>CM043115.1:19738211-20338211 GCA_023701765.1 Hylyphantes graminicola
TCATTTTTTCCATTTATTTTAAACCCCTTTCACTCCATATGAGGGCTCATATCACTTTAATAAGGTGCGGGTCTCGCCCAGTAAGCCCCTCACGCAAGGCTTTAGCGTGGAGTGAACGTAAGCAATATGATTACATGATGAAGCTGTTAGCAATCTGATTACGCACACATCCATTTAAAACACTGCAATTGTTACTAATATATCACACAAAAATCGTTTAAAAATGTATTGCTAGACTACTATTTACAAGAACAAAATCAGTCATCCCAGTAGTTGACATAAAACAGCCATTCTTCAATTCAAAACACTACAATACTTGTTGATATCGCACACGAAATCTGAATAACTCTTCAAAATACAGATCTATATCACTATTAGAAAGAACAAAATAACCCTTCATTTTTTTCATTTATTTAAAACCCCTTCACTCCATACGAGGGGCACATATCACTTTAATAAGGTGCGAGTCTCGCCCAGTAAGCCCCCCGGGCAAGGCTTTAATGTGGCGTGAACGTAAGCAATGTGATACCTACAATGCAGCAATATGATAACATGATGGAGCTGTAAGCAATCGGATTACACACACAGCGTTTCCACTATTTAAAAACACTGCAATTGCTACCGATATCATAGAAAAATCGTTTTAAATTGTATAGCTCGACTACTATTTACAAGAACAAAATCAGTCATCCCACAGTAGTTGACATAACACAGCCATTAATCAATTCAATACACTACAATACTAGTTGGTATCACACATGAGATTTCAATTCTTTAAAATGCAGATATATACCACTATTAGCAAGAACAAAATAACCCTTCGTTTTTTCCATTTATTTAAAACCCTTTCACTCCATACGAGGGGCACATATCACTTTAATAAGGTGCGAGTCTCGCCCAGTAAGCCCCCCAGGCAAGGCTTTAATGTGGCGTGAACGTAAGCAATGTGATATCTGATACTTGAACGTTGAAGTTAATGGGAAGGGACAACATGCATGGAGCCCATTTTGGATCTTTAAGATCTATTAAATGTGAAAGGGGGTAGTATGAAATATGTCATGATTGAATTTAAGTGAAATGGTTGGAACTTTAAGTTGTAATTGCGGAGGGTGGGGTTGGAGAGGTTATGAGTCAGATTCGAATTATTATGTTTGTGTTTTGTTGAATGGAAATGTTGGTACACCTAAGTTCAGTTGTTGAAATTTAAGGTTAGCTTAGGTTTTAATTATCATCGCACTAAAGCTACACGATGGCTATTGGTGACGGGCGTCGTGCTTTAGAACCACAGACAAGTGACGAGCCGACACCTGATTGGGCACCCAAAGCAACCGTTGAAATTTTTTAAGAGATTACATTTCGGATATTTTTCATAGAATATTCTTTTGTGGCTTTGAATTCTTAGTAAGACAATTATGCTGATTACAGAATGTTATTCCGATGTCATTTGACTAAATATATTTTAAGAACTTTAACTCTCCGAAATGAATCGCTGTCTGTCTGTTTGAAATAGAGTTAAATATTAGAATGTGAAGTTACTATATTTTATAAATTTGAAGTTAATTAACTGAGTTAGCTAGGGTTATGATTATTTAGATGCAATAAGTTTGTATATGTAAAAGAATAGATACTCCATTCTCTAAATTTTATAATAAAATACTTATGTAAAAAATTTGAGCTGCATTCCTAAAGTTATACAATTTTTCTTTCCATTGTTTAATGTGTTGACTATTATTATTAAGAAACATCCAAAATACTCCGAATTAATCAACAAATTGTTATACTAGCTTTCAAAACCTATAAATGCAATTTTTGTCAAAATTGAGTTTTATAATTTGTATCCATCACTATAAATTACATTGTTTCATGTAAACCAATTAAAATGGTAAGGGTTCATATTGAATTTGACCATGGGTTTTATGTCTTCTACAATGTTTTGCGTAGGCTATCAGCTCAAATGTGGTCCTCGTCACTTTACAGCAGTCCAGTAGAGGGTCTCGTTATATTTCATCAAAATAGACCCTTATCAATAGACCACATGATCTGCTTCGTTCTAGAAATAATATTTATATTAAATAAATAATAAAACGAATGTAATTATATGAATTATAAAATAAAACTAACATCCGATAAATCTATATTTAAAGCTGCTTTGCCAGCCATACAAAAAAGTTTTAAATTTAAAAAAAAAATAGGAACATGTATCCACAAATCTCCATTGATCTTCTTTATGAATCGTATTTTAGTTTGGATGAAATAACGTCACTGGTAATATTCAATGGCCACTGGTATGACGTCACTGGTACTATTATCAAAGTAGTAATTTTGAGAGAAGAGAGCAAATAACAGAGCTTTATAGGTGAAACTTTCCTATTTTCAATTCAGTTTCATTATTTTTTCTAATGAGCTGCTTTTGACCATTACTATTTGCATACTCGGTAGTCCCAGGAAATGAGCCCTATTTCATAAGATGAGCATCTACATGTGGCTTATCACTATAACGATATTAAAATTTTAGAAAGACTCTTCTGTAGGTACCGAATATCTGCCGAGTTTAAATTTTACCGAGGATATTAAGGCTAATAATACTCTGAAACCTATTAGAAAGGAGTTTATTTTAGGCCTTAACCGATATTTCGAAAAACTTGCCAAATCAAAGTAGAGGCAGAAGACTGTAGATTGTTTATACTGGTGATTATTTCATAATTTCATATTTTTGGATAGATAATACACAATTTTTTTTCCCGTTAAGGTGTGGCATTTTACATAGTTTTTTTCCGCTACCGTCAAGCGGCGTTACTCACGATTAAACATACTCCCGCGATGAAATGTAAATTTCAAAAATATATGGAGAGAAAATTATCTTAATAATAATATGAACAATATCTAACATGGTAATAATAATATAATACTCATTTCTACTCTCCGAATCCAAGTTTTGTAATATTATGTTGCATAAAAAGAGTAAGCATGAAACTAAAATGATATAGTAACAATTACACATTTTATCTTCATTTTCTTTCATTATAATATATAATTTATTATTTTCCCAAAACTTATCACATGTCAAATATGAAAAACAAAATACTACTGTGTCAAAATAAAATACTGAAAAATGCCTCCGGGTGAATTTTATATCAATACCAATTTCAGTTGTGCCGAAATAAAGAGAACAAAATCTTTAAGGGCATAAATCATAATTGAATTCCTAAATAACATCACGAAAATACAGAAAGAACGGCAAACATCAAAGATATTTATTTCGAATTGAAATATAATACCTATATTTTGCTGTAAAATTCATAAAAGGAAGAACTGAAATTATATTATGAGATCTAATAATATGCGTGTCATTGCGATGAAGATTTCTATTCAGAAAGCTTTTAAGAAATGCCTATATTTATTAAAACCTCTTTTGTATGTAAAATAATAACAATATAACCCATAAATTATTTTCAAGTTTAATTTAAATAATTCAAAGGTTAATAGTGAAATGACAATATATAAAGTTTATTTACACTACATACATAAATGGATTCATATTTATAGAAACAGGTCGTGGGACCGACCTTCTATTAAAATAAATATAAGAATTTTTTATGAACGTTTTTAGATTTTGTATGAATTGCTAATAATTTGCAGAATTTAATAGAAAAAAGTGGATAATTTTCATTTACAATCTGTTCATGTATCTCTTTTTTTTTTTTTTTTTTTTAAAAAGAGCTATTAAATTTTAAGATGGCTTGTTATTCTCGAATGTTTTTGTTGAAAAAGGCTTTAACCTCTTGCGACTTGGCGTCCCCATTTTTTAAAACCTCCCCAGAAACAATTGACACATTAATTAGTTCCGAAATTGACCTAGTCCGATGGAAGAAGATCCAAATATTAGTTTTCAGCCATTGATTGCAGGCATTAGTCATTTATTTCAATAAAAAAATTAAATTGGAAGACTGTCAATACGATATTAGAAGTCTTAGACAAATTATTTTAATAATTTTATTCTTTTCAAAAAGTTCTTTTAGTAGTTAATTCTAAGGCATTTTGCCTTAAAAACAATGCTAAAATAATCTATTAACTACAAATAAGTAGTACGGAATTTTTTGTTGCATTTATAGCAATTTTTTTTAGTTTTAGAGTTTAAGGCGTGTCCCTAATTAATTATTAAACAAATATTTTATTTGAATTTCTTTGAAAAACATATTTTTTTAGCTTATATTTGTCTGAAAAGTATGTTTAGATAAAGAATATACGTGTAGGAATTTGCTCGAGTCTTACGAGGTTAAAACAATAACTTCAACTTCAATGTCGGTCCAAAATCTTTTGAAGAAAAAAACTTGACTTTTAAGTAAAAATTGATACAAGTCAAGGTATATTTAGGCTAAGATACAGTTTCTACAACAAAATAACAAAAAAAAAATTCCCATAATAATAGAACTTCTATATAACAGTTTACCTTCTCGGCTGGTGTTATTAGTCATCACTTGCCTTTACAAAAATCACAATGACATTCTAAACTCGTCCAATCCCCCACCTTTTGATACCCAACAACCGGCTCCATTCTTTGAAGTAACAATAAAAATTCAAAAGGGGGTGATGGGGGGGGGGGATTATCCTTTATTCCCCCCCTTTAGGTCACTGGGGACGAGGAATAGCAGCGGACGAAAAAATTGGGGGAGAATAGGGGTAATTGAAATCCAGAAGAATAGGCCTACGCCCAATTAGGTGTAGGTACCTGTATCACAGCAGCAGATCAAAAATAAAGCCAAAACTAAAAATGGATTAAATTCTAAAATCCCGAATTTTTCAAAATCTGAGGATGTTTTGTTATACAAAGACAAATAAGATCAATTTGGATTTATTTTCGAACGCCTCCGAAATTCGCGTGAAAAACTCGCGTGTTTTTTCGAATTTTCGTTTGTCGTGAGAAAAAGGCAGATGGAAGAACGTCTTTTTCGAATATTTTAAAGAACGTTTTGGGCCGGAATTTATGGCAGGCGCAATTCGTTTTTGTTTATTGTTTGGGAATACAAATTCTTATGTTGCGAATTCGGAGAATAACGATGTAAACAAGGATTAGATTCGCTTGTTTTTTTCTTAAGAAAACGGAGTAGAATAAGAAATCTCCTTCAAGCTGGAAGAGAACGATTTTCAGAAAATTTACCTGCAAATGTTGTTTCGGAATACATTTATGTTATTTTCCGAGTTAAAAGCATTTGGAAATAAATATTTCTTTACATTTTAATGTCAACAATGAATGTTATTTGAATTTAATTTATTATGAGCGTCAAAGCAAATGGCATTATTGGCTTAACATTTTCATTTTCGTCAAACATTTAATTTCTTTTTCTATTGCCTTATACGTAACTTAAAAAATCTTGGCAATGTTTACTAGTATTAGATTTTTTTTAAAAGTATGTATTTTAAATTTGATTTATAAAATGTTTATATGTGTTTGATTTTCAAAGGATTTAACATCCAAGAAAATTATAAACAATACATCCGTTTTCTTAAAGTATTTTTCATTAAAGCATAACTAAATTTAATATAAAATTACTTCTATTTTCATATTCACTTCAATCCATCACAATACTAATATTAGAGGTTAAGCATCATTGTTTGTTTTCTGTTAAGCATAAATTACATTTTCGAATTTCAGATTTAATTTTCTTTAATGATTTTTCTAAGCACTATTTAATCATTTTATTATTTTTGAAACAAAGCAAAGTTTCGGGAGAAAGAAATATTTACGTGGGCAAATACCGAAATTGCATTTTTAAAAAAAATTCAAACTTTTTGTTTATTACAAAAATTAATTTAAATATTAGTATGGTATGGTATGGTATGGTATGATACATATATATTCCAGCTTGTGTGCTTGTTCAGAGAACCGCTTATAAGCTTTCGTCAAGTGGGACACACACAGAAAGAAATTGTACAGTCACAAAGAAATGAATAACACATAGACAAATAACAACATTTATTGACTGTCACAAACATCCATGCCTGACCGGGATTCGAACCCGACCTCAGCAGCTCCAAAGGCTAGTACACTAACCATTCAGCCACCGAGGCGGCTAAATATTAGTATTATTCCACCATTAATTCTATTCAATGCACTTTTCCGTACATTATAAAATGATCACATTCCTTAAACATTTATGGAGTTCTGGTATTTTTACTACGAATACGTTTAAAAATATTATCAGCTGACTATAAAACCAAATTAAATTATAGTCCAACATTTGAGGAAAGGAAATAAATACGTGAATTATGTGAAAAGTCTGTTTCCAATTGTTGAATATTTGGGAAAACATACTTGAGAGTTTTTAATAGTATTGTTATGTCACTGATACTTTGAATAGAGTATTTTAATTTTGAAATGAAAAATGAAGACTATTTTGTAACAAACCATCTTAACTGAAATTTAACTAAAATAGTCTGTAACCATGTTGATTTTTAATGAGGATAATCTGTTTTGCCCTTAAAACCACCACGACTAAACTAAATGGGTGCAAACTCTTTCAAATTACGAATAATCCCATTGAAAAAGCAATGCACTACACCAAACTGCTTTCTCACTAAGCTCTTACAATTAAGAGCCCAATTACCATCTAAAAATCTCCCTTTACAAGAAACTTCAACAATACACCCCAAACTTTGTACATTACACAATACGTGACATATTATCTTCCAATCCGACACATAGCAATGATCGCCAAACCGTGAAACATAAAAGCCATGATTCCCAATTCTAATTGAATCCTTTGGCGAGCGCACACACCACTAAGTTAGTTGGATACAACTGTAACTTAATATTTTATTAATATTTAGTTTTATATTTATTTTGCATAAAACCGATGTTTGACCCAAGTAAAATTAGTTTTAAGTGTTTTCTGCAGCACAGCATAAAAGCTAAAAATTCTTGAAGTATCGAAATCCCAAACATTGTTTTACGCTTGAAACCATTAGTTATTTTCATTGAAAATTTTAACAAATGTCCTAACTTCAGTTTTAATTTTCAATACTGCAATTTGGGTTCGTTTTCTTCTTGAAAATAAATTACCTTCTTTTTTTGCTACGCGAGTCTTGACTAAACTATTGCTTCTACAACACTAATCAAAATCGAGTGAAAAATTCTTCAAATATCAAAATCGAAACCTTTTTTAAATACATAAAACCGTTCATTGAAAATTTTAATGAAGGCCTCCATTTGGGGGGGGGGGGAGTTTTGATTTTCAAACTCATACTGAAATTGGCTTTTTTTTTCTTTTCAGAAAGATGTAGTCTTCGTTCTTTACTACACGCTTCTCAGTCTCAAGTCTTAAACTATTACCTACTCTTTGAGCAGATATTAAGAGTAAAATAAAATACATTTAGGACCATTCAAACCACATTAAAACTTACATTACTTTCAAACTAATGCAGTTGGGCCAAAGCGCAGCCCCCCTCAGTGATGCGTACCTTTGGTAAATTTATAACAGCCCTCATCGCCCCTTGTATGTCAAACATGGAAAGCGTGTCCTGCCTATTATGGAATAGGTTGAATGAAGCCTCGCCTGGGTGAGCTTTAGAAGGGTTGGAAGGAGTAATTTGTGTTAGTTATTTAGGAAGAGTAGTTCTTAGTTGGACTTTAGGTGCCACGTAGCAAAGAAGGGGCTAAGTAAGTATGCAGGTTTGGAGTTTAGTTAACTTATCTCTGTCAAAGCTGGTGCGTGTGTGAGTGGGGGGGGGGGGTAATTGTAAGAATATTTATAAAGGAATAAAAAATTAAACCTGATTAAAAAAAACTTAGCTACAAGGGTGTGATGAAGAGGCAGCAGTTTAATATCAGTAATCATTAAAAGTACCTAAATCTAAAGGTTTCTTTTTTAAAGAAAAATAAAGCAAATGGTATTTTACAAAGGAAAAATATATACTTAATGTACAAAGTTTGAATAGTTGCAGAAAACACGACAAAAAGTGTCATACACCCATTTATACTTCGTATAAAATTCAGAAAAGTATGTTATCCATCCACTATGAAATTTGAATTCCGTCGAAAAATTCTGCGAAATATATTAAATAAAAAGGTAAATATTCCTCAACTTAAATTATAATATATTTTTAATATATTAAACAATTTATTTGAAAAGTAACCACTGAACAAATGCACATTTTTCGTTCCATTTAATTCCAAACATGGTACAAAATATCCATATGCTTAAAATGTAATAATCTTTTGATAACCTCCCTCATTCAAATATTTCAATAGAAAAAAATTACATCATGCTATTAAAATATTCAAAAATCTTCATTTTTCACATTTTAAAAATGACGCACAAGTTTCGGCCAACCCTCACACACGAATAAACTTAAATATGATCTCACAGATGCCCAAATTGTTTAGTTGGTTGGACAGAATTGTAACCAACAGGACTGTTTTGAAGTATAAAATTATAAAACACTTTACAATAAATGTATAATGAAGTGAGTATATTAAAGGCAATGTAGTTAAAATTATTTAGTACATAAAATTCTTAAAAGAATTATAATCGTAATCGAGGCGAATGGTACAAAAAAAAATAGTATCATTGCTTTAAGATTTAGTTTTACCCATTAAATTTTGGACATTAAATTTTTTTTTAATATTTTTAAACCTCTTATTTCTAATGATGGTTTTTGAGACGATTTCAAATTATCACTTGACAAGCCCATAAAGGAAAACCAAAATGAGTTCTAGGATTGGTTTGGTGAATATATAACGTCGCACTTGAGCTACACAATGTCTATTGGTGGCGGATTTTGTAATTTTGACCTTAAAAAACATATTGCAACTCAAAGTTTTATATACTCACTTTGATTCCGTAACCTATTCGACCTAGAGAAACCAAAAACCAGACTACAAAAGACCCGATAGAAATAAAAGCATGATTATTGATGAAACTTTTAGTTACATTTCTGACAAATTAGCAGCGAGAAATTGAGAAACCCCCTTTCGCATGCCTCGAATTAGTTCTACTCTAGAGTTCAGAATTTACAAAATGCTTTAAATTGAAGTAATCCATCATTACCGAGAGGGTATATCAAGGGTTGGTACGATATTATTAGGAAAGCCGAATGCGCTTTAGCATGTCATGTGGGCGTGTGAACCATTTTGCTAATAGAAGACTGGAAAATGTAAATTCTAAATAAATCTTTAAACACATATGTATTCTATTAATAAATATGTCAAGGTTATTGGAATTATGTAATTGGGCATTGTGCAAGTTTGCGCCTTTTCTTAAATGCAGAGTGAATTTCAGTTCAGATTTTTAAATAAATGTAAAATATGTATCAAAATTACGAAATCCGGAATGCTTAGGCAATAGAATAAGCAGTTCAAGTATTTAAAGGCAACCTAATTACTAAATGAAAATAAGTTGTTTCGCAAGCCTCGATTGGTGAATCAATATCACATGGGAACAGTGTTACACCAGAGGAGAACCAATCGGAACCTTTCTATAAGGAACGCTTGGAATGAAAGCTGGAAAGAACTAAGCCACCTGAAACAAGTCAATTATGTTTGCCCAGCAATGATTGATACGTGAAAGCAATGGTTACAATGTCCAATACGTAATGAGTATTGCTTGGAGACCAAACAAGGACAGATTAATTTAATATTACTATCAGTATCAGATGATTTTTTTAAACATTATTTTAGGGCTACTTGGAGCAATGTGGTCAGAGTCTCGATCACCGGATCGGATGGTTCTGCGATCGAGTCCTGGGCACTGAGGACAAATCGAATATATGCGGAGTACTTGCTTGTTAAATCTGTTGCATCCGAAAGTCCTGTGGGTGGTCATTGCACAGTTTCCCACGGGTACATTTCCCTGGAGACTATTTCCCTTCCCTTCTGGGACATGTCTAAATTGTGGAGGTGGCGTGCGATAGATGGCAGCATCTGTCCCGTGTGTGCGTGTGAGTGTGTGTTGTGACTGTTTTACTTGGCGAATGTTTATAAGCGAGTCTCTGACCAAACACACAAGCCTAAAAATATGTGTATACCAACCAACCAACATTATTTTATATCTACCTTGCTCCAAATTTACAGTACTTTATGGTTTTTCTCATTCAAAATTCTAAGATTCTACGGGCACACCTGATAAATTCGGTCTTTTTGAACAATGGTCCATTTTTACTTTGAAACATCTATTTTAACCATCCTGGACATTGGAAGCGTCTATTAATTATTCGCAGCAAAAATTATAAAAACTGTGTAACATATTATTTTAATATAGTACTTAAATTCCTAAATTGGACGTACAAAATATTGATAAAATCTCTCTTACTCATGCCGTAATATACATTTAACTCAATCTCCCAAAGTATCCAGATTTATTCTAACCATTCCCATTTTTCCCGGTTACTCGTCATTCCGGTAATTCCACAATTCCATTCCTGACAATTCCAGATAAGGAAACCGGAAATGGAAATCAATTGGCATTTGTCGCAGTGGCACGCGCTCGAATACAACAAATGAAAAAAAAAGAGCGCGAAAAGTGTTCTTTTTTTTTGGTCAAGTGGTGAACAGAGATCAGTGTTGCTCCCACGTGTTGAACCGGATAGATCCGGTTTCCGCCGGATAGGGTGCTGAGTGGTGCGATTAGTTATTTGCGTGTTACGGAATAAAGCGTAGAATTATTGCTGTTAGGGATTTGGTGTTGCTTTTCCAGGGTGATAATGTTGTTCAGAAGAGTTTTATATTTTATCTTTCAACAACAGGATGAAATGTTACTGTATACTGCTTAATATAAGAGTTAAGGCTAGTTGGAAACGGTTTCCTACCGGTTTAAGCTATTAGAAATGGTTAAAAAAGCATGAAACTATGAATCCTGGTTTTGATAGGATGTATTGAAAACCTTTTTTTCCTAATTTGAATAATTGCTTGGAATAAAAATCCTTGATTGCGAAAACATCCGTGGTAATTACTCATTGACGTAAAATAAAATTTAAGAAAGGAAACTAGATACCATAAAGAGAGTTTAGAAAAGCAGAGTACTCAAACGAAAATGAAAGGTTAAACATCTTAAAAAGCATACATCCGTTTCGAGATTAAAACGAAGTCTGACTTCAGTGAATAATAACCAGAGAGAGAGAGAGAGAGGGAAAGAGAGAGAATGAATAAAAAACAGAAAATGCTAACTTGAAAACAAAATTTAATTTAAAAACCAATGTTGCCAAACAAGAAAAATCAATTTTCATGAAAAAATAAAGCAAAATTCGAATAATACGATTCCGACTCTTTAAAGGCATCATTTAAATTAAATAAATTAAAATTCAAAATCAATATTCAATTTCCCTTAGTCCGTCCACCGACGCCTTACCTAAATTTCAACCCAAAATCCCACACGATCCCTGTCTTTCCTCAACATAAGCTAATTTCAGCCATGTGTACACCAGAGTCATCAATAATTTCCGAGTTGTCGAGACATATTCTTATTCGCCCCTCATCCCCTTTATACCTGTCATTCACTATGTCAATCATTCTATAGGGTTATCTAATTTGGAGAAGAAATTTAATTCTGGTGTTCTACTATCACGAATAATTCGGCGTATTTTTCAAAGAAATATATATTTTAAAGTAGGTTTCGTATGGAAGTTACAATACATTTAATTAACCTTTCATATTTTCTAAGGAACACGTCCATTTGTACTCCAGCTGCAGAAACTGCCCCGTCTCAGAACTGGATCCATAACATATTTTCTCTTGTCCAGCCATCCCGGCAAAATTGTAGCAAATCACCAACTCGCTCTACAAAGACTTTTATGAGGACCACTGTCTGAAAATCGCTGAAGCAGTCTATGAAGCTTTTGGTTCCATATAATCTTTTTCCACGAACATGACGTCATCATCAACACATCCATTTAATTAGATGTAGAGGTAAGCAAGAAAATTTTAAAAAATGCGTGAATGAATGCACAAGGAACCTTTGTCAAAGTCCATTCTAAGATTTTTGAATACAAAATAACTTAACAACCAGCCGCTTAAAAATATTTCATGCAGGACCTCTGAAAACTTACTGGACCCTCCAGCTACATCATTTTCTACAAAGAAATAACGGCTGAACCAGAAACGTAATACAGAGCATCCATATAAATGGATGTCAAGTCACAGAATGCAATATATGCAGGTTTACTATAACACATCAAATTCCTACACAAAACTCTACACAAGAAATCTCACAATCAAACCCCTCTCCGCCCCTAATTACCCCCATCCCAGCTCCAAAGTCATCAATAATTCCAAAGTTCCGCGACAGCTCCTCACGCCACCCCACCACCCACGTCACTCCACGAGTCAATCATTCCTCAAATCCCCCACAGGATGAATTATATACATTATATTTTTATATATATCCCGCGCCGTGTTGTTCCTTATTAGGCAGTTGTTTTAAGTGCGTCCGATGCCAATTAAAATGCAGAAAAGGGGAGGGTTGAAAAAATTAGCCCAATCTGTTCTTGGGGAATGGGGTGGGGGTGAGTAGTATATCACACGTAAAGGAAAAAGTGAGGTATGGGTGAGTAGGTAGGAAGGTAATGTACACTCTTAAACGAACGAGCGATTTTAACTCAGTCTGAGTTAATTTTCACTTCTCCAGTCTAGAAAATGCACTTCTCCTACTGGAAAGGATCCTCTGTGTGTTAAACCTTCGACAAGATCACTCCAAACGAGTGATTTTAACTCAGTCTGAGCTTATATTCACTCCTTTCCAGTGTCGAAAATGCACTTCTCCTACTGGAGTGGATTTCACTCTTTTGTTTTAAGAGTGTAATCGCTTCCGGTAGCCTATTTCTAGCCATCCTATTAAGGCGCTTAAACACAGCCAATATAACGCCCCGTAATTTAGAATCCTTCTCAAGTGACGAGGTTGACACTTGAGCGGGCACCCAAAGGGACTTCGAGCGGCATCGTACGCTGACGCCGTCGGAACTTTGGAATCCACAGATTTAACGAGCACGTCAGTACCAGTGTACTCGGGCCCATTCGTCACGAGTTGGATTTTTCTACTTTCCAGTTCAGAGATCCGATTTATACAGTGGTGGAAATTGATTTATGAACTGACAGTTTTTTAACAGTATTTCTTTATTAAATGCATTTTTATCGATTTAAATTTGATATACTATACAGGCTTTGCATTATAAATTATACACGTAAATAAAATTTTATATTTATTCGTAAACAATTTATTTTGTTGATATTTTAGTTTTAGCATAGGGAAATTGATTTATGAACTTTTACATTCTATCTCAATTAATAATTGCTAAAACTATTTTTTGTTGCTAATGCTTCCTTGATTTTGTTTTTCATGGACAACACAAAACTTTGGGTCAAGTTTTGGTCAAGCAATTTGCAGTTTTTAATGATTAAGCCTTCTATTCCATAACTGATGCACACTTCATTAAAACCATACTCCATTTGAGTAAATTATTCAAACCAATTGATCTCAGACATTATTCTTGGGGTTTAAGTCATGGCTTGGCAGGATAATCTAAATGAACAACACTTAGTTCATTTAACCAGTCTTCCATTTCGTTTGAATGTGGATACTTGCATTATCATGCATAAAAATCTAATCAAAAGCATAGTTTTGCCATGCAAAAAGGAATTAAAGAATTTTCTAGAACTAATCTGCAATAAAGTGATGTTTTTCAGCCCTTCAGCAACATAACCTTGTTTCTTCAATCATAAGATATTGGGGCCCAAACCATCAAACTTCCACCACTAACATTTCTGCTGAAGACAGATCTTGGTTATTTCCGAAGATCCTTTCAATAACATTTTAAACCATAACGTCCATCCAAATTGAACTTTTTTCATCAGCAAATGTCACTTTTTTCCCATTTCTCTCCCTCCACCCCCACCCAATCCATTTTCAGGTAGTTACGACTATATTTTAATAGCCTGTTCTTATGGTGAAGAGTAAGCTTTGGACCAGCCTTCATTTTGGAACATTTCAAGTTCGACGACGATATCAATATTTGTCCTACTCTTCTGGGAGTTACAGGAAGTGAATGTTCATAACAATTTCGCCCTGTAATGCACAAATGCTGACACAAATGGTAACTTTTTGGGATACAAGTCCAATAATCCTGCTTTTGTCCCTCGTCCCACGAGGGTTACACCTTTTTTAATGATGGTTTTTGCCAAAGTCAGAATGATTCTTCAAATATTTATGAGTTATATTAATTGATCTTTTAATTAATATGCTAATTTCTCTTATAGAATTGTTACAATATTATATAAGGGTCATTTTTTACCTTTTTAGCTTAAGGCAGTCCCACAAGCTTTCCTATTTAGTAAAATGGGAATAAAACAGATAAATTTCAACAAATTTGACCTTAATCTTATTTATAAACACTGATTGTAAGATCCCCTGAAGTTCAAATGAGGAACTAGTTAAAATATTTGGTACCTGGGTTCAAAATAAATTTGAGTTCATAAATCAATTTCCATCATTTGACATGCTTAAAAACTAAAATTATATATATTTTTATTTAATATAATTTTTTGAAAAAAATTATGTATGACATTCCTTTACTGTGCTCTGAATATCCAACACACAAAATTTGAATTGTTAGCTCTTAATACAAAGCGATATCTGGTGAAAAGAATGTTAGTTCATAAATCAATTTCCACCACTGTAGGATGACTAGCGATAGGTGGGATTGGAACCCCCGCACTCCTGAGAAGGTTGAATCCTGAGGCTGATACCTTAACCACTCAGCCACGGACAAGCCAAAGTGAGGTGTATGTTTAGGATTAAGCGATAAATTCCGCTATTTTAATAGATAATCCTGCTATTATCAATATTAACCATTTTAAAAATGTCTATCTTGGACGAGAATCATGTGCAGAAATTTTGCAGAAAGTCAAATTTGCTAGTTATTCATATTTCGAGTAGCAGTGAAACATGTTGTCGAGACGTGTTTGTTTATTTTATTCTGCTGATTTTTGAGAAATGCTGTATATAAACGGTAAACGTAATTCATTGTAAATACAGCTGAAAAATTCTGGTGTAAAGAAGCATCTATAAGGCAACATTATTGTTGCGCAAAATAGATAACTTAATATATTTAATTAGATATCTTATAAGTTTGAGAAACCGTAAACAATAGCAAAATTCAAGCATATTTTTTTCTAAAATTAAATAACGAGACAAATTCACGTACTTAAGAAAAATATTTAAGAAAAAGATGTATTAAAACCAATATATAATAATCACCTTAAAACACACACGCACACAGATTATATTTTTCAGCAAACGTTTTCACAAATTCAACAGCACACCACTCATCTTCATTTTGAAAACCGCAGACAGGTACTTAATAGACAGCAATTAATAGTTCTACCCAATTATCGATATTTATTCTACCGCAGCAGCATACAAACAACTCAGCTCAAGATTGATTTTAAGAACTATTATTTTTACAGACTCTAAACCCAAAACAACTAAGGCTATGTTTAATTTGAAATATATCATGTCAAATGCCTGAAGGGTTTACATTAAACAAACACACCCCTCCGTTATTACCAATACCTGAGACAGTCAAAATTAATCGTTTTAAGGGATATAATTAATAAAATAGGTTTTCTGCTTATAAGATTGCTAACAATTTACAATGAATTATTTAAAAATATCCTTCTTTTTCCGACTTTTTTTATAATACCATCATAAAAAATATTTTGTGTTCATTGTCTTTTTTTTTCGATTGAGTAAATACTAAATATTTAAAGTTTATAATTGTGAATATCGTTAATAACTAAAAATATGACAAAAATTAAGTTTAATTCAGGTCTGTAAAAACATGTTTAAGCCGTCGGAAACAAATAAATTCAAACAGATCCAAAATTTTAACCCTTTTTTGCCGCTTGATTCTTAGGTCTTAACGCTTCTATGAGCGGAATGCGTTCCAAGTGAAATTAGCTACTACCTCAATAATTATGTTTAGTAAGAAAAGATAATTTCAAATAATTATTTAAAAAATAAACTATATTTCTTGATAAATAGTTAAATTGTGAAATATTACCAACAAAAAATTTCTGAAATAAATGCAAAACGCTAAGTATAAACAAAATTAAAGAAACCAAATTAAAAGTTTACTAAAACAACTGAATTCAAAAATGGTTCACGTCATATTAGAAGTCGCTGCAATCATCATAATTTATAAGTAAATCAAATATAGAAAACTCAACTCCTCTGAGAGATACAGACATATAAACCTGTTACTTGACTGTCCGATTTTCCAGAAACACACATATTTTTTTTTAATTATAACTTTTTTGCGATTTTTCTACATTTTTAAAGTTTGAAGTAAGGATGTGTTATTTATAATCATAGGAAACAGTAATATAAAGATTTAAAATCTGAAGAAATTAAATTTTTGTTTAAAAAAATACATTTTAATGTAATGCAGCAAAAGCAAGTTTACAGCAAAAGCAATTTGCTTAGTCCTCAGAGGGTAAATTCACACATTTAGGCTTAAATTAACGAATATTAAAAGAGTCAAATTAGAATCTCAATATCAATGGTAGAGGTTATTGATCTCTGACAGCACCGCTCCAAAAGTCATTCATTAAACAGCGAGAATCCTCCTAATTTGCATAATCCCCAAAATCCCACCCAAAATGAACAAATGAAAAACCCGAATAAATTAAACCAAATTAATAAACGCTGAACGTCAAAATAACAACCCCCAATGACCCTGGCTGTCACAAACATCCCTGTTTGTCTCCTTAAAACCTTTAAATTAGTAACATCGAATGATAATTTGAAAGTGTGTGGTTTTCATAAAAGAACCAAAAGATTTGTTATCACAGTTACATTGTTTTGAGTTAATGGGACCATTCGAGGCTCAAGAAAGTATTTTGTGAACTTTAACAATCGTTGGAGTCTCATTACCTAGGAAAATCTGTCAGTAAGATTTTCCCCGAGCGAGCAAATTTACACTCCACCGTTATAAAACACTTTGCCTGCCTTTTTTGGCATTTCTAAACTTTTTTTTTTCCTTTATATATTTTTCTTAAAATTTTTATTCCATATAGGTTCTATTGAACTTTGAGTTAAGTTATTTAAACAAATAATATTTATTTAAATAACTTAACTTAATTCTATTATCTTACTCCCAAGTTTTTATATTATGTGAATGCTCAACTAGTTTTGTGTAATCGGCGAATAAGTGTTTTATGTAGAATATTGACTTTTCAAAAATCTTGCATTGGGACTTTCAATACAAAAATTTTATTTTTCCCAGTTACTGCAAGTTGTGTTGAAACAATATAAAAATCGTATTGCAACTAAATAACATTGCTTTGTTAGTTATATTTTATTATACTTTCGTTTGCATAAACTATATAGTTTACAATTTTTTGTCAATCGTGCATGAATACAATTGTGTTGGAACCACATAAATAAGTGTTCATGACATTAACACAATTCTTGACTTGAAATACACAATGCATGTATTCCACTTGTGCTGCTTGAATGGATACCAAAGGTTTTCTTAGTATACTTCTAGTAATTTTGAGTCACTGTCAAACGACGTTAGCCATCACCTCAGCGAACACCCATTGTATACTCATAGAGACTTAAGGGGTCACAGGAGTCTTAAAAATGTGCAAAGAAGATACTACAAAACATAGTTTAACCTTTCATGTCATTTTTGAACTACTCAATGTACAAGTATAATTTTTTTATATGTAATTCTACAAGATTTATTTATTATTAAACAAGTTTTAAAATGTATGAAACTTTAGCCAAAACTAAAATAAATGATATTAAACATGAAGCTATTTAAACACATTGTGATTAGGCTTGCGCGGCAAATTGTGAGGTCAAAATTGAAAAAATGACCAAGAAAATGACTTTATATTGTACAAATATGTACAGACAAGGACTTATACCTAAATTCTCAGCTCACTTTTAATTAGAAATTATTTTTAAAAAAATTTAAAATCAAAATTTTTAAATTTTTATTAATTTTTTAGAAAAAAGTTCTTAAAATAATTTCTAATTAAAATTGAGCTGAGAATTTAGGTATAAGTCCTTGTCTGTACATATTTGTACAATATAAAGTCATTTTCTTGGTCATTTTTTCAATTTTGACCTCACAATTTGCCGCGCAAGCCTAATCACAATGTGTTCAAATAGCTTCATGTTTAATATCATTTATTTTAGTTTTGGCTAAAGTTTCATACATTTTAAAACTTGTTTAATAATAAATAAATCTTGTAGAATAACATATAAAAAAATTATACTTGTACATTGAGCAGTTCAAAAATGACATGAAAGGTCAAACTATGTTTTGTAGTACCTTCTTTGCACATTTTTAAGACTCCTGTGACCCCTTAATCGGCATCTGACCACATTCAACATACATTACCAGATACCTCTCTAAACTGGCCTTCATTGAGATTCCAATCAGTGTTTGAAGTTGGATGAAAAAATTAGGATTAATCTGTGATACTAAGTTTTTAAAAAAATCTAGTAGCAAAACCAGAATAAAGGGAAGAATGTGTAAGAACATTTGAGAAAATATTTATATATATAAATTTTTTTTGTTTTCATGTAATTTTTTTAATGCTACTTTGTGATTTGAAGATTTCGGGAGTTGTGTACTTGTAGAATCACTTAGCAAATTCAGAATCGAGTTCCGCAATTTCAGGATAGCCTCCTAATTGACTGTCTCCTTAGTTCACGGATAGCTATTAGTGAAATTTCAGGATTTTAGGACAGCTGATGTTTCTCGTGATTTTAAGGTTACAGAAGAGAACATTAGCAAACTTAAAATCGGTTAAGATTTGAGGTTTTAATAAAACTATTTTCACCAAGATCGTTAAAAAACTACCATACAAACAAGTCAGTATTTTGAAAAAAATTAATCACGATAACTTTGACTAAATTTATTTTCAAATTGCTGTATTTAAGGTCTTGCCCACCGTTAATTTTGAACAACGGTTCCAATGGTCAGTCTCTGACTTGTTGAAACTGTTTCTAAAACGGGATTTTTTAGTTCAGTTCCTTTCGGTAAATACAATATACAATTATTTCGGTAGTTCTTTTATCTTCTACAGTTTTTGCACTTGATTCCAATTAGAAACGACTCTAAAAAGATGCAAAAAAGTAACACAGATGAAATTTAAATTTTAATGACATCAAACACGAAGCGGTTCGCGTCAGAAAGCGGCACTGGGTAATCCTTTGGTAACAGAATTAACCCCTTTATGCACCCTCCGTTCCGTGTTCGAAAAAGGGTTGGAGTTAGGTAGCATTGAATGTGTTCGGTATTAATTTTTAGGAACAATGGTTCCTTGCTATTGTTTTTTCTTATTTGGTAAAAAAAAATTAATAAATTTCTCTTTTATCAAATAAAAAAACCTTGCTTTTTTACGGCTCTTCCTTTAAAGGCAGGAAAGAAAGTATTTTAGAAATATTTGTTAATTTTTGCGATGATTTTTATCCGAAAAGTTGCATTTTACGGAATCCAAAGTAACCATATGATTTATATGCCCCTAACTAAGACAATTAAGATTGATACAATTCTAAAAATATCATAGATTTCTTATAGCGCAATATAATTTTACATTAATACTTTACATCTTTATAACAACCATGCACTATAACAAGTTTTAAAAATTGGTAATAATACTAACCATAAAAAAGATAGTTTAGGATTATATATGTTGAAATTTTTTACCACACCATAACTTATACCTGACACAATTCTTTTGTATTATTTAACTTTTTTTTCAGAAGTGGCGACTACTCCCGAAAAGCACAAATGTAATAGAATTTTTTTAAAAAAAAAAACCTACTTTTCCCAGCTTATTTAAAAGAACTGATAACATTGAACACAGTCGCATTTCTTTCTTTTCCTACTGAAAGGGTTAAGGACGGTGTTCTCTGTAAAGGAAGTAATCCGACTTAGCATCCTAAGTCCGAAAGGTTTTAAAGAGGACGTTGTTGTAGGTGAAAGCAATTATTTCTGAAAGATCTTTCGGGCTTCGTCATTAAAATGTAAAAGATCACATTCTTTTTTCGGCGTTTTAATCCGTGTATGGGGTGCTTGCTAAGTTGTTTAATGAAGTCGAGCTTATATTACATTTTAGAGTTCCATTACTCTAGATGTTAATAAGAATGTAAACCAAAGTTTAAAACATGTTCCAAGTTTAATTTCATTCAATGTCTGAAATGCATTTAAGAAATTTACGTCAGACAAACTTTGCGACTGAAAATTAAAATAACAGATAGCATATTTACAAAAGTTTTTCTGGAAAAGCTCTAATTTTCTTCATTTTTCCAAAGATATAAATGACATATATTTGGTATTTAACATGTAATGCATTTGTATACAAGAATTCTTCAACAGTGTAACCACAAATTTAGTTCTATAAAATGATTAGTTGGCATAGCTTGTATAACCTAACTTCAATTCTTTGAAGTTTAATACCAATGCTTTTTATATAATTTTACAGATCATGAAGAACGATGTTCCTTACGTTCATGGAAATTTTTTTAACTTTCTTTATGCTAGTTCTCATAAAAGGAATTACATATTGGAGGTTCTCTCAATTTCCAAATGGCAACCTTCTACCATCTGCATATCAAACCTTCATTAAAAAGTCATTGAAAATACATTTCCTTAATGCCTCGTAAACTTCTTTTAATAGAATGCTAAGTATGACGCTGTACCCCTTTGAAAACACCTTTTGTTTCTAAGAGAATATGAGTGTTCCACGCAAATTTGTCCCCAATTCCCAATGATTGGTCGATGTAGTTGATGTGGAACTGTATGCATATTGCATAAGTTATTCAGCTTTCCTATCTTTATTTATACAGGGAGGTTTAAAAAGTTTTTTAGTAGAACCTTCCAAAGAATATGTCATTAAAATTTCTTACTGCAGATTATTATTAAGCAAATATTTGTTTACTAACTTACTTACTAAGAGTCATTAAGTTCCACTGAAGCGTTTCTCTCTCTCTCTCTCTCTCTCTCTCTCTCTCTCTCAGTGACCACATTCGAACATCTTCTGGGATAACAAACATAAAGCATTCTTCATTTATATTTGCTAAAGAAATGAATAACATAAGTACATGGTGTTTTTAACTATAATTTTTGCTTTGATAATGACATGGGAGAAAAGATTAAGATGGGGCGCAAAACAGAAGCCCCCTTTTATAAAATATCAAATCAATTTAATTGCATGCTTTTCAAATATAAGTTTGTTTTCGAAATACATTGTCCAACCACACAACCATTCACCATCTGCATGCTCTTCACACCAGAGTCAGTGAGTAATAGATGATCTCAATCCTACACACTTGCCAACCCCTTTGATGATTGAATAGTCATGTCACACAAACCCACAGTCAAACCTCCAAAAACATTATTTCCAGAGCTTGTCCCCCTTTGAAAGCAATACCGAATTAGTAAGAAAGTTTCTTGCGCCAATATTTATTAGAAAAATGCGTATCTTATGACCCAATGTTGTGAGCTGCTCGCGTACCAATACCAAGTGATGAAATGTACAATATCATACATAAAGAAGATCATACATAAACAATATCATACATAAGCAATATCATACATAAAGAAGATCATAAGCAAAGAAAAGGCTTCTTGTGAGCTTTTGTTATCAACAGGTATTTGTAACATATAGCCACTGGTTTCATGATATTTGGAGTCACTGAACAATGCTTGCTTTTCAAATATATATTTCTCTAGTAAATTCAATGTTCAACCACCCAACCACTCACCATCTGCATGTTATACCCTCAACATTTCACACCAGCGTCAGTGAATAACAGATGATCTCAATCCTTCACACTCGCCAACCCCTTTGATGATTGAATTGTCATGTCACACAAACCCGCAGTCAAACCTCCTCCAAAAACACCATTCCCAATGGTAACATCCCCGCTTTGAAAGCAATACCGAATTAGCAAGAAAGGTTTCTGCACCAATATTTGCTCGGAGGAATGCGTATTTTGTGACTCAGTTTGCGGTGGTTTGGGTCACACGTGTCCTGGGCTAACCCCATCACTCTCTATCTGCCCGGGCACTTCAAAGGGGAAACATATGCAAAGTGTCTGAGGTTGCTTGTTTGAGGGTAGGGCTGGCACGTGCCATTCCAGACTTTACCCTCTTTTCTTCGTGTTTCAACCCTTTACTTTTTGAAAGGGTTGCTGGGGTGGATGAAGAGGCGCTAATAAAGATATGGGAAGGGAATAGGCGAATAGGGAGAAATTCCCCGGACGAATTTTTGAAATTAATGTGTGGTCTGTATAATTACTTCCTAAGAATAATTTGTTTTGGAATGAGAGAATTTCCAGTAGGAAGCTATGGAATATTCATGAAATTTCAATTTGTTTGGAACTGTTTAGTGCCGTTGTTGAAGGTTGTAAAATAAGGCACCAAATTAAAAGGAATTTTATTGTAAAGGTAATTCAAAAATCTGCCATAAAATACTTTCTATTATACAAGTACATGCGAAATCATACATACATGAATTTTGAAAATGTATTATAAAATATAAAAGAAAAGGACTTGATAAATTTCTGTTTTACAAAAGCTTAAAAGAATTGGAAACAGTATTAATATTCTGTACAAGATTACATTTGCATATTTCTTTTCTACAATCTACGCGTCTACTTTAAGTAGATATACTACTATAAGTATACTAGCATACGTTGACATTTCCGAATAAACAATTCTGTAATTTTTTAATGCATTTCAATATAAGCTTTTAAAAAATGCTTTGAACAAGTAGTAGCGCTTGTAATTTAACCTGCTCGTTCTCCAGCCTCCAGCATCAAAATAACTGAACTATTAGATAAAACATACTCTAATCAATCTCCGATATAACCTCTTCATGTCAGTATCAGAGATTCAACTATTCCTTAATAGCCAATTTCTACAAAACTCACAACCTGTTTGAATAAGAAACCTAATCCCTCGCGCTGCAATTTCCCGGAACCTGAATATTTCGCAAATTGTCTTGGCGCGGCACCTCTGCGTAAATCATCGTCTGCTGGCAACAGGAGGCTCGAAATTACAGGTAATTACGGGAATGCCACTTTTATCACTCTTTTCCATCGATTTGTCAGTGAAGGATGGCAACGGCGCTTAATCGTCAGGTGATATCAAAAAGAAGGGAAAAAAGATTAAACAGCTCTTGGCGAAAAATCTCGTACAAGGGAGATTTTGGCGTTAATTTGATTAGTATCGATGGAGCGATGAACACTGCAATTATCTGGAGATTCAGCTTTAATCAAGTCAGGGTTGCCGTAGTAAAGGGTTGTCTATATTTGGCGAAATGCTTCCTTTATTTTTGTTTAGATGCTCTTGAGCAGAATTTATTCTTCCATTTCCGGGAATGCTACTTAGAGGCAAGTCCTATCAGGAATCTTCATAAAATAAAAATAAAAGGTATTTAAAAACTATTTCCTGAATTTGTTTTATGCAAAAACAAATTATTAACCGTTTCAGTCCCAGTGATGCCATTTGGCATCATCATTTTCTGATCATAATTTTTAAAAAAAAAATAATAGTTTTGACATTTCTCTATTGGGTTTAATAAAAAATACTTTCTAGAAAGATGTATGAAGAATCGAATGGTGTGCTCTTTGATATCATAAATGGCTATAGACGATAACAAAAAAATCTAAAATGATGATGCCAAATTTTCATTAGGACTGAAAGGGTTAACAACAATTTTTGTTGCTAAATGAAACTCTTTACAAAAGAGTTTTAACATATCTTGAGGTGAACTCAACTAATAGGTAAATGCAACTCATATGTGTTGCAACTAGATATGAAAACTTGCCAAACTATGGAATTTAATTTCATTCTTATACTCAACTTATCTAGTTTAGAAATTCTAAATAGTATAGGTGACTTACTTACAAAAGTTATCACACATGTTGTAGCGTGTTGTGGATCTTATACGATGGAAATTTTTCTTTTATTTTGCACACTGTTTCAAAATTATAATAATGCATTTTTTTATGTTCCTCGACAAAGACAACTTTTTATTTTAATTTTAAATGAAGCAAATGAAAGAAAAAAACTTAAAAGGGTTTAGTAACGTGAGGAAATAAATATATTATTTTACTTAATTATAAAATTAAGTGGGATTATTTTACTAAATGATCAAATAAAATAATGGGGGTTTTAAAATGTTATACATTACACTTTAATGAGAATGTTAACTTTTTCTGGTTAAGTTCAATAGTTTTTTCTTATGTGTTTTTGTATTCTGTTTTATAAGTAGTTAGCCTATTTTTCAATTTTAACCAGAGTCGAATCTCTAATTTTTTATGTCTATTAATCTAAATGAATATTTCTACTATTTTAGTTTATTAAATTATAAATGACACGAAAGTATTTTTAATTTTTTTTAACCCATTACCATCTTCAGTTTTATTAGTGCAAATATGTCAAATATCCGGCTGTTTTGAGATCTCTTTCTCTCTCTAGTAAATCTCTCTTCCTCTACTATATCTCCCTCTATCTATCTATCTCTCTCTCTCTCAATACTGTCTGGAATATTGTATCTTATGAAACTTTGTAACTATTTTTTGCGTCCATTCAACCCAGTTTTATCTATCATAATTTTTACACTGTTTAACTGTCAAAATCATCATGCTAATAAAAAAATTAACCATATCACTCGAAAAGTCAAATAAAAGACTTTATTTTAAAAAAAAGTAAAAATTGACCCCAGAGATTAATCACTACGCAGTACAAAAATACTAAAAATTCTTAAAACATTCAAACTTATTCTGCAAAGAAAATGTCTCAAATGAACTTGTACAAAACGTCAAGTAACTTTCTGGGCTTGGGCTGAGAGATAATTCTTGAGTTCTGTCCTACCAATATGGTGGTAATCGTGCAGAAGTAAGCCCTGATTCCAGAAATCACGAGGGTCATTAAAGATAGAGAATCGAAGCAAGACGAGCCGCAAGATTTAACGCAGGGAAAAATGTGTTCGTGACATTCGAATGAAAGATTACGAATTCAAAATGGGAAAATTCATCAGATGCTTTTGAATTTCTTAAATATTTTGACTTGGAGGAGAAAATAGTTATTTTATGTACTTCAGAACTTGTGTGTAGTCGCTTTCAAAGTTTAAAAAGAATATTCAGAGATTAAATCCAAAAAAATATGTCCATTTATTAACTATAAAAAGTTATAAATATCTTTTAAAAACGTGGTTAAATAACCGGCAGCAGTATAGTCAGCTACTTAACAGTAACTATTATGGTTAACTAATTTTTAAATTTAGCAGCTTTAAAACTTTTAATACATGTATTGCTAAAAAGACACAAATACCATTATACAAGGCGTAATACAAGTATGGTGTAAATATAGGTATGTTTAAAAACAAAACGTAAGATAACTTTGCTGAACTTTGAGCTACATCGTGAGCTATTGCTTTTAGATTTGCTCTCAGATTTAATGAGCACGTCAATCCCAGTTCTAAAATAAATGGGCCTTTAACAATTTTGTTTCGTAAATATCTAACAGTGTACCAGTTCAAATACGAAACATTGTTTCATCTGAACTGTTGTACTTTTGTCCGTTGAAAAATTTGACAACTATAGGCAAGAAATTAAGCTTAAAATATAGTAAAAAAAGTCGGAAAGGAAATTAATTTATCAATTTGCAATCCTAAAAAAAACGATATCGACAACAATTGATAATGTAATCCAATTATGGCTGTTTGGCTCCAACAACATTCACTCATTACTGTTTACTATCTTTATAAATTTTAAATACAGAGTTTTTATTAAGGAAAAATACCTTATGTTTTGACCAAATTTCTTCTAGAATTCAAAGACATCGATAACCCAATTACATGGGGCAATGAAAATTCAGACCTCCAATATTTATCCAACCAACTGCTTTTTCAACTGATCCCCACTTTTCCCCCAAGTCACGAACCACCAATTGAAATAAACTTCGCATTTATTTTTTTCCCAGTTTGATTCCATTTAATTAGGATATTATTCTATAATCAAAATAAACCTAGTGAAAACTCATCATCATTTTACTTGCAATTGAGCAGTTGGTCTAAAGAAAGAAAAAAAGTAGGCTTTTCAAAATAACGTCGAAAAAAACGTCATTGAGTTAAAAATGTCGTAAAAGCGTAGTGCATACTTTCATCGAAAAAAAATATTACCAAACGATTTTTTTTTTACCCTTCACCAATGAACGATTCGCAGCATTTTTCCATCTCAACTCATCTTGTGCTTCATGTTGCCACGCAACGTGCAATAATGGGGAAAAGGTGGGGAAGAATATAAAAAAGAATATTACTTTTAAAAACGTTCGAAATAGAAGGGGAGAAGAGAAATTTGTGTTTGCTCTACATATTCGATTTTTGCGATTATGAATAGAAATGTGAAATTGTAAGATTTTTTTCTGTAAAGAAAAATTTTAAAGGAAGGGGGAAAAATCTTTATCATAGAAATAGTGTTTTCATCTACGACTTTTCTGATAGGCTTTAAAAATACGAGATTTCAGGTAAGATGATCTTTTGAACGTTAAGCTTTTTTCAAAAGTTGTTAAAATATTCTTTTACAATGTGCTTCCGTACTTTCAGATGTTAATATTTATTCGTAACTTGATATTTTCTTCTCGAAAAAAGTATAGGAATGATGTTGTTCCAAGTGAAAAAAATTCTTCCAACTTTCTTCTGGCGATCGGTGCATCTGTCGTTGGTCCTCCGTTCTCACGAGACACCAATCGAGGCTTAGAGAGAATTCATTTTCATTAAAATGTCCTCATTGTTGCCACTCAAGGCCTGAAACATCTCCATTATTGATAAAATGTAAGGGAAAGTTACTTTCTGAAAAAACATCAAAAATTTTGCAAATTTAAGAACTAAACTTAAGTGTGTATATAATTGAGAATAGTTTGTAAAAGGATTTAAATAACGCATGAAAACCTTGTAAAGAGAAAAATTCTATAACTGAATAAAATGTTTGAACATGCACACACAAATCTTACACTTTTAAAACAAAAGAGTGAAATCCACTCCAGTAAGAGAAGTGCATTTTCGACACTGGAAAGGAGTGAATATTAACTCAAACTGAGTTAAAATCACTCGTTTGGAGTGATCCTGTCGGAGGTTTAACATACAAAGGATCCACTCTTACAGGAGAAGTGCATTTTCTAGACTGGAGGAGTGAAAATTAACCAGACCTAGTTAAAATCGCTCGTTCGTTTTACGAGTGTATACACCTTGGTAATGTAAATAAGTGCTTCCAGTTACCCGAAGCTCTAAAATAACACAAACATGGCTCAAGGGCCAATTTCCTCTTTCTGGAAACATTTCGATTCTAGCCGGCCCAATTTGTATCCATCAAACAGAGAGGTGGACCCTAAACAATCTACCAATCCATCTATAACAGTTATATAAATTCAACTTAATCTGATTCTAACGACCTTCCCAACGGTGTTACCTTTCCCAAGCCACTTGTTAGACTTAAGTATACTTTAGTTACAGCAGCCAAATCTTCTAGCACCTGCGCTCATCTTTTTAAACCCTCTTCTACAATTATTCCATGCCTCGGAGTCACGAACTAGGGCTTTTTGGCTCCTTCAAAAACCTCGCCTCAAAATTAGTGTGATAACCATCTCAACTGCTGTACTATGAAAATGTTGTAACTGAAAATTTGGTTGAGTACAGTGCACTATTTTGCGTTGAAGAAACTGCTCTTATTACGAGACATCTTTTTATTACGGACAACACAAGTAAAAGACAAAACGGTAGAAATTCCGCAAGGTTGGGACAAACGATGTTTAGCAGTCACAATCTTAGAAAGTTCTGACAAAAATCTCCCGCCATGGCGAACACGAATTTTTACAAATTCTTTTAACTTCAGTTAAAAAAAAGTCATTCATTACAAAAAATTATTTAGTTACCAGAAATTCACGTCATTACAACAGGGTGGCTGTAATTAAAGTTGAGAAGGAAGTCCATTGGTTCACTTGTGTAAGAGATTGTATTTCGTTTGTTGGAGACCAAAAGATAAATGGAGTAATGCAATGATATAGGAAAATTGAAATATATAATGCTTCCACTATTCTCTGAACTAAACGATACAATATGACACCCAATATACCTATGATGGCCGATATAATATGATGATACAATGTAATATGAGACACAGCACTGCTTTGGTCAGGTCAGCAGACAATTTATTCGCGATATTTCAACTTATTTCATTTTGTGTGACTAAATTGAACTTCACCTTAACGTAACAACTAACAAATTTCATGTAATTTTGTACAATCAGTTGGGCCTCCATGTAATTTTGTACAATCAATTCGGCCTCATCTTTAATTATAACCAATCTACATGAGAGTCTCACGTAACCATTCCTTTCTAATAAATTTCAGAAATACATGATTATTACAAATCAATTAAAATATTAATTGACTTTCTTATAACTTTTCCAACCATTTAGCGGTGTCAACAAGAACCCAATTAGCTTGAAAATATTAAGGTGCTAGTTGAAATCTTTTCAAACCACTAAAGAAATCTCACCGCAATGAGTTACTTTTGCTTTTTGTTTTAACGACTCATCTTCGCGGCTTAGCATGAGTCGTTTTTCGCATTTACAGAGCAATCGGCATCGGCACCTACAGAGCAAAGTCGACTTAAAAGACGTGCTACAAATAACAGGATATTAAAAGAAACACCTCGATAAATGGATTTGTGTTTATCTGAAAAGAACTAAAAGACTAAGTCCAGTTCGTTTAGTACAGTTTATCACCACAGTTGAACCTGTATTGAAAAACACTATAGTGCTATTGGTAATATTGAATGAATATAGTTGAAAATGCAAATCTGAGAAATCTCCGCTTTACTTTTTTTTGTTTTAATACTGAAGTTGCGTGTGTAACAGTTTCGTTTTAATTTCTCAATCAAGCTATCAGCCAAAGTTATACAGATATTAGATTTGTGGTTGTTGATAATAACGATTCTTGATTCTAAATAAATAAAAAAAAACATGACACTGCTTCAAATTTTGTAAAAGGTGAAATCGAGGGAGAAAATATATCGAGTAGCAGACCCCAAGAGCTAAAACCTACAGAAAATGATTAAACTTAAAAGCACATGTTGAAAGCTGATAAGCTGTTAAGTTTTGAGGTCCATAGTAAAATTAAACTTGAGTTACATTTTTTAGTATTTTTTCCCTTCTAAAGAATCACGTTTAAGAATGTTGCACAGCGACAGACAATTTTTTTACTGTAAGACACTAACCCTTCATTAAATTAAAAATTAATTCAAGCCTCAGAAAATATTAAAACGTTAAAAACTAACACATTTTTGTTTTAAAAAAAACTCTTGCAGTTCCAAGTTGGACAAACAAGTTTCAATTGAACACTTCTGGAAAATCTTTTTTGCCATTGTTATGGTAGGTACATATATATTCCAGCTTGTTTGCATGTTTAGAGAACCGCTTATAAGCTTTCGTCAAGTGGGACAGACACAGAAAGATTTTTTATAAGCACAAGAGACTCACAAAGAAAGGACAACACAAGCACATAGACAAATAACAACATTTATTGACGGTCACAAACATCCATACCTGACGGGGATTCGAGCCCGACCCCAGCTGCTCCAATGTCTAGCATCCTAGCGATTGCGCCACGGGGGTGGCTTGCCATTGGTGTTATTGGTACCATTTAGTGTCTTCCAATGGCACCGATTGGAGAAGTATCAAAATTTGTTATCTAAATCACTACCTCTATAAATAAATTGAAATCCTTGTTTTTACCTGCAGATGTTATCTTAACAAGGTGGAATAACGGGTTGTTGATCGTGAGAACTCAAAGCCTTGAATGATATACAGGCTTTGAAGGACATGCAAACATTCTAATGGAAATATCGTGATTTAAAATATTAAATTCAGAAGGGTAAAACATTGTACATTATGTGTTTTACTGTTGTTTTTGTTATCAGTTAATAAATCTGCACTCCTTGCCAACCTATTTGGGCAAATAGAATTATACTGTGGGGAAGATTCTTCCGCGGATGTAAAGAGCGGATGTTCCATAAATTAGTTGTAGATCCATTCAGAAAACATCTTTAAAACATTAATTTCGTTTGATGTCTAACGGATTTGAATATATTATTTAAGAAAATTTGGCAATTTCATCAGAATGAAAAGTGTATTTTGTTTAAATTATATTCAAATCATTTGGTATGTAAATTTTACCTTACAAGAGTTTCCAACTAGCGAGCCAATCGCGCTATTTCCTCTGCCTTTTCACTCTTTGTTTTTACCCAAGTTAGGTTGGAAAGGAGAGTACATTCATATACATTCACTTAAGCTTCATACACTCATGGTAGCTCTACCATCCACATAACAGAATAGTTCGTAGTACTTGTTTAATTATCGACCATCTAGGAATCGAATATCCAGATAATAAAAAATTAGTTGTAAGGTATAATTTCTCAAAAGTATAGTGTTTATATGCTTATTTTGTCCTCTATAATATTAAAAAAATCAACTGAATTGTAGTTAAGTAATAATGATATTAGTCCACATTTTTATTAACCGAATACTCACGGTATCACCTATTGTTGAATAAATTTTGTTTGACCAATAATTTTCTTGTTAGAAGCTTTTGTTATTGATAGAATGTTGTTTTCCTTGTTCCATACTTACAAAGTAGTTTTCATATTGTTCTTTTGTTATAATTAATAACATTTTTATGTTATAACTTTTTTCGTTGTTATTTTTCATTGTTAAGACTTTTTTTGTTGTTATAAAACTTTTTTTTTATTGTTATAATCTTTTTTTCATACTTATAAGGCATTTTCAATAGTGGCAGTGTTGTTTTAATTGTAATAATGTGGTTTTAATTATTATAATATTGTTTTCATTGTCCATGTGTTTGATTGATTGAGTGTTTTAGGATTTCGTAAATTTTCAATAATTTAACATAGATAGAGTTATGGGTCATAAGGTTGTACCACTTTAAAAGTAAGTAGTAAGATATTCTCGTTTATTTCATTATTTGAAGTACAACCAATTTCGTTCCAAACACTGAAAGAGATGTTTGCAAAACATTATCGAACACTACATTTCTTTCCCCAAAAATACTTCAACAACAACCCCAAGATAATCTTCATACAAAAAGAAACAGCAAGCGGTAATTCTCAAAGACAAAAACAATGCACACAAAAAAAGCATGCCAAAACCACCTCGAAAACCCAATGATTACCTCTCCACTTTTTAAACTTCCCGATTGACAGTAATCATGACAAACGTGTATCACCGGCAAAAACGAAATAGCCGGGCCGGACTTACTTAACACCCGAACCCTCACGTTTAGCCCATCATTCAATAAACACGGAGTCGAAGCACACCAAACAAGCAAAGCGTGGAAAATTGTTGACTTGATTTTATTTGTTTCTTGACCGCACCTCCTGCTTAGGGTTGTCACGATCTTTCAGGTTGCGAGAGAATATTGTTTTTCCGGCCCCCTTTTTTGTTCTTTATTTTAGTATATCGGAAAAGGTTATTGGATTCTACGCGTCAAATGTTCCGAGAGGAATTGGGAAAATATTGCAGATCGTGTTCGGTTTTCGTGTGTGTTGTAATTCCATCGAGGTTTTGGGTATATTTAGTAAAAAAAATTAGTTATTGCATGTGTGTGGCTGAGTTCACATTGAGCATTAATATGTTATTTCGCATTTTTCGCTGGGAAAAGCCTAACTTCAGGGGTTGACGTGAATATTAATGACATCATTTCCTCACTTATTACTCGTCAGATGTAGGGATGTCCAGATTTTAAAAAAAATACAAGTCGTCGGTTTAACCGGTGTTTTATTTCCAATGTTGTCCTTAAAGCCATCAAAACATAAAAATGGCCCTTTTGTAGAGCTTTATTATTGATACAGTAGAGTCAAGCTTATCCGAAAGGTACGGGACCGAAATTGAGCAGCAAAACTAAAAAATTGCTGCATATTTTGAGAAATAAATCAAACTTTATAAGTCGGATTTATTTTTTGTTTATTTATTTATGCGTATACATTTCATATTTTAGCACACAAAAAAATCCCGAGCCTTTCGATTCAGCCGAATTTCAGATAACCGGGATTTGGATAAACTGGGGACTCTGTATTGATATTTATCAGTTTGATGCACAAATTTATTACCTCAAATGAAATTTTCTGTGGGGAGGTTGGGTCAAATCGCACCAATAAAGTTTGAGTTTTCATAGGTAAGCTAATAACAAATAAGGACTTTTAAATAGAAAATAACACAAATATACTTTTTTGCTTTTCTTCAGGATTTTGAAAGTTAAAGTTTACCGAATTTTATTTCGTCAAAAAGTAAGAAACATTTAATTAACTATGTGAAGAAACTTATTTAGTCAAATAGCTGACCAAACCAATTACGTCGATTTAAGGAAAGGTTTAATCGGAGCATTTTTCAAGACATCATTCCATCGAAAATATCGTCATATTTGAGCATCCATTCCTGAGAGTATGGTTTACAATAATTTTGAGCCACCAACAAGCAGCTAGTGGCAAGAGTGGTTAGTGGTTTACGATAATTTTGAACATCTCTTAAAATGCAATTACAAATAGCATTAGCTAACTTTCCTTTATGCCCTAAGTCCAACCACCTCAGTCGTTAGTTGTGTCGTTTTAATAATGTTGTAAGTGACATGTATATCAACAACATGTTTGTAATTTTAATTATTTTAAATGAAGTGTCTAGTTATAAAACTCACATTCTCCAAAGTATAACTATTAAATGGGATCCAGTAAAATCATAGACACACTGCATGTACAGCAACAAAATTGCGTCATTTGCCGATGCATTGGGAACTTTATCTTTAGGTAGTGAGCATTAATGAATCATTTAAGGGGTCTAAGGAGTCTTAAAAATGTGCAAAGAAGATACTACAAAGCAAAGTTTGATCTTTCCTGTCATTTTTTAACTACTCGATGTATAAGTATAATTTTTTTTAATGTAATTCTACAAGATTTATTTATTATAAAACAAGTTTTAAAATTTATGAAACTTTAGCCAAAACTAAAATAAATGATATTAAACATGAAGCTATTTGAACACATTGTGATTAGGATTGCGCGGCAAATTGTGAGGTCAAAATTGAAAAAATGACCAAGAAAATGACTTTATATTGTACAAATATGTACAAACAAAGACTTATACCTAAATTCTCAGCTCAATTTTCATTAGAAATTATTTTAAGAACTTTTTTCGAAAAAAATTAATAAAATTTTAAAAATTTTGATTTTAAATTATTTTAAAAATAATTTCTAATTAAAATTGAGATGAGAATTTAGGTATAAGTCTTTGTTTGTGCATATTTGTACAATATAAAGTCATTTTCTTGGTCATTTTTTCAATTTTGACCTCAAAATTTGCAGCGCAAGACTAATCACACTGTGTTCAAATAGCTTCATGTTTAATATCATTTATTTTAGTTTTGGCTAAAGTTTCATACATTTTAAAACTTGTTTTATAATAAATAAATCTTGTAGAATTACATATAAAAAAATTATACTTATACATTGAGTAGTTAAAAAATGACAGGAAAGATCAAACTTTGCTTTGTAGTGCCTTCTTTGCACATTTTTAAGACTCCTGTGACCCCTTAAAGGAGTCTAAACCCAGGGTATAGTGGCGGCCAAAGTTGTAAAAGAAATCAAACTTATATCCAGTTATTTGGCATCGGTCGTGTTTTTGTAACATTGAGCAGTCCATCCCGAAAAATTTATATCATAGAGTTAGGAAAGAGGAGTAAAGAGGTCTATCAGTTCAAATGGCTTGAAGCAGGGCTGTCAGGTTTTTCGAGCTACTGCTCATAACAAACCGGCACTGAGGTATCCCGAGATGCACCACTTTAGTAGATTTTTGAGCTTTTTTGAGCCGAAACTATGGAAACTGGCACTGAGGTACCCCGAGAAGCACCGCTCTAGCCTGCTTCTTTTGTGCGTTACTGCCTACATACATGACCGCTCTATTCTCTTTCCTAACTCTATGATTTGTATAGATCGTTTCTTATAATTTTGTCAAGCCAAAGTTACGTCACAGTCGCAGTTAATTCAATTTTCCAAAACGCTTTACAGCAATCTTCAGAATGTTTAGAATGTGTGCCGACATTATTACACGAGACAGGAAGAGGGAGCGTCGCGGTTCGCCTGACCAGGCCACGAAGTCGGGTCAAGCGATTCCACACGGGCGTTCAAGGGTCGGCTCGCGGAGAACATTTGAGAAGCATTCGAGTGGTTCTTGGGTGGGGAAATCGAATTAATTTTGGAGACACTTGAACTGTGGTGGTATTAAATAAATATAACCCGAATTTAACAGGTTGAGTTCAATTTGTTAATTTACTATCCTCTGAACCATTCTGGAGAAATTGTTTTGGATACATTAGAGAACAACTGTGTTAGAAAAGGATAAGACCATGAAAAGTTTAACATTATAATGAAGAATTATTATTAACTTTTAAATTCAAGTTTTATTTGTATAGTATGCAAGTTTATTGAACAATATGTGCAATAAGAGGTTTTTATCGCTCATAAAAAATTTCTTTGCAACCTAAAAATTTATTTACAAATTACTGATCAATGCAATAATTATTTAGTTAGAATTTTACAAGGTCAAATAACCCAGTTACGTTACATAAGCCATAAGAAAGGAAAACTTTGAAGATATATTTAATGCCATACAAAACCACGGTAATGTATATTGAATGTATAATGAGTATATTACGGTATATTTTGTTTTAATTTTACAAGTAGTCATAATTGCAAATTTGAAAATTCAAGTTTCGAAACAAAGCAGCTTTTTTACTCCAAATATATTTTAAACTGATATTTTTTTTCACAAATATTCAATCCACATTTTTCTAATAACAATGATATATATATAGTAGTACACATTGTGCTGCATATCAAACCAAAATTTTACAAATCATATACAAATAATAAAACCAAGTCTATCATAATAAAAATCCCTGTCAATACCTAAATAAGTGCAATTCTATTATTTTTACTTACACTTCAAAAAACATCAAATCCCTACACTATAAAACACCGTTTTTATAAAATAGTCTTTAAAGGCAATTTATTATACTTAACCTTCCTGTATTCCATTTATTATACCCGGGCATTTCTTCCAGACAGATTACCTTCGAAGAGGAAAAAAAATCGTGCCCGCTCCTCCTATTGGTTTATAAAGGCTGAAAAGAATCACTTTAAAAATCATTTATTATACTCACCTAACTATATAATAAAGAAAGATTCTCAAGAAAGAAGACTGTTACCACCGAATAAAATTAGCCCCAGGAAAAGTATCGTCTGCTATGGAAAGTTTTTTGTTCCTTTTAAGGAACGTTTATAAAATCTTGTTTTATCCTTAAATTCACTATTTTTGATATTCTTTTGCCTCAAAGTAACATAAATTTTAGTTTTGGATGGAGTATTTCATTAAATCGACAGTTCCCTTTGGTAATTTAATTCGTCTGATTGATACGTAACATTAAAGTACTTAAGTGTAAGAAATGTTACGAATTTCAGTTTATAACTGGAGTATTTCATTTATTCGATATTTCCCTTTCTTCAGTTAATTCATCAGATTGCGGAGGGAAAAAAATAAAATTATTAAACAAAAATTATGTTATAAAATTGTGTTAAGTGCAGTTACTCTTATAGGTTCTAATGGATTCCATCGGATTATATAACAGCTGTTAATATAAGAAAAATTCGCGTCGATTAGCAAGCCGGAGATGGAGGATAGAACAAAAAATTCTAAAAGAACTAGAAATACTATTTTACTGTAAGTTTAATACTCAAAGAAAATATTACATAATGCAAAGAAAAATGCATGGGCAAAAAGACTAATGGATAAAAAGTTTAAATGATAGATCTAATTTTTTTTTACAAAGTTGGATGGATACAGCAGAAGTTAAAAGGGGCATGAATAAACAAACCGACAGATTATCCTCAATGTCTACTCACAACTTTCCCCTTTTGTAATTTAATTATTTTTTAAAAAATTAAAGTTAACTTAAAAATTGATTGAGATTTGTTATAAACTTGAAAAACATATTAAAATTTACATTCAAATAATTTCTTTAACATCCATGAGACGACGAGACACGGAAATTGACGCAAATTTTCTTACGCGTCAGAGATAACACTCAATTTCTTTTCTCTGAAGAAAGTCATTATAAAAGAGTACCTGTCAGAGTTACGATGAGTTTCCTGTATTATTAAACTTACATATTCCGCTAAGGTAATCGTCGATTTTTTTAATAGTGTTGGTGATTTTATAAATGTTTATTTCTAGAATTAAAAAAAAAATGAATGTTATTTGATTGTCACCGCCTAATAATTTTCTTTTTTTTTAGCCTTAGTTAAGTGTTGGTTATTTGTAAAGATTATTTGTAAAGGTGGTTATTTGTATAAGATGTAAGATTAAAAGTTTCGAAAGTTTTGTTTGTACTGTCTTTACTGTTTTTTCCATTCAAACTATTTCAACTTCATTCTGTAAAAAAAGCAACTGTAACCTCCTTATGTAAAACCTGTTTCGATGAAAACTTTGCATTTTAGTATGAATGTGGCTGTGTGATATGGATAACGTTGTAGTTTAGAGATTAAAAACTGTAAATAAGTAAAGTATTCTGAATTAAATGAAGTAAAATAAAATTTAAAACGTCTGTTTAATTTGGTTTTTTAGCGAACGTTTGTCTAGGAATTTAATTATAAAGATAAGTGATCAATACTTTTTTGCTATATTTGAAGATATGCAATTTTATAAAATACATAACTTTGGAAGCGAGTTCTTGAGAAAACCCTGGCCCATTCAAGGGATGCCGTGTCATTAGAAGAATTTTATAAAAGCATAAATCTTAATCATACTAAGCAATTCATTTTGTTTAACTACTGTATGGATGTAAAGTTGTAAAATGTACCAACAAATTCATTTTAACAATAGGCCATGTTTCTTTCCATTTTCGCTCCTACAGCTACACTGCTCAAAATTATTAGGTGAACGCATGACCTAAACCTTGCACTCCTAATGATTCCATTTGGAATCTTCAGCTTGCGATTTTTTTCTCACTAAGTTGAGATCGCACTTATTCATCGTAAAATGAAAGAATCATGTCTTTTGAAGAATTAAATAATGTTTGTTTTAATTAAATGAAAATATGAAAAATAGGTCAAAATAAAGTTCACTCCCAAAATTTTTTATGAAATAAACTTACCCTAAATTCTTCACGCTTGTATTCTTAGACGTTTATATATTGCTTTTACCTTCTCTTAACAAAAATTTTTTTGTCATAATTTATTCAATAATTATTATTACATTCCCCCCCCCCCCCAAAAAAAAAAAAAATTTAGTTAAAATTTAAGATTTTTTCCATATTTTTTACCATTTCATTCGGTATGCACAAGGAATCTATTTCACAAATTTTCGAGTTGTAGAATAAAAAATAAAAAGTTGAAACTGAAAGTGCTAACAAAAGTACTTAAAGTGCTCCCCTAATTGTTTTGAGCAGTGCATTATGTTAATATTCACATAAATTATACAAAAAACTAAAACTGACATTATGATAAATAGATCTATTTAAAATTGCGTTTTAATTAAATCCGTATACGTATTTGCTTTTTAGTTTGCTTGTATAAAACACATAAAGAGTTTAAATGAATATTTTACATGACAGAAGCCGCATTCATCTTTGAATTCGCTTACATCTTAATGTTCATATAAAACTTATCGGTTCTGTAGGTCATACTTACTTTATAAAAGAAAACTACTTGTCTTAGCATAAAAGGGACCAATGTTTAATAGTTGAAGTTAAGGCATCAGTCGTTTTTGTACTAAGAAACACAACTTAAACACATGAATATTCCCAATTCCCCTGATAAACGAAGAGAAATTCCCGTGGATTTATTTCAAATATTGAAAATATTCTTTTTTTTTTATAAAGAAAAGTTTTTATATAGCCAAATTTTATTTATTAGACTTGCATATTCTAAAGCCTTTGAATAAATTCAAAAGATATGTATTTTCTGTGTCAAGTACTACCCCAATTGGGTTTGACAATATCACAACTTGCGCCGACCCGGCAGCCCAACGGTTAGGGAGTTAGCCCTTGGAGCTCCTTGGCTCGAATCCCGTTAAGGCATGGATGTTTGTTTTTGTCCCGAGCATATGCGGAGTACGTGCTCGTTAAATTTGTTGGGTCCGAAAATCCTGTAGGGCGTCATTGCGCAGTTTCCCACTGGTACAGGTCCCTGGAGACTATTTCCCTCTCCTTCAGGAACATGTCTAAATTGTGGAAGGGGTAAGAGATGGATGGCAGCATCTATCACGTATGTGTACGTGTTGTGTCTGTATCACTTGACGAAGGTTTATAAGCGGGTTTCTGACCAAGCACACAAGCCTGAAAATATATGTCTACCAATCATGCCTGCAGACTGATGCCACTCAAAACGTGAAACATATGGTCATAAAAGGCAAATACCAAATAGCATTTTCTTAAACTTCAATTAATATTATTCTTTAAATATTAAAAAATATATCAACGATAATTAATTCTAAGGATTTATTCAAAAAATATTCATTTTAATATATATCATCATTCTAATTTTACTTATTAATTATGACAAATGACAATGATTGCGCCCTCTGGAAGGGAGAGTGTAGGCTTTATAGCCCATTACCCAGCTCGCCAGAAGAGACAGTCACAAGAGACACACAAAGAAGGACGACACAAACAGTAAACACATAGACAAATAACAACATTTATTGACAAGCACAAACATCCATGCCTTTACCGGGATTCGAACCCGAGCCCAGCTACTTATTAATTAACTCGAAATACTTTATTAATATATCTTAAGAATTATTCATCGTCTGTTTCGCTGTGAAGACCTTTACCCAATGCATCCACAGGGATGCAATGCGAATATAATATCTGCATACTTTTTACAATGACAAACAAAATAAGTCTCAAACACTCAAAAAAATGAATGCTCAAAAGCGACGAAATTTTCCTTAATTTTGACGATTCCGTTGCTGACAAATGCTCCGAGTTTTCGCTTCCTCAAAGTGAGGAAATTTGAATCGTCATTTTTATGAGGATTTGAATGTCGTCTTATCTAAAGAAATATTTCGTCATTTTAGAGCATGTGAGTACAACAATGAGATTCATTTTCCTCAAAATCAAGATACAGAATCGTCAAATCACGATCGTAAAAGTGAGGATTCGCGTATACTCAAAAGTCACGCGATAGTTTTACGAAACAATCCTCAAAATTAACGAAATGAGGCTTGAGGATTCATGAATCGTCAAAAATGAAAGCGTTATTTCAGAGAGTGAAGGTATTAAAAAAATCATTATTTTATCTGGAGGGAAAAAAAAAGTTAAATTGTTGTGGTTCAATTAAAATAAGTTTTAGGTCAACTAATTGGCCAAATAATTTAGTTATAATCTACACCTTTCGAACAGTAGCAGTCAAATTAACTCTATGATCATAACGTATGTAATATAAAAAAAGTCATATTGACTTATTTTTCAAAAGTCCAAAAATATGGTTAATTTTAATTAAAATTTAAAAACGAATGGTTTTCGTTACAGTATTCAACTTTATGCTAATTTCTCAAAAGTGAAAAATAATTTTTAAAAAATATTAAATAGCATACAAGGAACTACAAAACAATTCTAGATTCGACGAAAATATCAATTAGAATTATGTCAAAAGAATATAGAGGTTAGATCCACGACAACATTTATAAGAGCCATTAACGTAATGAACTCATCGTTTGCTTTTCCAATGAGAGAGACATTTTTTATTTGAATGAATATACGATGCTTATTTTAAGTTAATACCATGCAATTCTGTCAAATTATTAGATTTTATACTTGGCATTACAGAAATGTATTTTTTTCTGGAAAAATATTTGCATATTCACGATAAATTTCGTTCTATGAATAAGGAAATGCATAGAGATATTTGTTTAGTTCCATCTCTATTAGTTTTATAAAATCATCGATTCATTGCATTGAGCTATGAATCGATGATGAATGAATTGGGAAATGTGATGGAAATACCAATGGGGAAGATAAAAGATATTTTATATATTTTGGCTCGTCACTTGACCGTTGGTCTGAATTACGAGAAGTAACTGGCTGTGCTTAAGCTCGTCTTGGATGCTAGAAATAGACAGGTGAAAAAAGTACAACCACCTACCTGTGTCTTAAGGCCCGTCCGTGGCCGAGTGGTTAATGTATCAGCCTCAGGATCCAACCGTTTCAGGCGTGCTGGGGTTCGAATCTCACCTACTGCCAGTCATTCTATTAATCGGATCTCTACTGGGAAAGAGTAGAAGAAAATTCAACTCGTGACGGATGGGCCCGAGTACACTGGGACAAACGTGCTCGTTAAATCTGTGGAGTCCTAAGTCCCGATGGCGTCAGCATACGATGTCGCTCGAAGTTCCGTTGGGTACCCGCTCATGTGTTGACCTCGTCACTTGACCAGGGTTCTAAATTACGAGGCGTTATTTGCTGTGTTAAAGCTCCAAAAGGAGGCTAGAAATAGGCAGCCGGAAACGAGATCTGTAGCGGTAGTGTAGTGCAATATAAACTCTAAAACAAATGATAATGAATGTAAAAGTTTTGTGTATCAAATTTTAACGAAACGTGATCATTTTAATACATTCACTGTCTAAATCCAAATGGGCATGTTTCACGTTGTGAGTGACAACAGTTTCAGAGGTATTGTTTTCATTTTTGGGCCTTCGGTAATTATATTCATTTTAAAATATGCTATATTTTCTTACCTTACTAAAACAAAAGCTACATACTAAATCTTTTCTCTGTTCATGAATCACCTTAAATTTATGTCCGATAATTTCAGCTAATTCTTCGCATAAGGCAAAAAATCATATAAACCTAAGTTTCAAAGCAACATTGTTTTGATAGTGCTTTGCATACTTAAAGTTTAATCAAATTAAAACTAATAATTTAATTAATGGAAGAACTAAAAACAAGTTGCACGTAAATAATTCTCCAAAATAGAATTGAAGAAAAAAACAGCAGAAAAAAACTATCATTTTGATAGTGAAATTAATAACCAATGAAATCTCAGGAAAAGCAAAAATGAAAACAGGAGAGTTACATCATCTGAAACAACCCCATTCTAAGAACTCTAATTACTCATTTTTAAACACGTAATCATTTAAATATAGAAATCTTGATTAGGCTAGCAATAAAAGTTTGTAACCATCTTAAACATTCATTGAGAAACATTTTTTAAGATGAGACAGTTTAATCTACATAAACACCTCCGAATTTCTCATTAAAAACATTATTCAGAAAAATAAATTACATTTTTAACTTTTGAATATAATAAGATAGACACCACTATTATTCTAAAGAAAATTCTACATAATAACTTGTATACTTTGGGTTTTATTCTTCATAAAACGTACGAGACATTTTTATTCGAATAAAAACTTCATCTAGTGACTTGTCTTCTTTTAGAATGAAATTTTGACAGTTAATTTGGCACTAAAGCAATTACACTCTATGAATCTTTTGCATTATTTATTGTGGCATGTGCTACAGTGCCGGCGAGTTTTATTGGAAACTAGAACATTCTTGCGTGCCTCGTTCTTAAATTGGAAGAAAAAGAAAATGAGGAAAAATCATAAGCTCAAGGAAAAGTTATGTTCGTTAAGAAGATTTTTCTCTTATCTTCAAAATCAAACAAAATTTATTCTACAATATTTTTACGTAAAGATTTGTATAATGTTGTTCTTTCGTGACTTCATTTTAGCTCGTTTAGCTTTTAAAATTTTTATTTTGCTGAAACTTTAAATAAACCTTTAGAGAAAAATGAACTAGCTGCATACGTTAGAACTTAAAGTAATTACTGGAGTTATAACTGTAATGATATTTGTGAAATATTTTACTTTTAATTTCGCACAATGCACATTTCTATAAATATATTCTTTAACAATTTATAAAGTGCGGCAACTACTTTCAACGCGAAATATTTACTTTGTCTCGTGAACATTTAGGGTTTTTTCATTATTATGAAAAGTTTCGATATCCGCTAGGTCTGTTTCAGTATACATAAAAAAAATATTAAAATACTGTATTTTATCATAAACAGTCTTGCATATAACAGTACATAAAACTCCTTAAAAAATACTAAAATTGCCAGTTCATTATTGAATTTATGCTTATTAGTAAAAAAAGACCGCCAAGTGACGCAGATGCAGTGCTTTGCATTGCCGTGGTCTGGGGCTCGAATCCCGGATTGAGCATGAGCAAGGCTCACTCAACCTTTCATCCCGTAATACGTGGGCGATAAAATGAGGACCAAGCATGCTTGGGAACTGGACCCTGTTGGTACCTCTTGAGGCTGACCACCTAACCGGGACATATGCCTAGCACCCCAGAGCCCTTCGTCAGGAAAGCTGAATTGGCGCACAGCAGGCCTTGGCCCAGTAATGGATGTTGCGCTGAGGAATTTAGTATAGTAAAAAAATTCTGGTCAATAATTGACACAAATTTACATTCTTTTCAATTCTCAAATAAATGAAAAGTAATTACAAAAAATATTTTTCTATTAAATACATGACACACATTTTATAACAGACTAAATAACAAAAAAAAACTTTTCAATGGATTATATAACGTACATTTAATAGCACAATGCACAGCACAATTGAATACATAACAAAATACATTGTATAGCTTTAATAAATCTGACCAAATGAGATTACTATAAACAAATGATTTTAAAATTCAAGTTAAAGAAGAAATTCTAAAAGAACTAAAATAGCCTACTTTCCTGTTACTTAAATACTTACTAAAATTCTTATCTGGAAAAAACTAGGTTCGTTACAGTAAGTGACATCAACAACCGTTTCTACATTAAATTTATAAACATTGGAATAAATTTCATTAAACACAGCATCCAGCTATAATTTCAACTTCTAAATCAATTATTTTAATTAATTTTCTATCGCCAATAAAATAAATATTACTAATCTTCCGCATGATTATTTGCAGTTATAAATAAATATTTAATTATTCGCAGAACAAAAACCATAAAACTACGTCAAAATTCACTTAAAATAGGAAATGTAAATTAACAAGTAGGTTTGTAACAGAATCTGTCACTTAACCCGCTTCCACAGGTAAAAAGGCGCCAAACACAGCATTAATTCTATATTAAATATTTACCCGCTATAAATTCGGCTAGTTTCATTTATTTTATTTCGAAAATTAAATAATTATTACTTAAATCGTTTGCAATAATTTATATTTCAAAGAATAAATATGTTATAGTTCACGCTTTTAAATAGAATGAAAACGTTGCAAACCATTATACAAAGACACTCGAAGTTAATTATATTTGCCGTCATTTCAAATTGATAGATGTCGCAAAAATAAATTTATTTTAATTTATTGTCTCAAATAATTAAAGTTTCTCGCGCTATTGTTGCGATGGCAATGGTGATTTAATTCAAATAAAAATGGCTTCCTATGCTTTTTAGCCTACTTTTCTTTTTTTTTAATTCGAAGAATTAAAAAAAATGAAAAAGTAGGTATTGACATGCGGTCGATGTCCGTCCATCCGTCTGTCTGTCTGTCTGTCTGTCCGTCTGTCCGTACCCCCCTTCCAAAATCGGTTCTATCCATCCGATCTTAAAAATTCTTTTTTTGTTACAAAGCTATGACCTCAGAGACCCAACTTTCATACTTTTTGTCCGTCTGTCTGTACTATCGGACGGACATAAATCTATTATTTGTCGACGAATTTCCCATTGAACTTGCTTTGAAATTCAATTTTGAGTCATTTAAATCGCTGAATTTAACTACAAATGCTACGGACAAGTGAGATACGTCAAAACATTCAGCGCATCGAAATGAGAATACATTGAAAATTTTAGAAAAGAATTCGAATTCTAAGTACTTCAATTATTTAAAAAACTTAAAAGTTTAATGCTCATTTAAAAAGAATAGGAAGCCATTTTTATTAGAATTAAATCACCATTGCCATCGCAACAATCGCGCGAGAAACTTTAATTCTTTTAGACAATAAATTAAAATAAATTTATTTTTGCGACATCTATCAATTTGAAATGACGTCAAATATATTTAACTTCGAGTGTCTTTGTATAGTGGTATGCAACGTTTTCATTCTATTTAAAAGCGAGAACTATTACATATTTATTCTTTGAAATATAAATTTTTGCAAACGATTTAAGTAATAATTATTTAATTTTCGAAATAAAATAAATGGAAACTAGCCGAATTTCTAGCGGGTAAATGTTTTATATAGAATTAATGCTGTGTTTGGCGCCTTTTTACCTGTGGAAGCGGGTTAAGTGACACATTCTGTTACAAACCTACTTGTTAATTTACATTTCCTATTTTAAGTGAATTTTGAAGTAGTTTTATGGTTTTTGTTCTGCGAATAATTAAATATTTATTTATAACTGCAAATAATCATGCGGACGATAAGTAATATTTATTTTATTGGCGATAGAAAATTAATGAAAGTACGTAATTGCTTTAGATGTTGAAATTATAGCTGGATGCTGTGGTTAGTGAAATTTATTCTAATGTATATAATTTAATGTAGAAACGGTTGTTGATGTCACCCACTGTTACGAACCTAGTTTTTTCAAGATAAGAATTTTAGTAAATATTTAAGTAACAGGAAAGTAGGCTTTTTTAGTTCTTTAGAGCATTAAACTTTTAAGTTTTTTAAATAATTGAAGTACTTAGAATTCGAATTCTTTTCTAAAATTTTCAATGTATTCTCATTTCGATGCGCTGAATTTTTTGACGTATCTCACTTGTCCGTAGCACTTGTAGTTAAATTCAGCGTTTTAAATGACTCGAAATTGAATTTCAATGCTAGTTCAATGGGAAATTCGTCGACAAATAATAGATTTATGTCCGTCCGATAGTACAGACAGACGGACAAAAAGTATGAAAGTTGGGTCTCTGAGGTCATAGCTTTCTAACAAAAAAAGAATTTTTAAGATCGGATGGATAGAACCGATTTTGGAAGGGGGGTACGGACAGACGGACAGACAGACAGACGGACGGACGGACATCGACCGCATGTCAATACCTACTTTTTCATTTTTTTTTAATTCTTCGAATTAAAAAAAAAAAAGAAAAGTAGGCTAAAAATGATTGAAATCCAAAAAAGCAGATTTTCATTCATTGAAAAAAAAGAGAAATACATCCAATTTGTGAAATACGTCCCGAAAATTGCTTTCCTTTATTTTTCCTAAAGGCTGGAAATCTTTAAAAAAAAAAACTTTGGCTCTGTAGAAAATAGATGGTGAAAAATGAAAATAAGATTTTTCAAAAAGCTTTTTAGGTGAAGATTTCTGTCTTGTTTTAGAGAGTGTTACCATTGTTACAGATTGAGGTTATTTGAAGACCCATTTGAAAGAAATTCCTACGAAATATGAATATGATTTTTTATTTGCTGTAAGAAAGAGTTGAATTTTAAAGTATAAAATATCCGTTAGCAGCATAAAATTCTATTTGATCTACTTATTGTTTGTTTGTGTAATTCAATGGTTGTCACGGCTTTGCCTCGTTTCCAATACCAAAAAAAAAATATGTTTGGGTTGACAGTTTTTATTATTTTAAAGTAGAATAACGAAAGTATGTTTAAAAATAAAACTTACATATTAAACCTTAAACAGGCCTTTCTTTTTCGGTAAACATAAAACGGACAAAATATCAATTAGTTTGTCCGTGATAGGGAGTATGAGTACTTGGACTACTTGTCCGTGATATTGACGGGACTACTTGTCAGTGATAGGGACTACAATGACAAAGAAATATTAGTGTGCAAACTGTATGACGAGTGTCGTTTTTCAAAACCTAAAAATAAACATAATATAAAATGGTCAAAACCGATCACCTACGAAAAATACAATTTTGGATTTTTTTTTAAACCGAAATTCCAAGTTGACAGATAATCGCCCTTATGAACAAAAGTGAACTTTTATCACCTTATTTTTGTTAATTTTTCTAAAAATAGGGTGCATCACTTTTTTTCTTAGCGATCAAATTATAAACGACAAAAAGTACAAATTCCTAAATAACGACACTAACATAGTTTTTTTTTTAACTCAACACTCAACGATAATTCTTCCCAGGTTCTGATCTAACATAATGCCCGTTAAGTCTGTACCTAGGGCCACCAAAAATCTAAATTATTTTCCTGCTAAATTTAGTTGTCCCCTGAAACTTCAATTTATTGTTTCATTTGATGGCCTAGCCTTTTTTTAAATTGAAAATTAAGCAGTAAAACATACAAAATAAAGCATTAAAATGCACAAGTTCAGCAAAACGAGTTAAATTAATTTTAAGAATTATGTAAATATTCAGATTCAGACATTGATCATTATACGAGCAATCGTACAATAAAGTTTCCTTAAGAGCATCCAAACTTTTCTGTGTATATAGTTATTGTTTAGTTATTGTTATCCTGGGTAGGGTATGGTAGGGTAGGTACAGATATATTCCGGCTTATTGCTTGATCAGAGACCCGCTTATAAGCCTTTGTCAAATAAGACAGACACAGAAAGAATTTTTACTGTCACAAAGAAGAGAAGTATCCCAGGACGAAGGCGGGAATTGAACCCACACCCGTTACAGCGCGCAGACTGCTAGCGTAATGGTCCAAACCACTCGGCCGACCGGGCCCCATTTTATCCTGGATCAAGCCCTGTCTCTCCCCCCACAAGATTCCCTAAATTCTGTTGCAAAAACGGAATCCAGAGTGTAAATAATCTCTTCCATAACATTCTCATGGGCTTCCATATCATCGGATTCAGAACCTCATAAATGATTATCCATTATTCTGTGATGAAAATTGTTTTCGTTCTCTTTTTTCCCTCTCTTCTTTCATAGAGGAAGAAAAACGTTGCTATTTAATTTAAGAAATTTCGGTGCCAATGCACCATACCAACTTTTCTCTTTTTCTTCCATTTCAAATAAAAGATTTCCATTTCGGGCTTTTAACGTTAGAACGACAGGGAAAATGTGTTTTTATTTTTCCAATCGCATGTTTTTGAGTGTTATCGATATGCCTAATGGGGTACTTGAAGATTTTTATCCAAACAGAAAAGGGATTTCTCCTTTCCATATATGCAATCACAGGGGTCTGAAAGGTAAAGGAAATTTCAATATAGGAACTTTGTTCCCCATGCTTTAAAATCATAAAATTCCCTTGGATATAAATGAAATTTAAATATTTGAAACTGGGAAAGAGTTGGTACTTATAGAGAAATGCTTAGGGAATGGAATTTTAGTTCATTTTGGTAAGGATTATTTAGAATAGTTTTTTAGGAATTTTAGCATTTTTCATAGCTTACTTTCGGGTTTTAAAATAATATTTTTGTAATTTAAAAACTATTTAAAGCACGAATGTTGGATTTTTTCTCAGAAAATATATTGATGCAAATTTGAAGATATGTTATTAAAAAAACAGAAACTTCAATCTTAGCACTCGATCAATAGTTTACAACAGATTGATATAAATACTTTTAAGATCTGTGATTTAAATCGCTATCGAAAACCATGTGTGTCAAGATGGAAAACTTGCTCCATTGGAAAACTAAACCTGGTCTCCCCAATAGATATTTTTTTAATTCACGCAATGTACTTTTCACACAGTGCACTATAACATTTGACAAAAATCATTCCCAAATGGGCATTAATACTTTATCTTGCAAATTTTTAATTACCGATAAATAGTACTATTTAAATTATGTTTATGTGCCACGAAATCTTTTAAATAAAGTAAATAAACCTTAATTTATAGATTATTATTTATTTAATTTTATTAACCTATTAATCTATAATAATAATAATGAAGTTTTGTGTGTATGTATGTCTCTCTGAAACTCACAAACTAGACATTTGTTTGACTCGTAACTTGGCACAAATACGTAGTTCATACTTGAGTTGCAAAATAAGGACTTTCAGAGCTCAAAATGTTCTATTTTTAGAGAAAATTCGAATTTTCTGGAAAAACTACACCACTTTGCCTCAAATCCGATCATTTTTTTACTTTCTTGATGCCATCCTGCTGAAAGAATTAAATAAAACTTTCAACGAAAATAAATATAATTGAAAATGTTTATTTTATTATGTTGCCATAACTTTCAGAAACTAAATTCATTATTTGAAATTAATTGATATGCTTCAAGTGACGTATTTCCGACAAGCCTTCATTCGTGGATTTATTATGGGTTTAGTTGATGATTTCTTCAATGATGGTTCTGTAGATTACAAATATGCATACTCAGGCAATAAATGTGTAGTTAACCTATAAGTTCTAGAGCTGCACATTAGGTCTTTATTTTCTCGCCAAATACGTTTCCAATCCCGCCAAATTATAATTAAAACTCGCCAAATGGGCAAATGGTTTGTTAAGCTAATTACTGAACAATGATGGTTAATAAAGGCCATCGCATTAGAGCTGCATATTAGGGTTTTATGTCTTTACTTTTTCGCCAAATATGTTGCCTACCTTTAAAAATTATTAAATAAAAGTCGCCAACATGGCAAAATGTTTGTTAGGCTATAACTGAACTATGATGGTTAATAAAGGCCATCGCACTAGACCTGCATATAACGATATTATGTCTTTATTTTTTCGCCAATACGTTGCCAATCTCGCCAAGTGGGTAAAATGTTTGTTAATCTATTACTGAACTGTGATGGTTAATTTTGGCCATCGCACTACAGCTGCATATCAGGGTTTATTTTTTTTTTCTCCAAATATGATGCCAATGTCGCCAAATTATTTTTTTAAAAACCGCCAAATGGGCAAAATGTTTTTATAAAATAATTTATAAGCTGGTTGGTTGTGCTAAGATCATTGTGTTAGAGCTGTGTAATGGGTGTGTTTGTAGCTATATCTACTTTCTCGCCAAATTATTTCCTAAAACATGCCAAAAGAGTTAAAAGGTTTTATGTATTTATGAGGGAATTGTGATGACATTTATGAGTGCATTTTACACAGTATTTTTGATTTTTGAATTGTAAAGCAATGAAACGGGATTTCATACTTGATAACGAGCAGGAAGAATAACTTAAGTTTATGATCTTATAACAGGTTATATGATACACATACTTGGATCGATTTGATATTTTTTTAATCCGTGCGAAGTACGGGTATAAATTTGCTAGTTTATTCAATAAATCAATAACTATGATTTCCTTTGTAAAATACAAACTTTTGGAAGAGTCTACAGTTTCAATTGAAACGTTATGCTCAACTATTCCCTACCAGCCCTAGAAGAATCGTTCCAAAACAGTAGATTTTTTTAATAATAATTTTCCAAAGATTAAAATGCGTAAAAGGTGTCCTATGTAAAATACAAACTTTCGGAAGAGTCTACAGTTTCAACAGAAACGTTATGCTCAACTATTCCCTGCCAGCCCAAGAAGAATCGTTCCAAAACAGTAGATATTTTTTGATACTAATTTTCCAAAGATTAAAATGAGTAAAAGGTGTCCTATGTAAAATACAAACTTTCGGAAGAGTCTACAGTTTCAACAGAAACGTTATGCTCAACTATTCCCTACCAGCCAAGAAGAATCGTTCCAAAACAGTACATTTTCTTAATAATATTTTTCCGATGATTAAAATGCGTAAAATGTGTCCTATGAAAAATACAAACTTTCGTAAGAGTCTACAGTTTCAACCGAAACATTATGCTCAACTATTCCCTACCAGAAGCCCAAGAAGAATCGTCTCAAAACTGTAGATTTTTTTTATAATAATTTTTTAAAGATTAAAATGCGTAAAAGGTGTCCTATGTAAAATACAAACTTCCGGAAAAGTCTACAGTTTCAACCGAAACGTTATATTCTCAACTATTTTCTACCAGCCTAAGAAGAATCGTTCCAAAACAGTAGATTTTCTTAATAATAATTTTCCGATGATTAAAATGCACAAAATGTGTCCTATGTAAAATACAAACTTTCGTAAAAGTCCACAGTTTCAACCGAAACATTACTCAATTATTCCCTACCAGCCCAAGAAGAATCGTTTCAAAACAGTAGATTTTTTTTAATAATAATTTTCCAAAGATTAAAATGCGTAAAATGTGTCCTATGTAAAATACAAACTTTCGGAAGAGTCTACAGTTTCAAGCGAAACGTTATGCTCAACTATTCCCTACCAGCCCAGAAGAATCGTTTCAAAACAGTAGATTTTTTTAATAATAATTTTCCTATGATTAAAATGCGTAACTTGGAAACAGATGCTTTCGGGGTCTAAAGGGTTAAGCGGATTAGGACGATGGCGTCAGCTGTTTCATCCAACCAATCAGGCTTCTGCGTCGTGTTTAATTATTTTTTGAAACACCACGTGCGGTTTTCGGTGGCAATTTTTTTTCTTCCGCTGCGTTCAAAAATATACTTTTAATTAATGGGGGGATTTTTTTTCCGCTTCGGAAGATGTTTAATCTTTGATATGTTTTCCAACTTTATTGTTTTCACAGCTGTTCAAAAGAATACCGTGTCAAAGGGAACGCAGTACATAGAGTACGATGAACTTTTGTGTTCAAAGAAATGAAGCGAAGTATTGGAAATTAAGCGAGAACAACTTTTGTAAGGATATATTAAATGTCCATTTTGCTAATTTGATGCTTATAACTCTTCATTATTAATACAATGAAAGAGTTGTGTATTTCTAAATAACAACTTATTAAAGGCTTGAGGTTGCAAAAATATAAAATATAATCGGGCAAAAGTTATATTTCAAAATCAATTGTGTTACTGTCTCGAGAATATTAATGATCATTTGTATTGATTGTGGAAATAAAACGGAAAACAACATTTTTTTTAATGCAAAGAAAGCTATCTTATACTGAACAACATTATCCACCATTGTTATGTTAAAGAAAATAAGTATAGAAAGTATAGAAAGTACACATAGTTAAGTAATTTTATTTAGAAAAAAAGTAGAGAAATTTGGCATAGAAGCTTTTGATATATGGTAAATAAATCTAATCAAACGTACGTATTTTAAAAAAAAGCTTTTTAAAACTGGTCCTACTGCTGTGTTTCTAAGCTTAAAGTCATTTTAAAAATTATTTTTAAAACATTTTAAAAGTATTTTAAAAATATTGTAATTTTTCTCTCTGTAATATTAACCGTCTCAGGATAAGCAAATTTCGTGAAGAGAACTTGTTTCCTCTGAATAAGTTTTAAATTAAAATTTTGAACAGAAAATTCAAATTCCTTAAAGTATATTGCTGTAGCGTGGAGTTGCATATAAATGACTGCTCCACGTTTTGAATTTCAGTATTTATTAAATTTGTAACATTTATAAAGTTAAAAACATATATGCGTAGCAGGGAAAAAATTGTAGTTAGGTGGTAGGTTTATAAGGCTCTCGCACAGGGTTCATTTCACAATTTCAGGAATAAATCTGAAAGTTTCTTCCAGATTTACCAGAAAGAAGATAATAACCAGAAATAAGACCTTTCTTAGAAAAGAACATTGACCAAGGCCACGTCGTGTACACATGCTCAAGCTGAGAAACTACAGTACTGCATAATTGTGTTTACTGGCCGCCCTGGTGGCTCAATCGTTAGGATGCTGGCCTTTGGAGCTGCTGGGGTCGGGTTCGAATCCCGGTCAGGCATGTATGTTTGTGACTGTCAATAACTGTTGTTATTTGTCTATGTGATATTCCTTTCTTTGTGACTGTTACTATTCTTTCTGTGTCTGTCCCACTTGACGAAAGCTTATAAGCGGTTCTCTGAACAAGCACACAAGATTGAATTTATATGTACCATACCATACCATTGTGTTTACAGCAGCAGCCGAAATCAATTGCAACATAGAGTGATGTGAATATGCAGCACATACGCAGAATTTTCAAGAAATTGTTTACAATTTACAAAAAATTATTGTTCTTCATTTGTGATGGTTAGGTAGACATTTATATTCAGGTTTATGTACTTGGTCAGAGACTCCCATGTTAACCTTCGTCAAGTAAGACGCACACAACACACACACATAAGTGGATCCATCTAATTTTTAGAGACAGAGGCCAACTAGAGGATCCCCAGAATTGACTTGTTACCCCACAGAGGTATTGATTTGGTATGGGAACGTGAAGGATTTTGTGACCACTACGGATTTAACGTGCACCAGTCACTATTATTAGCATACACTGGGGTCTTCAGAAGGCAGCGGGACTCGAACTCACAACCTTAGGGTGCCAGTCCAAGACCTTACCGACCAGGCTCTCCCGGCCCTTCTTCATTTGTGAGTCAGCAAGGGCATATTCCCAAGGGAGACAGTTGTAGTTATTGTAAAGGAAGGTAAAATTCACTAAGGAACACCCATTCAAATTTAATACATCAAAACACCTCACTCCCCCCTCAACTAAGCGTTAACAAAAACGAGCATTTTGAAAGTGACGAAACAAACTACAAAAAAAAATCTAGTTTGCATCAAGATTAATGCAACATTTATGCGAACTTGTTAATGTCACAATGGCATAGAACGTCAAAAAAAATTCATGCATGAAGAAATTGCTCAGAGTGTTTAAAGCTCATTTTTTAAAGCTTAAAAGAGAAACCAACAACGTTTTTCTCCATTATAAGTCAATTTTTTTTCACTTATGCTTGAAGGGTGCATATGATTATGAAAATATAGGTGACGACTCTTTAAGAGAGAAAAGGGACATTGAAATTTAGGTACATACAACACCTGGTATTTATAAAGAATTAATTTAGTGTGTTATTTTTTACTCATATTAGCATAACTGTGGTCGTATATTGTGTCGATAATAATCGATAGTAGAGATGAAGTGTGTTCAACGAATTTTAAATTTTAAAACTGTTTTAATATAAATGCTGAAACTTCACAACTAAAAAAAATAGGGGTTTTAAGGTCACTATGTGTGTGTGTTTTGATTTGAATTTTAATAATTTCATAAATTGTTTGATGTTGCTTTTTTATGTATGAAATGAAAACAGTTCACAGTTTTCAAAATAGTACGACTAACTCAACTGTTAATTTTTTGTGTCTATGAAATGATTTTTTTTATCAAAATCTGTTTGGCCCCCTTTGGCAATATATATATATTTAAGAACCATTTCCTAAGGAAAAATCATATTAAAGATAGGCTGATTATTATTTAAGTTTCGATTTAATATTGTTGCGAAATGGAGAACAGGAATAAAGGACCGATAAACTAAAGTGAAACCAAAAGAGTCCGCAATTATATAATATTGTCCGCCTAAGCTTAATTCCACAATGTTACAAATTTTGGTGTAAGATTGCTTTGGAATCCTGGAACTTTCTGCCGCCACCATTTGGAGCAGTGATTTTCCACTTTTGCAGTGCATCAAAATTATAGTTTTGCCACAAAATTGATAAGTTCGCACTCCAAATAAGGGTGGGAACTGGAAAGCTTCACGATTCCGGTACAATCTTACACCAAAATTTTTAACAGTGCAATATTTATATTTATCATAGGCGGACATTACAGCCTGACTTGAACTTAAAGGCGCTGAATCAGTATTCCATTCCCTTTTAATTAACAACATTTGATCTCTTCATCATAGTTTATCGAATTTGACAGAATTCTTACATAGTTCCTATTTAAAACATCGAAATAACAATTCCGTCAACAAATAAACATCATATTTAAACAACACAACGAAAAAACATGACTCTTGCGAATACCATTCCATCTGTTAGTTCCACAATCAACACAGAAGCCGCATTCTACCAAACGGGGTCCCGCGTATTACGAGGCATAAGAGGGCAGCTGCGAGAAGGGGATACGGCCAATAGCCCATTCAGGTTCGTTAGAGCCTAACTAATCGGTTAGGATTTTACATGGATCGGCTGTAAAGAAAAGTTGGCCTTTGTAACGCTCCTCCCCACCAGAGTTAACAAAGTCATCGAAAAGGAAGATTTTTTTTGTATATGTGAAGTCTGGGATTGTAAAAGATGTATCTGAAGTATTTGTTTAAGTCAAGTTGAAAAACTTACATTTTCCAAATTATATAACTATAAATGTATAGAGTCCGGGCTCGTTCATAGGAGATTTTGTCCAAATGAATTGTGATCGTTAAATATGTCGCCAATATACGGGCCACATAGGGCCGGAGGCCCTATGCTCCAGTGATGGAGTGACAGAGGGCTAAGTAAGTAAGTAATATACGGGCCAGATCCGATATTTTAGTTTATTTCGGATAATATGAGTTTTGAAACTGGAGCTGAACCCTATGTTTTAAACAGTCCATTCGATGTTTGAATGAACATTAACCTTTTATACGCCAACGTTCCACTTGTGGAACATATTATTTATTTATAGCCCGTAATAATTTTATATGCGAAAAACTAAATTACATGAAAAGCGAATTTTAAAAATTCGTTTAAATTTGATTTAGGAGAATAGCATTGATGCTGTTTAAGGCAACTTTTTCGGCAAAACTCTTAATATATTAGTCTCAACCTTAAATCTTCTCTACTTCTTCTATTCTTTTTGTTTTTATGGCTTATTTTTCTATCGTCACATCTACATTCAAATATTTTACTCTTTCATGCCAAAGGGCTTAAATATAGGATGCTTGTTTTAAGATTTCGTCCAAATAAACAAAATTTAAAACAAACCATGACCTCTTTTCTAAAACAATTTGTCTAGGAAAACCTAAATTATATGGAAAATTATTTTTTTTTAATTTAAAGTGAACTTTTTTGTTTGGTAATGAAGGTGTTAATGACATTCCCAATTAAGACACAAAACGGTCGAAACTCAGAAACACTGGACCCTTTACACATGGGCTTATTTATACAAAAATAAGCTTTAACTTTAAGCAGTTAAGTTGATATTACTATGATTAAACTTAAGAAAGTATTCACCTAATCACCAAAACTACTAGTTATTATTGTTCTGTATGTATCAGTAAAAGTAGATATGGTAGTGACTCTAAAGCGCCACTACAATTTCTATCAAACTCATTTTGGTCGAAATCGGTCGAATGTCTCTTACATTTCTGTCAACCCATATCTGCCATGAGAAGCGTTTTTGAGTGGTGTATTCTCAGGGTGAGGGTGTGATAGGTCAAAATACGATATGAGTATGTGACGAAATACATTTTTTGTCATTGGTATATTGCATATAACTTTATAGAAGAAAGGGTTAAGATATGATGTTGTAATGTTCAAAAATAAGACATCGCTTTTTAGAAAAAAAGCTGTGGTGCATTAGGTATGGATATTCTTTTCTATATTATAGCTGTCTGTTGAACACACTCACACGCATCCTCGTATACTTCCAATACCTACTAAATGTTTATCAGCTATGTTATTATAAATTATCAGCAACTACGCTACAATATAAAAGGTCATTTTGAAAATCTCACATTCTCTTTTGTACAACTAAGTTAAAGTGTCCACTCCATTCATTGGCGACTTGTGACAAATGTAAATTCAATTGGACGAAGCCGACGATGAAGACTATATCTTAGTTATACTATGGAGAATGTAAATTTTGTAACTGGAAACTTCATATAATTACCAAATACAAAAATGGCATGTTTAAGGGGCCCGGATGGCCGAGTGGTAAGCATCGCAGGCCAGCAGTCTGCGTGCTGTAACGGGCGCGGGTTCGATTCCCGCCTTCGCCCTGGTTGTATTTCCTCTCTTTGTGACAGTAAAAAATCTTTCTGTGTCTGTCTTACTTGACGAAGACTTATAAGCGGCTCACTAAGCAAGCACACAAGTCGGAATATATATGTAAAATACCCTACCCTACCCTGGCATGTTTAAGTTATGTTTTTGAGAAATTATCAAATAATAATTAATAAGTGTTATATGCTGTCAAATATATTAACAAGGCCCTGTATAAGAAAGCTTTTAGATAAAATTCGATAATAATTATTCAAACCAATTAAAAATTGTTCATATTTTAAAAGTAGTTGCATGGTAGGACCGCGATGCGTTATAAACAGCATACATATAAAACAAAACTAATATACCCATTTATGAAAAACTGAATTTCCTCATTATAAAATAAGGCCATTTTTGAAACAGGGCTAAGATTTCTAGTAATCATAAAAAGGTTTATTTAAAAGAATGGCTTTTTTAAGTACAAAAATAATCGAAATACAGACTTAATAAGTTAAAATTCTGAAACTTCTAATTTAGAATAAAATCAGATTTTTGAAACTAATCATCTAGTAGCTGGTTTTTCAAAACCCATGAGATACCACATACAAAATTTCTGCTTGGTTAGAGAATTATATTAAAACTTAGCTTCGGAATAACCAAAATTTATATGAGATCATTTCTTTTTATAGAGCATATTCCTAGGAAAGAGGAATAAATTAAAATGATTAGCTTTGGTGGAGTTTTGAAGATTTAAAAAAAAAAAACTTTTCGTCCCCAGAGACAAACTGCAATAGTTAAACCAACCAGATAATCTAATTTGCAAATATTATGCAGATTAAATTAATGTTAATTGAGTTAATAAACTTCTTGGTGGTATCTGCTGAAAAAAAATCTTACGAATACATTACACGAGCAATTATGTAATTAAGAAATCTTTGAAGTTCCGAAAAGTTCTTTGCGTTAAAGAAACGCCCGAAGAATGCTTAAAAGGCAATTTATCATGTAAATTCCGAAATGCGTCAGAATATAGGGTTACACCAATTAAGAAACAGGCGAATGTTTGTATTTTAATACTTGGAAAATACTTTAAAAGTGTGCAATAAAGTTTTTAAAACTTATAACATATAGAGGACGAAACTCTATTTAATAAACAGTTTTTTAATAAATAAAGTTTTAAAACAATTATGTTGGGCTAACAATAATTATCATTTCGATTATTTTATTTTTCTAACAAAAGTTATTAAAAATTGGAATTATTATGAAATTATTTTGAACTTCAATGAAGTTAGTTATTTTGTTCTCTTTTTTTTTCTAAAATTTTTAGTTGCAACATTTTATTATATTACCAACGAAAGCCAAAATTACATGAAATACAACAGCCTCAACTGACTCTTGCTAAGGTTCATTTTAAATTATTTATAAGGTTTACAACAGATTCATTGATATTTTTAAAACGTATCATAGTTTTAATTTTAAAAAAATTGAGAAAGTTGGAAGGAATTACGTCAACTGACCAACAAGTCAATTACCAAAAATATTTTTTAAATACAAAAATCGAATCTCAATTGTTTTCTTAGACTTAAGGAATAAATATATCAAAGATATTCCCAACTTCACAACAACGTAACGAAAAAATTCCTTTTGATTTCCCTTGACAATTTTCCTATAGGATTTGTAAAGAAATAAGATTTGTTCGTTTCGGTGTTCAGAGAAAATATAATAAACATTCAATTTTTTTCTGTTTATAATCAAACAAATTTTAATTTGTAAGTTATGTTATATGATGCGTGCATCAAATTAGCTTTTCTGAAAACAGCGTATGTTGTTAAAATAAAAATTGAGTTACATAGATTTTAGTCACTAGATGAAAATGTTCCCGTACGAAAAATACTATCCACTTACCACTTTTAGATGTTTCTCTATTATTGATTCTGTTTCTGAACCTGGAATAAATAATGCATTCATTTTCAACTTTAGTAAGATAAAATAAGCATTTCGAAAGTTAAATATTGATATTTCAAAAATAAAATCAGCTAAACCCATTTAAATAGTAACTCAACACGTTCCAGACAGGATTACCATATTATGTGGAACTCGCGCTGTTTCTTATCGAAATGTGGCCATATCAGGGAAACTTTTCAATGTTACAATTTTGCAAACTGTTCTTGTATATTTCTGTTTATTTTAGAATTAATTCCTTTCCTTTTTAAATATTATCTGTAGTAGTAGACAAACGTGTAATAGTATTATTTTTCATCGTCATTTTTAAATTGAACAAACAAATATTATCAAGTAACGAATTAGGGATTAGTTAAAAAGTTAGGTGTTTTATAACGTTTGGAAAACAATAATATTATGTGAAATTTTAATAATATTTTGAAAAAAATTGTAATATTTTGGAAAAAATTATAATATTTGGTAAAAAAAGCACTAGATAATATTTTGGAAACTATGCTGCACTAGAGCAGCACAAATCAAGAATAAATATATTCATATAAAAATTCAATTGTACATCAAAGAATTTTAATTATGAAAACAAGATTATCGATAAAAAACTTAAATAATTTTAATATTTTTTAAGTTTGCCTTCTTCTTCTTCCTCGTGTAGCTCTAGTGAAAACGATATTTCAAACCTAATCTTCTTCTTCCCCAGAATTACAGCCGTTTTTCGGCCAATGTGTTTTCAATCCATTTCAAACCTAATCTTCTTCTTTCCCAGAATTACAGCCGTTTTTCGGCCAATGTGTTTTCAATCCATTTCAAACCTAAACTTCTTCTTTCCCAGAATTACAGCCGTTTTTCGGCCAACGGTTTTCAATCATTTTAAACCATTTGATCTACCTGACTCTATAACTCTCCATTTGCTAAAACCAAGATTCCCTTTCCACTTCTCCACATTGCTTGTTCGTGGCCTGCCATTTCTTCTTTTTCCTTCTGGTTTATGAAATATTACATCAGTTAGCCTACAATATTAATTTATAAGCCTAATTAATTAAAAGGAGAAAAAAAAGATTATCGATCACCCTCAAGACTTAAAAAAATTGTTAAGACCTTAAATATTAAATCACCCATCACCACTTGAAAATCCCATGGACTCAATATTCCTCTCTACAACCCATAACTGCGGTTTTAAGTGTCACCAAAAACTTAATTACTTCGCTTACTTAAGAAGTCATTTAATCAAAAATGCCAAATTAAGGGGTCTAAGGAGTCTTAAAAATGTGCAAAGAAGATACTACAAAGCCTAGTCTGATCTTTCATGTCATTTTTGAACTACTCAATGTATAAGTATAATTTTTTTATATGTAGTTCTACAAGATTTATTTATTATAAAACAAGTTTTAAAATTTATGAAACTTTAGCAAAAACTAAAATAAATGATATTAAACATGAAGGTACTTGAACACACTGTGATTAGGCTTGCGCGGCAAATTGTGAGGTCAAAATTGAAAAAATGAATAAGAAAATGACTTTATATTGTACAAATATGTACAAACAAAGACTTATGCCTAAATTCTCAGCTCAATTTTAATTAGAAATTATTTTTAAAAAAATTTAAAATCAAAATTTTTAAATTTTTATTAATTTTTTTAGAAAAAAGTTCTTAAAATAATTTCTAATTAAAATTGAGCTGAGAATTTAGGTATAAGTCCTAGTTTGTACATATTTGTACAATATAAAGTCATTTTCTTGGTCATGTGTTCAATTTTGACCTCACAATTTGCCGCGCAAGCCTAATCACAGTGTGTTCAAGTAAATTCATGTTTAATATCATTCATTTTAGTTTTGGCTAAGGTTTCATAAATTTTAAAACTTGTTTTATAATAAATAAATCTTGTAGAATTAAATATAAAAAAATTATACTCATTTATTGAGTAGTTAAAAAATTACAAGAGAGATCAAACTATGCTATGTAGTATCTTCTTTGCACATTTTTAAGACTCCTGTGACCCCTTAAAGTATCTTTTACACGCGCTCCGAAGACGGAGGAAAAAATGCAGATATCTTAATTTTCGAGTGAACTAATGGACTGCCCTAAGTATCTTTAATTAAAACTCTTCTAAAAACGAAGATGCTATCTTAGAGAAAGTTTTCCACTTGTTTACTTTTAATTCCGGCCGAGTTGGTTTTCAATTTCGCGTTTTTAATTATTTAATGAGATTTTGCTTAAAATTGCATCTGGAAATGACTTTTTGTAATTATTAAAATAGTTTATAAAAGATTTTCTTGGGAGTCTTTAATTACATTTAGAACTAAATATTATTAAAATATTGGTTTAATTTTAAATGACTTTTAATTAAATATTTTCTGGAAATCCATTAATATCAGATGCATTTAGAGATAGACTTTGCAGATAAAAGCTTCGAAAATGCATATTAAATGATGAATAGAGTCGGACTCAAACGCAATCCTAATGAACAAAAGTAATAACTTTTTGCTTAAGTCTTGTGCTTGAACGAATCCAGTTTCTTTATGAATAACAAATGAATTTCTGTAAGATTTATAATTTATTTGTTTTAAATTTCATTTGTTTTAAAAACTCATTATTTGTTTTAAAATTAATTGAAAATATTACTTATTTTGCGTTTACTACAATATATAGCTATTATTTTATAACTATTCATAGTTTATTTAAAAATATATTTGTTATTATGAAAATTAAAAAATACTCTTAAAACTATATTATATAAAGAATAAGTGGGGTAGTGATGCCTTCACAGCTTTTACTCATAAATTCGAAGCTCCTTTAATGTAAATAATCACTTGTCTTATCACATATTTAAAAATGAATCAATATTTCCCATGGAAATACCTCAAATAGTATACTTGTGAAAAAATTCCAAGTCCCTTAGTTTTGAGTAAATTCCTGCGCTTATAGAAAAGTCCAGCACTACTTAAAATTACTCGAATTTCCTAAGAAACACTTAATTGCTGATCTATTTCTTGGTAAAAAGCAGATCTGCTCTGAAAAAAGATGCTAATTAATAACTTAAACTTACCTAACCTAGGTATTTAGATATTTTTGTGTCAGATTCCATTTAGGTTTTAAAAGCTTCTATATGTCTTTATCAGAAGTTTTTGATCATTTATTATTACTCTCACATACCATACCTTTCCAACACAGATCCATTCCTTCATCCACTACATACTATGTATTTCAACAACCGTAGCCATTACTCAGAACTAAAGATATATAATATATAATGAATGGACTTCTCAATATTAAGGAAAACGCGATGCCAAAAAGTTGAAACCCAAAAGAAAAATGAAAAACGATGTGAAAAATTATTCTCAAGCTTTTGGCTATTCATTAACGGTCATTCGGAACTTAATGTCTAGCATTTAGCAATAAAGTTCTAAACGTGACGCCAAATGACACAATTTTCGGTACTGCCCATTCGTCCCTCAATTTTGCTGGAGCCATAACTGGTCGCACTTTTTGAGATGCTGCTATCACTAGGAGTGGTTTATCCGGTACTCTTCCATAGATCGTTGCTCAAAACCCATTAAGATACCATAGAATTAGGAAAGAGAATGGAACGGTCCATGCATGAGCGCAGTAACGCACAAAAGAAGCAGGCTAGAGCGGTGCATCTTGTGATACTTCAGTGCCTGTTGTCATGAAAAGTAGCCCAAAAATCCGCTAAAGCGATGCATCTTTGGATACCTCAGTATGCGCAGTAGCTTGAAAAGCCCTGCTCAAAACCATTTGAACTGATAGACTCCTACACTCCTCCTTCCTAACTGCAACGCGTACTACCAGATTCCAAACTAACTCTTAAACATCCCCAATTCTCCAAGGTCTCTGGTTCGGGTCCAAGCATCATCAAAATAACTGCCGACCTATAACCGGCCTGTGCAGACAAAAATGTCCGTCGAATAATACCCCGTGTAAGGGAGTGCACGTTAAATATCCATCAAAGTCCTAAAGCTGCGTACGATGCCGTCCTTAACAGTTGCGTTGGGTGCTTATTCAGGTGTCGGCTCGTCACTTGACTGTGGTTCTTAAATACAACGCCCGTCGCCAATAGCCATTGTTTAGCTCTGGTGTAACGATAATTCAAACATAACCTAACAAAAACACCTTCATTTTTGGCTTGGCACCTTTAGACAATTTCAAGACATTACAACCCTCATAAGCGACCCTGCATCAAATCCGATCGGTCTTAAGACGCGAAGGATTCAAACCCCTGCCGTTTGAGCTTCATATAGGGCACCATACATTTCATACATTTCACCATACATTCATATAGGGCACCATACATTGGTTTAATTTTAAATGACTTTTAATTAAATATTTTCTGGAAATCCATTAATATCAGATGCATTTAGAGATAGACTTTGCAGATAAAAGCTTCGAAAATGCATATTAAATGATGAATAGAGTCGGACTCAAACGCAATCCTAATGAACAAAAGTAATAACTTTTTGCTTAAGTCTTGTGCTTGAACGAATCCAGTTTCTTTATGAATAACAAATGAATTTCTGTAAGATTTATAATTTATTTGTTTTAAATTTCATTTGTTTTAAAAACTCATTATTTGTTTTAAAATTAATTGAAAATATTACTTATTTTGCGTTTACTACAATATATAGCTATTATTTTATAACTATTCATAGTTTATTTAAAAATATATTTGTTATTATGAAAATTAAAAAATACTCTTAAAACTATATTATATAAAGAATAAGTGGGGTAGTGATGCCTTCACAGCTTTTACTCATAAATTCGAAGCTCCTTTAATGTAAATAATCACTTGTCTTATCACATATTTAAAAATGAATCAATATTTCCCATGGAAATACCTCAAATAGTATACTTGTGAAAAAATTCCAAGTCCCTTAGTTTTGAGTAAATTCCTGCGCTTATAGAAAAGTCCAGCACTACTTAAAATTACTCGAATTTCCTAAGAAACACTTAATTGCTGATCTATTTCTTGGTAAAAAGCAGATCTGCTCTGAAAAAAGATGCTAATTAATAACTTAAACTTACCTAACCTAGGTATTTAGATATTTTTGTGTCAGATTCCATTTAGGTTTTAAAAGCTTCTATATGTCTTTATCAGAAGTTTTTGATCATTTATTATTACTCTCACATACCATACCTTTCCAACACAGATCCATTCCTTCATCCACTACATACTATGTATTTCAACAACCGTAGCCATTACTCAGAACTAAAGATATATAATATATAATGAATGGACTTCTCAATATTAAGGAAAACGCGATGCCAAAAAGTTGAAACCCAAAAGAAAAATGAAAAACGATGTGAAAAATTATTCTCAAGCTTTTGGCTATTCATTAACGGTCATTCGGAACTTAATGTCTAGCATTTAGCAATAAAGTTCTAAACGTGACGCCAAATGACACAATTTTCGGTACTGCCCATTCGTCCCTCAATTTTGCTGGAGCCATAACTGGTCGCACTTTTTGAGATGCTGCTATCACTAGGAGTGGTTTATCCGGTACTCTTCCATAGATCGTTGCTCAAAACCCATTAAGATACCATAGAGTTAGGAAAGAGAATGGAACGGTCCATGCATGAGCGCAGAAACGCACAAAAGAAGCAGGCTAGAGCGGTGCATCTTGTGATACTTCAGTGCCTGTTGTCATGAAAAGTAGCCCAAAAATCCGCTAAAGCGATGCATCTTTGGATACCTCAGTATGCGCAGTAGCTTGAAAAGCCCTGCTCAAAACCATTTGAACTGATAGACTCCTACACTCCTCCTTCCTAACTGCAACGCGTACTACCAGATTCCAAACTAACTCTTAAACATCCCCAATTCTCCAAGGTCTCTGGTTCGGGTCCAAGCATCATCAAAATAACTGCCGACCTATAACCGGCCTGTGCAGACAAAAATGTCCGTCGAATAATACCCCGTGTAAGGGAGTGCACGTTAAATATCCATCAAAGTCCTAAAGCTGCGTACGATGCCGTCCTTAACAGTTGCGTTGGGTGCTTATTCAGGTGTCGGCTCGTCACTTGACTGTGGTTCTTAAATACAACGCCCGTCGCCAATAGCCATTGTTTAGCTCTGGTGTAACGATAATTCAAACATAACCTAACAGAAACACCTTCATTTTTGGCTTGGCACCTTTAGACAATTTCAAGACATTACAACCCTCATAAGCGACCCTGCATCAAATCCGATCGGTCTTAAGACGCGAAGGATTCAAACCCCTGCCGTTTGAGCTTCATATAGGGCACCATACATTTCATACATTTCACCATACATTCATATAGGGCACCATACATTGGTTTAATTTTAAATGACTTTTAATTAAATATTTTCTGGAAATCCATTAATATCAGATGCATTTAGAGATAGACTTTGCAGATAAAAGCTTCGAAAATGCATATTAAATGATGAATAGAGTCGGACTCAAACGCAATCCTAATGAACAAAAGTAATAACTTTTTGCTTAAGTCTTGTGCTTGAACGAATCCAGTTTCTTTATGAATAACAAATGAATTTCTGTAAGATTTATAATTTATTTGTTTTAAATTTCATTTGTTTTAAAAACTCATTATTTGTTTTAAAATTAATTGAAAATATTACTTATTTTGCGTTTACTACAATATATAGCTATTATTTTATAACTATTCATAGTTTATTTAAAAATATATTTGTTATTATGAAAATTAAAAAATACTCTTAAAACTATATTATATAAAGAATAAGTGGGGTAGTGATGCCTTCACAGCTTTTACTCATAAATTCGAAGCTCCTTTAATGTAAATAATCACTTGTCTTATCACATATTTAAAAATGAATCAATATTTCCCATGGAAATACCTCAAATAGTATACTTGTGAAAAAATTCCAAGTCCCTTAGTTTTGAGTAAATTCCTGCGCTTATAGAAAAGTCCAGCACTACTTAAAATTACTCGAATTTCCTAAGAAACACTTAATTGCTGATCTATTTCTTGGTAAAAAGCAGATCTGCTCTGAAAAAAGATGCTAATTAATAACTTAAACTTACCTAACCTAGGTATTTAGATATTTTTGTGTCAGATTCCATTTAGGTTTTAAAAGCTTCTATATGTCTTTATCAGAAGTTTTTGATCATTTATTATTACTCTCACATACCATACCTTTCCAACACAGATCCATTCCTTCATCCACTACATACTATGTATTTCAACAACCGTAGCCATTACTCAGAACTAAAGATATATAATATATAATGAATGGACTTCTCAATATTAAGGAAAACGCGATGCCAAAAAGTTGAAACCCAAAAGAAAAATGAAAAACGATGTGAAAAATTATTCTCAAGCTTTTGGCTATTCATTAACGGTCATTCGGAACTTAATGTCTAGCATTTAGCAATAAAGTTCTAAACGTGACGCCAAATGACACAATTTTCGGTACTGCCCATTCGTCCCTCAATTTTGCTGGAGCCATAACTGGTCGCACTTTTTGAGATGCTGCTATCACTAGGAGTGGTTTATCCGGTACTCTTCCATAGATCTTTGCTCAAAACCCATTAAGATACCATAGAGTTAGGAAAGAGAATGGAACGGTCCATGCATGAGCGCAGTAACGCACAAAAGAAGCAGGCTAGAGCGGTGCATCTTGTGATACTTCAGTGCCTGTTGTCATGAAAAGTAGCCCAAAAATCCGCTAAAGCGATGCATCTTTGGATACCTCAGTATGCGCAGTAGCTTGAAAAGCCCTGCTCAAAACCATTTGAACTGATAGACTCCTACACTCCTCCTTCCTAACTGCAACGCGTACTACCAGATTCCAAACTAACTCTTAAACATCCCCAATTCTCCAAGGTCTCTGGTTCGGGTCCAAGCATCATCAAAATAACTGCCGACCTATAACCGGCCTGTGCAGACAAAAATGTCCGTCGAATAATACCCCGTGTAAGGGAGTGCACGTTAAATATCCATCAAAGTCCTAAAGCTGCGTACGATGCCGTCCTTAACAGTTGCGTTGGGTGCTTATTCAGGTGTCGGCTCGTCACTTGACTGTGGTTCTTAAATACAACGCCCGTCGCCAATAGCCATTGTTTAGCTCTGGTGTAACGATAATTCAAACATAACCTAACAAAAACACCTTCATTTTTGGCTTGGCACCTTTAGACAATTTCAAGACATTACAACCCTCATAAGCGACCCTGCATCAAATCCGATCGGTCTTAAGACGCGAAGGATTCAAACCCCTGCCGTTTGAGCTTCATATAGGGCACCATACATTTCATACATTTCACCATACATTCATATAGGGCACCATACATTGGTTTAATTTTAAATGACTTTTAATTAAATATTTTCTGGAAATCCATTAATATCAGATGCATTTAGAGATAGACTTTGCAGATAAAAGCTTCGAAAATGCATATTAAATGATGAATAGAGTCGGACTCAAACGCAATCCTAATGAACAAAAGTAATAACTTTTTGCTTAAGTCTTGTGCTTGAACGAATCCAGTTTCTTTATGAATAACAAATGAATTTCTGTAAGATTTATAATTTATTTGTTTTAAATTTCATTTGTTTTAAAAACTCATTATTTGTTTTAAAATTAATTGAAAATATTACTTATTTTGCGTTTACTACAATATATAGCTATTATTTTATAACTATTCATAGTTTATTTAAAAATATATTTGTTATTATGAAAATTAAAAAATACTCTTAAAACTATATTATATAAAGAATAAGTGGGGTAGTGATGCCTTCACAGCTTTTACTCATAAATTCGAAGCTCCTTTAATGTAAATAATCACTTGTCTTATCACATATTTAAAAATGAATCAATATTTCCCATGGAAATACCTCAAATAGTATACTTGTGAAAAAATTCCAAGTCCCTTAGTTTTGAGTAAATTCCTGCGCTTATAGAAAAGTCCAGCACTACTTAAAATTACTCGAATTTCCTAAGAAACACTTAATTGCTGATCTATTTCTTGGTAAAAAGCAGATCTGCTCTGAAAAAAGATGCTAATTAATAACTTAAACTTACCTAACCTAGGTATTTAGATATTTTTGTGTCAGATTCCATTTAGGTTTTAAAAGCTTCTATATGTCTTTATCAGAAGTTTTTGATCATTTATTATTACTCTCACATACCATACCTTTCCAACACAGATCCATTCCTTCATCCACTACATACTATGTATTTCAACAACCGTAGCCATTACTCAGAACTAAAGATATATAATATATAATGAATGGACTTCTCAATATTAAGGAAAACGCGATGCCAAAAAGTTGAAACCCAAAAGAAAAATGAAAAACGATGTGAAAAATTATTCTCAAGCTTTTGGCTATTCATTAACGGTCATTCGGAACTTAATGTCTAGCATTTAGCAATAAAGTTCTAAACGTGACGCCAAATGACACAATTTTCGGTACTGCCCATTCGTCCCTCAATTTTGCTGGAGCCATAACTGGTCGCACTTTTTGAGATGCTGCTATCACTAGGAGTGGTTTATCCGGTACTCTTCCATAGATCGTTGCTCAAAACCCATTAAGATACCATAGAGTTAGGAAAGAGAATGGAACGGTCCATGCATGAGCGCAGTAACGCACAAAAGAAGCAGGCTAGAGCGGTGCATCTTGTGATACTTCAGTGCCTGTTGTCATGAAAAGTAGCCCAAAAATCCGCTAAAGCGATGCATCTTTGGATACCTCAGTATGCGCAGTAGCTTGAAAAGCCCTGCTCAAAACCATTTGAACTGATAGACTCCTACACTCCTCCTTCCTAACTGCAACGCGTACTACCAGATTCCAAACTAACTCTTAAACATCCCCAATTCTCCAAGGTCTCTGGTTCGGGTCCAAGCATCATCAAAATAACTGCCGACCTATAACCGGCCTGTGCAGACAAAAATGTCCGTCGAATAATACCCCGTGTAAGGGAGTGCACGTTAAATATCCATCAAAGTCCTAAAGCTGCGTACGATGCCGTCCTTAACAGTTGCGTTGGGTGCTTATTCAGGTGTCGGCTCGTCACTTGACTGTGGTTCTTAAATACAACGCCCGTCGCCAATAGCCATTGTTTAGCTCTGGTGTAACGATAATTCAAACATAACCTAACAGAAACACCTTCATTTTTGGCTTGGCACCTTTAGACAATTTCAAGACATTACAACCCTCTAAGCGACCCTGCATCAAATCCGATCGGTCTTAAGACGCGAAGGATTCAAACCCCTGCCGTTTGAGCTTCATATAGGGCACCATACATTTCGGTTGATGCAACCTTATTGGAACAAGACCACGAATCTCATATTCCATTTTAGTAATCTAGGGTGGAACAATTAATTTTGATCCTCCACCACGTCTTGGAAAAATTTGTTGCCGGACGGGGATTTGTTAAAGTAACAGTTTTTATCAGTTCTTGTTCTTTACGAAATTTTAGAATTTCTGGAAATGTGGCTTAATTTAAGGCATGACAAGAACAGTAAAGGTCCCTTCGATAACTTTCTTGATAATATGATCATATTTATTTTACCAGAACTCTTGTGAATAAACCTTAGTAGTTATTCAAAGTTGCTTGTCGTTGTATCTTTATATTTTTCTAAACAAATTCGGCTAAGACTTAATTTCATAATAATAACTAAGCAAAGTTTTATAATCATGAAGGTTTGAATATAAACCTGCTTCCTCCAACAACATTCTCTCTCTCTCTCTCTCTCTCTCTCTCTCTCTCTCTCTCTCTCAGCAATAATAAGCGATTTCAATTTTCAATATTGTGGACATCAATCATACAGAAGATAGAGAGCAAGATAGTTTATTTCCTTTTTAAAAAATTACTTCGATTTTAGTTAGTGGAAAATTAAGAAGCAATAACCGAGGGTATCTACATCGAACTTATTTGGAATACTTAGCCCATCATTGATAGATCGGTTTAAAATCATCCCTTACCAATTGATTTATTTCAGGTGACGTATTTCCTCCTAGCTTTCATTCCTGCATTCACTTTGATCAATGCTCCGATTAGTGCTCTATTTCCACATGAAATTGATTCACCAATTGAGGCTCGAGAAAGAATTTATATTCATTCCGCACTTCATACCGCATGAGCATTTCCTTTGCTTTTCGAGACCAGAAACACGCCCATTTCGGTACCCGGATGGCCTAGTGGTTTGGATCGCAGACCATTACGCTAGCAGTTTGCGTGCTGTAATGGGTGCGGGTTCGAGTCCCGCCTTCGCCCAGGGTATACTTACTTTCTCTGTGTCAGTAAAAATACCTTCTGTGTCTTACTTGACGATGGCTTATAAGCGGGTCTCTGATCAAGCACAAAAGCCGGAATATTTATGTACCTATTTCTACCCTACACCCTACATGCCCGTTTGAAGTACAGGTAAAAATCTCATCATATTAACCCTTCAATATCAGTTCTTACAGTAGAAAGAGGGATTTAGTTTTAAAAGGGCATGTCGACCCCCTTTTCGTGATTAATAGTCTTACCCGCTTTTGAGTTTGTCGCACCGCTTACAGAGGGTGGTTTTAATTAAAAGGAGTCTTTTGGATGTGTTATATAAGAGGCGAAAGTTGATGAAGTTTGGATTAACATGTAATTTTGGAACATTTTCTCATTCAATGTTGTTTAAACTAGGAAGTTCAAAACACTCGTTGGTGTGCATGTTTTAGCTTGAAATATAAATTTGAAGACACATTGTAATTCGAGAGAGGCTTAATAAACTTGAGTATTTTTCAAACAGATCTTCATAAACTCTATGGGGATCATCAAAGTTTTATATTTTGGGCCGTTGAAAACAAAAGGGTAAACGACAGCTAACATTTTTCGAGGAATTATTTATCCGAGAATTCATTCCTTAAATTGGAAGGAAACATTTAATTTATATTTATTTATTTCAAAAAACCTGAAATTTAGTATGCTATTAAGCAAATATCGTTTCTCTATGTGAACAAATCGTTAAACTAAGATTGCTTATAACTTCATGTTACAGCACACTACGGTTTAAGCTCTTTAAAATTTCAGTAACTGTTTAAGTACATTATGTCTACTATTTTTAAAGGAGGCTTGGGGCAATGGTGAACTGACAATAACTGGAGTAGTTACAACAAAAATAATTTCTTCAAGAGAATTAGAAAGAAAAACGATTTCAAAAGTAGAGGGGAAGGTAGAAATAAGTTTGGTAAACGATGTCTTTTTAATGGATTTCTACAGATTTATCATATCAATAAATCAAACTACAGAAGATTCTCACGGAGAAATAAAATAGTTTTCCTCCGCTTTGAAACCAACACGCCGTGCTTTATGAATTAAAACAGACCGCTTCCATCCATCATATATCACGAGAAAATAATCCACTGGTGACCTGTACAGCAAATTCAACAAAGAACCTCAAAGCCATCCGTTAATGCGAATTAGCACTCGTGAGAAAAGCGAATTGCGGTCCTGTTGGAATTGTTAGTCACGAAGTTGGAGCTTCGTGAATTGCCAAGGTTAAAAGCCAATCCCACAAATCTTTTTACTGTAGTTTTTATCGCTATGCTGGAAAAGTGGAACTACCTACCATAAATGCAGAGCTTGATCTTCCTTACCGAACATCCAGGAACATGGCAAATATGTATGGTTGGTTTCACTTCCATAAATTATAAATTTTATTTATTTCAAGTAAAGTATTTTTTATAAAAATTAGAATCAGGTTCATTTCAGACATTTCCAGAAGAAAAAAGTGCATTAGGAATAAAAAATTTTAAATTATAAAATTTAAGATTATTATAAGAAAGACTGATGACCAAAATATAGAAAAAACCGCGTCCAACAATCGGAGGATTAGGACCCCATTAGACAAGGTGCTATAGGGACCTAAAATCTTAGAGGACCCAAACTCAGCTATTTTCAAGCTAAATTGTGCTGCCTCCTGAAACTTTAGTAAATAGTTTCATTTTTTCATCCCGCATTTTTTTTTAAATTAGGAAATAATGCATTGAAATATACAAGTTTTGTAAAAAAAAAAAAAGTAATTATGAATGATTATTTTCATTTTTTTAGATCTAGCTTTTAGATATTAGATTAGCTTTAGATTAGATAATTAGATTTAGCTTTTTAGATCTGAAATATACAAGTTTTGTAAAAAAAAAAGTAATTATGAATGATTATTTTCATTTTTTTAGATCTAGCTTTTGCGTCAGATTGAGACAGCATCATAACATTACACTCGAAAATTATATTTCCTCTCGCTATGCAAAGCAAACGCCTTACCAACCGACTGGGATCCCCATCTCTAATTCCCAAGTAGGATTGACGTTAATCCGACGTCCGACGAGCGCCACAAAAGTAGGCGTGCTCGCCCTTATTAATTGGTGGGTGTATGTTTGCAGGGGTAACAAACGTTTAGAGGGACCACCTGGAGTGAGTTCATCGGGGGTCAGGACTCGGGATTTCTATTTCGGTAACGTGTGTTACGCAAAAATTTGATTAATCTGGGTCCTCCGTCAAAGTGACTGGTGGTTAAGGAATGCCTTGGTGGCAGTTCAATTGGTTATTAATTGTAAGTTGTTTTATATCCAAAGGCGACTTAGTGATGGCTGCCATGCCACAGGTCCGGGGATCGAGTCCCGGAAAGGGCGAGGTTGACTCAACCTTTCATCCCATATCCCTTAAGTGGGTCGATAAAAAGAGAATTAAGCTTGCTTGAAAACTATGCTTAGAACTTACATTTCCTCCTTCCGATGTACATATCTTGTTTTTTTCTGCCCGTCTGTCGACGATATCTCTCAACGTCCGTTTTAAGCGTCAGATTTGTTTTAAAGGTATGACATTAGAAACCATCCTAATACATTTTTTAGCTGGTTATACAATTGTTTATGTAATATTTGTTACAATAATTTGTTATAAAATAAGTTTTTCTACTTATAGATTTAAGCACGAGGCTCTGGTAATTGAGATTTCTTCCAAATCATTTACTACAAAACTGATATTAAGATGTTTGGGTGGAATCAATTAAATTCCAAAATGTTGCAAAATTGCAAAAACGTTATCATTATTTCCGAAAAGCTATTAAATATTTTACGTTACAACAAAGATTTTGGTGCGAGAATTTTTTAGGAAACGAAACTCCGTATTATTCACTAGTCAATAAACGAAAGCACTATTGATAATGTTTACTCTTTTATTGTCTTAATTTGAAAGAAATAGAATTATAACTAATTCGTACATGTATTAAAATTGTATAGTAATCAACTATATTACCTATACCATTGAATCCAAATATAATCCCAATATTAAAGTTTCAAATTCAAAGGCTTCAAATAGACTTCCACAATTACCGAATTTTAAACGTTTAAAATATTGGGTTAAATCATCGTCGCACTAGAACTACACGAGGTCTTTAGGCGACGGGCGCCATAATCTAGAACCTCAGCCAAGTGACGTTGCTTGAAGGACCTTCAACTTACCATGGTGGATAACGCACTAACTAAAAAGTAAATGGAACTTGGTGTGTCTTCTACTTTTAATATAGTACGAGAGCTAGCAGCGTCGGAAAAACAAGCATTTCAGGTGGGCCAGTTTTAAGATATGCTATCTCTCTCACTCTCCCGGACATCATACAGAGACATAACATAGAGTGGACTGCGCATTGGCAAACCTAAAGTGTCCTAAACATCTAACTTACACAGTCACATGACTGTGTCGCGTTTGGCTCGCATCTATGGCGAGTTTACCATTTGGCGAGTTTTTCCACAACGACCTGAACACAGAGGCCGACAATCTAATGTTATGATAAAGAAGCTTGGAAAGGAGCAAGGATGAATCGCTAGTATTTTAAGATCCTCTTAAGATTATTTCTTTGATTTTGTGCGTCTATTTAAGATTACTTGAACAATTGAATGTGGACTCTTTATTAAAAATTAATTTAAAAGAACATTAGTAGGTTTATGTAGAGTGTTGCTGTAATATAAGTTGGTATTGACATGGTGAATATTTTCTGCCATCTCTATAACTTTCGTTCTAACGGTCCGATTTAAAAAAAAAATCAAATATACATTTTTTTGAAATATTGCTTCGTCCTTTATTTAAAAAAAATCAAATATATATATTTTTGAAATATTGCTTCTTCCTTTATTTCACCTGGAATAAATCAACTTTCTAAAACACATCAACGTATTCCAAATTCAACAAATGCTCTACTTTTTAAATATAAATAACTCAAAAACTACGATTGCAAAAACAGGTTTCGTTTTGACCAAATTGTAAAAAAAATATTCTACTTCTAAGCTGTCAATGTTCAGACCATTAATTTTATTGACTTGGCCCAAAATATTTATTATAATTAGAGTTCTAACAACGTTGATTTAATCATGAATATGATTCTTCAGTATGAAAGAGCTTTTAGGATAAATTCCTTCGATAGAAATTATAGTTTATGACGAACACACAATTACTAAAAGTATGCAGAACTGAATAAATTTTACCCGTGAAAGTGTGACTAATCCTTTTTTATACCCCTCTTTACAATTAGGAGTTCACAAGCATTTGGCATCTTGCACAAAACGTTACTGAATTAAGAGTACAACATTCACGATTGTTAACATGCTCAGAGATTAAAAGAATGTAATTAAATATTTATTATTTAAGCCAAAAGAGAAAAATTCCAACAATGCTCAAAAAATCGTCTGCAAAAACATTAAAAAAAATTCAAGCTGCCGTGATTGGTAGAAACAAACGTGACATGGATATTGATGGTAGTCTCCACTTCGGTTTGCTAGCTGATATTCAGGTCTTGCGACAATTTGGAATAGTTCGTAACGAAACGGTAGCGTTAAGTTGTCATATGTAGCAACCTTTCCCCTCTTGGCGATTTATGATGTTTAGGACATAATGCTAATCTGCAAGGGATAGCGGTTTTTTTGAAAAAACTGGTTTTCCATTTCCATCGGTTTTTCCCTAAAAAACCGGTTTTCGGTACCGTAGGACCTCATACAAAAAAACCGGTTTTCAATCAAAACCGGGACCACCGATTTTTTGAAAACCGGTTTTGGTTTTCCATCCCTAAAGCCTCGGTTTCCTCGGAGTCCGTCAACAGTTTTAAGCGGTCGGACTTAAGGGGTCACAGGAGTCTTAAAAATGTGCAAAGAAGGTACTACAAAACATAGTTTGATCTTTCGTGTCATTTTTTTAACTACTCAATGTATAAGTATAATTTTTGTATATGTAATTCTACAAGATTTATTTATTATAAAATAAGTTTTAAAATTTATGAAACTTTAGCCAAAACTAAAATAATTGATATTAAACATGAAGCTATTTGAACACATTGGGATTAGGCTTGCGCGGCAAATTGTGAGGTCAAAATTGAAAAAATGACCAAGAAAATGACTTTATATTGTACAAATATGTGCAAACAAAGACTTATACCTAAATTCTCAGCTCAATTTGAATTAGAAATTATTTTAAGAACTTTTTTCTAAAAAAATTAATAAAAATTTAAAAATTTTGATTTTAAATTTTTTTAAAAATAATTTCTAATTAAAATTGAGCAGAGAATTTAGGTATAAGTCTTTGTTTGCACATATTTGTACAATATAAAGTCATTTTCTTGGTCATTTTTTTCTATTTTGACCTCACAATTTGCCGCGCAAGCCTAATCACAATGTGTTCAAATAGCTTCATGTTTAATATCATTTATTTTAGTTTTGGCTAAAGTTTCATAAATTTTAAAACTTATTTTATAATAAATAAATCTTGTAGAATTACATATACAAAAATTATACTTATACATTGAGTAGTTAAAAAAATGACACGAAAGATCAAACTATGTTTTGTAGTACCTTCTTTGCACATTTTTAAGACTCCTGTGACCCCTTAAGTCCGACCGCTTAAAACTGTTGACGGACTCCGAGGAAACCGAGGCTTAAGCTGCTTTACTATGAATGCGCAGTCCCCTCTATGTTATGTCTCTGACATCATACGGGCTATCTGGCTGGCGGTAGTGGTTGCGTTCATCACTGCGCCTCCTACTAATACAAGTAAAAATTGATTTTTCAAATCATTTTAGGACGTTTTATTTTTTTATTGTTATTTTTAGCGAACTTTTTGCAACATAAATCTAGTATTGCCAGATATTTTTATTGTTGTTTAAGCTGTGCCAGACGCTAATTTTGATTTTAAAAGCTCAAGTGTTGCCCAAATTATCAGCTCATTACAAGTATTGCCACATGGTATTGCGCAATGAATGACGAGGACGTAATTACAATGATCGGTGAATTCACACCTGAGCTGGTAATAGACCCGACTAATTTCATCTAGCAAAAGACCCCTCTTAGGTGGCAATATAGCATCTTCTAGCTCTAGGGTCGTCGCTAATTGAATCAATCCAAATCCCTTTTGTGACAAATTTGTAAATTATGTCTATTTAGAAAAAAAAACTCAACTACCTGTTTGTAAAATATTTCAAGAAAAGAATTGAAATAGTGTAGACTGGCCAGTGAGTGAACAGGCCCCAGTGAATGAACACTTGGTAAACATAATTTAAAAAAATAAGGATTGAAAATCATTTCACTAGATGGATTGGCAACGCTGACTTCCTCCCATGTAGTAGGAAGCTATCTGACATATGGTTGGTTGCCCTGGTCATTATGTCCTGGTGTTTATTCACTGGCGAACAAAGTTCCTTAAGGGGTCACAGGATTCTTAAAAATGTGCAAAGAAGGTACTACAAAACATAGTTTGATCTTTCATGTCATTTTTGAACTACTCAATGCATAAGCATAATTTTTTTATATGTAATTCTACAAGATTTACTTATTATAAAACAAGTTTTAAAATTAATGAAACTTTAGCCAAAACTAAAATAAATTATATTAACCATGGAGCTATTTGAACACATTGTGATTAGGCTTGCGCGGCAAATTGTGAGGTCAAAATTGAAAAAAATGACCAAGAAAATGACTTTATATTGTACAAATATGTACAAACAAAGACTTATACCTAAATTCTCAGCTCAATTTTAATTAGAAATTGTTTAAAAAAAAATTTGAATCAAAATGTTAAAATTTTTATTGATTTTTTTTAGAAAAAAAGTTCTTAAAATAATTTCGAATTAAAATTGAGCTGAGAATTTAGGTATAAGTCTTTGTTTGTACATATTTGTACAATATAAAGTCATTTTCTTGGTCATTTTTTTAATTTTGACCTTACAATTTGCCGCGCAAGCCTAATCACAATGTGTTCAAATAGCTTCATGTTTAATATCATTTATTTTAGTTTTGGCTAAAGTTTCGAAAATTTTAAAACTTGTTTTATAATAAACTAGCAGTATGGTCCCGCCTTACTGGGAACCCGTTAACTTCGCATTGCTTCCTTTTAGAGGCATACTTACCCCCTTGTGAAAATACACTCAAAATTAAAACAAAATTAAATTCGTGTTGGCGCATGCGCACCTAAAAGAGCAAATACTATAGAAGATGAAGCAGCCCTAGGGCGAGCGCATATCTCAATCAAACTAATAGAGGATGAAGCAGCCCTAGGGCGAGCGCATATCTCAATCAAACTAATAGAGGATGGCATCAAGCCCCCGTTTCGGCCCAGACCATGTATATTCAAGCCCTGTTATGGTCCCGCAATCCCACGTGGATGACGTTTTTTTTAAACTAATTATATTAATTAAAAATTTCAATCAAATATGAAAAATCTAAGCCTCAGGTGCACACGTAGGTATTAAAAGGAATCTATATTAAAAATTTCGAATTTTTTAGAGCAGTCTAAGTAAGTACTTTGCGATCCACAGACATACACACAGACAGACTCTTTCTTTTATTATTATAGATAAATCCTGTAGAATTGCATATAAAAAAATTATACACATTTATTGAGTAGTTAAAAAATGACATGAAAGATCAAACTATGCTTTGTAGTTTCCTCTTTGCACATTTTTAAGACTCCTGTGACCCCTTAAACGTTCATTCACTGGTTAGTCTACCCTACACTCCTAAAACGAACGAGCGGTTTTAACTCAGTCTGATTGATTTTCACTCCTCCAGTCTGGAAAATGCACTTCTCCTTTTGGAGTGGATCCGTTGTGTGTTAAACCTCCGACAGGATCATTCCAAACGAGTGATTTTAACTCAGTCTGAGATAATAGTCACTTCTTTCCAGTGTCGAAAATGCACTTCTCCAACTGGAGTGGAATTCACTCTTTTGTTTTAAGAGTGTAGATCGCTCGAAGCACTGCCTCATATTCGAAAAACCGCAAAAAAAAATCCACATTTCGATCAACCTGCATTACTTATTCCTGACCAAGGGAGCCCCCCTATGCCGTATATTACACCAGGGGTCATCAAATCCACCCCCAGCGATAGAAAATAGCGTGCCAACGGTTCGCCACGGCCATAACCGCCCCATGCTAAAGGTGGCCATTACTATCTGGGAAGCCCATATAGAAGGCCCGTATAACTCAATTAGAGACCTTGGTAGGGTAAATAAAACATGGGGCAAGTGGCCCCTTCACTCGCTTGTACCTGATATGAATGGAAAGGTTGGCGTTTTAGGGGCATAATAGTTCTTGTCATTTGATGTTCTTTGAAGACGTTCTTCAAAAAATCATTTCTGAAGAAAATGCACAAGACCTTAATGAAAAAAATAGACTTGATACATTGGAAATTAATTTGTATCATCAATCAATGAAATTTTAAATGATAATTAAAAAACTTTGTTAAATAATGTTTTAATAAGTTATATTTCCCCTCCACTGAATTTTATTAATACAAAGCTAATATCTCATTCTATTACTTTTAAACATTCAAAAGTGTTTAAACATTTATTTTATAACATACTTTTGTTTTATAAATAATAAATCCCCAAGAAGAGAAGAAGTCTCTAAAGAAGCCATTATTTTTTCCCTTGACTTCTATCTATCATTGAAAAACTACTCTTCGGCATGCTTTTCAGAATCTACAAATATGAAACTTTTCTAAGCAACCCTTCAGCAAGTCTGACCTTCAGAATTATCTAAAGAAAGTAATAGACACTAAAAGCCAAAAAGTTAAACCTTTCATCAAGTGTACAGTGTACATAATGGCATAACCTTCTTGACAATACTGATGTAAGCTAAAAAGGCAAATCTTTCATCAAGTTAACAGTTTAAAATACCTTCTTTGATCTCAAGGTGCAGAATAGACCGTCAGTTTTAGCCCTTTCAGTCCCTGTGATGCCATTTGGAATCATCACTTTCAATATTTTTTCCCAAAAGTTTACGTCCGGTTATGACATCCAAACACACATCATTCTATTCTTCACACTTTGTTCTATTAGACAATATTTAACATTATTATCAATAGAAGTCAGAAATACTATTTTTTTTTAATTTAGAAAATAGCTAACAAGCGTTTCACCTCATTTTTGAAAAGTTCACTTCAGTTCCACATATTTACAACACAATTTAAACTATTTCGGTTAAAATAATTACTATTTTTTTTTTAATAATATGGTCAGATACCTTAAAATATATAACTCGAAGTGTTTTTAGGTAATATTTTTATTTTGTTGTTTTCCACAATTGAAAAATTTTGGCATTATTTCAAAAACCATATTCAAGATTGAAATGATTTTTTTTCTTATGGAACTCTTATTTTTGACCTAAAATAAACTTATTTTGTGAATATCAGATGCTTCTGTAGTGTAGTAAATTTTTGGGACTGAAAGGGTTAAGGAAATGGACGCTATATCTTCTGTTCACTTCTAAAAACAACTTACAAGCAGCGAGTTTCTTGTTCTTCCTCATCCATATACCTGGGGCTTTATAGAGGGGGCTGAGACCGCCCCTTGGAGCTCCCGGGTCTGTCGTAAAACTTCCATTACTTAGATAGCAAACGCTGGGGCGGGAGAAGATTCGGGTGGAAAAAGATATGGACAGGTGGAGTTTTGGATTGTAGTGAGGCATAGTTTTTGATCGGGATTTATGAAAAGATATATCTGGTTTTGATTTGTAGTCTGATATGACGCTTGAGTGGGGTGGGTGGACCAAAACAGTCCAAGCCAGTGTTGCCTGGCATGTGTAGTTAATAAGTTGTAGGATAAGTTCGGATGAGGCATTGTTATCTTTCCTTGTGATGGATAGACCTAGGTTAGGTTTGTATTATCGTCTCACTAGAGCTACACGAGGGCTATTGGAGACGGGCGTCGTATTTTAGATCCACAGTCAAGTGACGAGCCGGCACCTGAATAGGCACCCAACGCAACCGTTAAGGGTGACATCGTACGCAGTGTTAGGACTTTGAAGAATATTTAACGTGCACTCCCTTGCACGGGGTATTATTCGTCGGACATTTTTGACTGCAAGGGCCGTTTATAGGTTAGCAGTTATTTTGGCGATGCCTGGGACCTTTCGCATGCTAGGCGAGTGCCTAACCGAATGGGCTACCCAGCCCCTGGATAGACCTAGGATTGGATCATATTGTGATTCGATTGATGAAGTTCATAAGTAGAGATTGCTTACTTGTTAACTTTGGTTGTTTTTTTTTTTTTTTTTTTTTTTTTTTTGGAAACTTCTGTCTAGTCATTCGCAATTTTTTAAATATCAAATGAGAAGCAAGATTTAAAAAGTTTATTTAAAAGAGGGATTGCCAGTCCTTTGTTATTGAAGTCTAATTTAAGTGGAACGTACTGTTTAGAGCTGATTCCAAACAGCTATACTAACATCCTTTCCAGAAGCGGTATTTTAGAACACTAAGCTTCGGTACAGAGCAATGCTACAATATGACAAAAGTTGGCGAGATATCATCCGCTTACTCAAGCATTGACTCTTAGAGTAACCAATCGGTATCAAAAACGAAATTATCTTATATTTAATCTTTTATAATGCAGAATATGGTGCTTTTGTAATTATTCTGAAATATGATGTACAGGTTTAGGACATGTTGTGGTTATTGTAAAGGGGTTTATTAGGGTTAAAAACTGGAGAACGAAAAGTTACACCTTGGAAAAATATAGAATCACAGGTCAACTGTGAGAAAAGACTATCAAAAGGAAATAATGGCAACTTAATAATGTTTAACTTATATGGAGCATCGCCGACCCGGGGGCTGAATGGTTAGTGTGCTACACTCTTAAAACGAACGAGCGATTTTAACTCAGTCTGATTAATTTTCACTCCTCCAGTCTGGAAAATGCACTTCTCCTCTTGGAGTGGATCCTTTATGTGTTAAACCTCCGACAGGATCACTCCAAACGAGTGATTTTAACTCAGTCTGAGTTAATATACATTCCTTTCCAGTGGCAAAAATGCACTTCTCCAACTGGAGTGGATTTCACTCTTTTGTGTTAAGAGTGTATCCTTTCGAGCTGCTGGGTCCGGGTTTGAATCCCGGTCAGGCATGGATGTTTGTGTTTGTCAATTAAAGTCATTATTTGTCTATGTGTCCTTCCTTTCTTTGTGACTGTTAATATTCTTTATGTATCTATCTTACTTGACGAAGGCTTAATAAGCGGTTCTCTGATCAAGCACACAAGCCGGATATATATGTAGTAGTAGTAGTAGTAGTAGTAGTAGTAGTGTAGTAGTAGTAATAGTAGTAGTAGTAGTAGTAATAGTAGTAGTAGTACACTCTTAAAACAAACGAGTGATTTTAACTCAGTCTGAGTTAATTTTAACCTTGCCAGTGTCTATAATGCACTTTCCCTACAGGAGTGATTTTAAGTAATGTTAAATCTCCGACCGGATCTCTCCAAACGAGTGATTTTAACCAATTCTCAGTTAATTTTCACTATTTTCCAGTGGTCGAAACTGCACTTCTCCTAAAGGAGTGAATTTCACTCTTTTGTTTTAAGAGTAACCTTGCATCAACATAGTTGTCTGTATTACTTAAATGGTTCTCTATGCACACTAATTTTTATATAAAAATTCTAACAAAATATCGAAAACTTCCTTAAAATACGTCTCAGCTTCTCTACAGCATCCTTCAGCTTAATGCTATATAAAGGGCGAGTAGAAATTATAGTCCATTGTTCGATTCAGGAAAAGGTGATGCTAATCTAATTACACGCGTGCCAACATTTCACCTCCAAACGTGACGCGTCTTCATTTTCCCTGAGCTACAACTGGAATAATAACTTTAACATGGTTACCGAAGAAAACCTTGACGAAATTACAGTGATATTGACTACCATGATATCGAGTTTCACGATTTGTTCGAGAACTCGCAATCTCTAGAGGGTCAGAGCTTCCGCCTAAGATTTTTTTAAAGCGCATTTTTTTTCTCTCGCTATAAATATTAAAAGGGGATATCTGTCCAAAAGTTATAAACTACAAAAAAAATAGCTTAAAGTCCAACTTATTTTTTTGTTTTGGTTGAGCTAACTGGAGATATACTATTGTTATTAACGACTGTAAATAAAAATTATACTTAAAAAGTACTTGCTTCTAGGTATTTCTGCGTTCAGATTAACTGAAATTCACTTTTTCTTATCTTAGTACTACTAACACATATTGAAAGTTTTGGGGAAATTGAAGCTATCCACTATCAGTTTTTGTTTTTTTTAATGTTCCGTAAATATAGTACATCGTACATTTTAATCAACATAAATGTTTGTTTCCAAGACTTGGTTTTAAGAATTTCTTCAGGTATGGTTTACGAAACGTATCAATCTGGAAAACTTTACTTTAGTGAAATTTAAATAAGTTTATTTAACTTTAATTATTTTCCAATTGAAGTACTCGTTCATTGTCAAGCAAAATGCTTACTAAATTTTTTACCATTGGTGGTCAATTTTAAGTTAAAATTATCAATTTTTAATAAGAATTTTCCTCAGCATATTTGAACAGAACCCCTGAGCAGATTTGTTGAACACAGTCAAACCTTCAGCTATCCCAGATGATTTTGAAATACAACAATGATGGAGAATTTTAAATAAAAGCATTTTTGTATAGCTTTATTTAATATTTATTAGCTCAAAATACTTCGTATAACAATGTAATTAAGTTTGTGTTTAAAACAATGTTTCAATTGAGGTAACTTCTCTGATTGTTATCATTCAGGTTTTGCGATGCCATTGTATTTGATTTGTGTGCCCAAAAATTAAACAAGATATGAAAATATGTATATAACTGTGAAAATGGTACTTTAACATAAGGTAAATGATAAATTCACATACTTATTAAATAGCCGTGTTTTTAGCTGGTATTTTTTATAGTTGTATAGAATTATTGTGAAATTATTGATGTATTATATACATAGCTTTGAAAATTAGGTTGGCTGCAGCGTTCGGTTGAAAATTCATAAGACAATTTTCCTATGTACCCATTATCTATAAATCAAGCTTTTTCAAAATTATTTATGTTGCATAAGAGTCATTACACGTCGAATCACCCAACACAAAATCTTCATGTCACAGAATTTGATATTGATTTTTTTGTTCCAAATACTAGAGAAAAATTTATTGGACCCGTTATTTTCAATTTGTCAAATTTCCAAAACTAAATAACTACGAAATTCAAACTTGGTACACGAGTTTCAAGTACCTATTGGAGGTCATATAATAAGGTTTTTAAGAAATCACGAATTCACAAAGCGAAGCTGTCTTAGAACATTTTAGATTTTAAAGTTATTATATAACCTATTCTAAGGTAATTTCAGTTACTTTAAAGTTGATTTCAATTACTTTTATTGATTTCATTTACTTTTAAGTTAATTTCAATTACTTTCATTTGATTAAACTGATTTATTGAGTAGTAATTAAAGCCTGATGTTTATTATACAAATCTTACAATCTCATCTTCAATTGTAATGAACTAATTCATAAGCTTCTACTCACTCTTGCAAGAAAATGAAACCTGCTCAAGATCATTAAATAGTTTTAAAACTGGTATATTTTAAATTTTAAAAAAAAATTAAACGTTTCCTTTTCACTAAATAAAACTATTTTGCATCTTATCTTTACTTTTTATTTCAAATAGGACATTTTACATTATTTAGGCAATATCTAATATTTCTTTGGTGTTTTATTATTTAAATTCTGATTTAAAAACGTAGAGCTTAAAATATAAAAAGTATTTAATAAATTTTCGTTATTTTTTAATAATTTCACTCAAAACAATACCACCAAAAATCGTGCCAAATATAAGCATTATATTGTAGAAAACTCAGGCATTTTAAACAGTATAATTCCTTTTAACAATGAACTTAAATTACCGTTTGAAACAATGATTTTATGTTACTCAGATTACACAAAGACCATTCATTACGACGCCATTTTGCGAAATGTGTAGACACGAATTGAAGACCAAAACCAAATCGATCTTTAGTATATTTATGAGAAATGATTTAAACACTCAATCAAGGTAAATACATGCAAATCATGTTTTCATAGTAATTATTGACGTAAATGAAAAAAAATATAGAAATAATAGAAATAATATATAGTATATATTCTCTCTCAAAATGTTCAAAACTCACTCGATCCTAATACTTGATGCAAGTGGTAAAGACTTTTGACAATTTAATACCTTAAAATAATGTATAGAACTTGACTCGAGTAATTAGTATAGTACATTACATTTTTTTGATAGCATATAAAACGCTTTTTGTACCAGTTCTTCGATTAGTTAGTGTAACAGGATAAACCTAATTTGTTGCTTAACTTTTACCATAAAGCCTTAAATTAGTGAAGAAGGACGTTATAATTTAAAACCAAATATGTTTTCTTATTGTAGCTTCAGCTTTACAATCTACAACGAAGTCAAATGTTTAATTTTAAGGTGACTACCCGCACAACTATTGCGATTCGACCTGCTATTCTTATACTTTGATGCTAGATATTGAGAATTCCAATATGGTTTCCAACGTAGTATTACTTTGCAGGTAGGAGTTACGTTAATTTTATATATTTTTTTTTGCAAACTATATTGCTAAGAATGTATAAGATTTCTTTTATTAATAATAATTTGAAAATGAACTAAGTGGAATTTAAAGGACTAGGTTACTATGTTTAATATGCTAGCCAAATTTTATCTTTCTTCGTTGATTATTAATTCATTTGATATAATATCGATACATATATACCCATTATTCGTTGCGCATATTGGAATCTTATGCGCGCTACTGTGTTCTTTTCACGGTTTTTGTTTCTGAACACATCGACAATACACAAAAACAAAATTAATTTATCGTAAATTAATTAAATGATGTGTCGAATTGATAAAATGATCTCTGTCTTTTTAACAGACACATAAAAAATAAATATTCGTCATTTTTATATTAATACTTGCAATGCATTAAAATAAGCTTTTAGATGAGATAGAGCTTTTCCTGACAACTCTGACAGAGCACAAAAGTTAAAACGTTTTCGGACTAATTCCCATTATCCAAACTGACGAATGGGTTTTCGAATTCTCTTTATCCTGACTATCCTGATTTAATGTGACAAAAACTTGATTGACATAAATTCGGCCACAAACTTTACAAAGAATTTTTTTTTTCAAATTATCCCGTTGAAATTCTATATTTTTCATTATATACTCTATTTTACATGCTCACTAATCGAATTTTTTTTTTCAAGAGTTTCTAGAACATGCCTATCCACAGCACCGCGGCATCCCTACAACAGCTTTGGATCGTGATTCGAGTCTACCACATTTCCCTGAAAATTAATGGCTCTGGATGATGAGTTAAAAGAAGGGTGAATGTGGGCGTAAGGAGTGCATAATAATCAAAATAAGGTGTGCACAATCATCAAAATACATTGTTATTGTCATCAAAACTCATTGTTATATCGTCATAAAAAATCATTGTATATAGTCATCAAATTTCATTGTATATAATCATCAAAATATATGTATATTAAGGCAGATAAAAGAGTGGTGGAAGGATGTGGGTCCCATGGAGGTGTATGGGGCTGGATGGCGGGTACAATAACTGTTTGTATATAATATTTAGAATTCATTGTTATTGTCATCAAAACTCATTGTTATTGTCATAAAAACTCATTGTATATTGTCATCAAACTTTTTTGTATAGTCATCAAATTTCATTGTATATAATCCTTAAAATATATGTATATTAAGGTAGATAAACGAGTGGTGGAAGGATGTGGGTACCATGGAGGTGCATGGGGCTGGATGGTGGGTATAGTTTGTATATAATTATTAATATTCATTGTTATTGTCATCATAAGTCATTGTATAATGCCATAAAAATTCATTGTGTATAGTCATCAAATTTCATTGCATATAACCATCAAAATATATGTATATTAAGGTGGATAAAAGAGTGGTGGAAGGATGTGGGTACTATGGAGGTGCATGGGGCTGGATGGCGGGTATAGTTTGTATATAATTATTAATATTCATTGTTATTGTCATCAAAACTCATTGTATTGTCATCAAAACTCATTGTATATTGTCATCAAATTTCATTGTATATAATCCTTAAAATATATGTATATTAAGGTAGATAAGAGTGGTGGAAGGATGTGGGTACCATGGAGGTGTATGGGGCTGGATGGCGGGTATAATAATAGTTCAGTAAACAATATTTAAAAATATCTGGTATATTGCTTTTAAGATTCATTGTATACAATTGTTGTATTAGTTGTAAATAAATGTAAAAAAAATCATAGTGTATGATCATCAATATCTACTGTATATATTAACACAATTAGTAATCAGTTTTGTACAAACAAAAAATATCGTATTAAATATGAAATAATTGAACAAGGTGAAAAAAAATCGATAAAAAGATATATAGAAATAAAATTCTAAATGTGTTTTTTTAATTAATTGTGTATTGTCAATTAACAAACGATAAAAAAATAACAAATAATAATAAATAGGAAAATGGTGCAGACAAACCACTGCCAAGAATGAGGTAAGCCAAAAAGCCAACTACTCTTCTCTTTGCTGTTCGATGATCCGACGAAGACACATTAAATTGGGAAAGCTAAGGTGCAATAGATTTTATTTATGGGCAACAGGCAGATAATCAGAGCAGTAACAGTGCGCACTGGCACTTAGAACTAACAAGGAACCAAGGAACCAACTAGGAACCAAGAAAAGGCAACCCGTTTGGGGCGAATATATAGTAATACAGGTAGTATGACGAAGGCAAATAATTTACATAAACAGTTCTCTTCTTGAGAGCGAACATGCTGCCCGCCAAATTTTAATTTCTAATTGAAGTAAATTAAAATTTAAGGTAATTGAACAAAAGAATTAACAGTTCGTTTGAATAGTCCTTTCGAAGTCTTCAGTCGCACAACTCGCACGCTGCCGTCTGCTCCTGGGTACACTTCGTCGACTCTTGCCAGTGGCCAAGTTGCTGGTGGACAATTGCTCTCCTTGAGCAATACTAGGTCTCCAACAGCCACATTCTTTCCCTCCTGCCTCCAACGGGAACGTTGCTGCAAAGTATGAAGATACTCCTTATGCCATCGGCTCCAGAAGGATCTTGTCAAGCTCTGCATCAGGCTCCAGCGAGACGAGAGATTGGTTACTCCTTCAGTCTGATCTGGAAGGGAAGTGATTACCTCTCCTACAAGGAAATGAGAAGGCGTTAGTACATGTACAGAATCAATGTCCCCTTCAGTGACGGAAGTTAAGGGTCTAGAATTCAATATTGATTCGATTTGAGCGATCAAGGTTGAAAGCTCTTCGTAAGTGAACAAAGTAGCCCCCATGAGTCTCTTCAGATGAAATTTAGTTGACTTGACTCCACTTTCCCATAATCCTCCAAAATTTGGAGAATACGGCGGTATCATATGGAAGGTTATGCCGTTGTCACTAAGGAAATGAGCTACAGAGTCACTGTTAGATAAAGCATTTAGTTCTTGCAAATCACTAAACTTATTGCGAGCGCCAATAAAGTTAGTCGCGTTATCACAATAAATATTTGCAGGTGCTCCTCGTCGAGAAGCAAATCTTCGCAGGGCAGCAATAAAGGCATCTGTTGTTAAGTCACTAACTACCTCCAAATGTAAGGCCTTTGTGGCGAAGCAGATAAATAAAGCAATATATGCTTTGGCAGTTTTTAAATGTTTACCTCTACCTTTATTGACTTTGATTATAACAGGTCCAGCATAATCCACTCCACAATTTAGAAAGGGACGCCCCAGACGGACTCTGTCCTTGGGAAGATCTCCCATTCTTTGAGGTCGGGTGGAGGCCCGGTATCTGAAACACACTAAACATTTGTTTATAAAAGTTCGAATCAGTCTTTTACCACCGATAATCCAGTAGGATTGCTTCAAAATACTAGATAGTAAGGTGGGGCCCGCGTGAAGATGCTTTATGTGGTAATAATTGATAAGAAGCTGAGCGATCTTGTGATCAGGTGGAATTATGATAGGATGCTTTACTGAATAAGGAATATCAGCATTAGTAATCCTACCTCGAACTCGCAGTAAACCTTCATTATCTAAAAATGGAGTTAAAGAAATCAACTTGCTTCGCTTTGGCAAGTCGGCACAGTTCTTTACGCGATCGATCTCTTCTTTGAAATGTTGGTTTTGAACCCACTTAAAGATTGAAGTTTTGGCGTTCTCGATTTCAGCAGATTGAAGAGGTTTGTGATTGTAGCTCTTATCGGATTCGCTTCTATTTTTAGCTTTGCAGTTGGAGCAAAACCGTTTGCAATAGGCGACAACTCTAACGATTTTTGTGAAAGACGAAAACTTATCAAATAGATCTTGCAATGTGTCGTTTTCAGGCACAGAATGAAAGTTGAAAAGGGAATCCTTTCTTTTTTCTTTAAGCACTTCGGCGTCATGAGGATCGTAAGTTGCATTGGGGATCACAGGAAGAACCTCTGAACTGTGAAGAAAGGATGGACCTTTTAACCACAAGTTGCAATCGGGAAGTTTGCTTGGTTGTAACCCTCGTGAAGCCACATCTGCAGGATTTTGCCGAGAAGAGATGTGGTTCCAAGCGTTGTTTGGAATAGTTTCCAAAATATCGGCAGTGCGATTGCCTACAAATGCCTTCCACCTTCGTGGATGGTCGGACAACCACGCTAAAACAATTTTAGAGTCGGTGTAGGCGAAAATCTTAATGTTAGGATGATCTAAAGCTTTTAATACAATTCTAAATAGTTTGGCAAGTAAATGCGCACCACAAAGCTCAAGTTTAGGGACAGATATTTGTTTGATCGGACACACCTTTGCTTTAGAGACTAACAATCCAACACTTACTTTGTCGTGTTGCTTTTGCTGACAAAATATTACAGCCGAGTATGCTAGTTCGGAAGCATCGCAAAACCCTACGAGATTTAATTGCAAGGTCATGCTTGCCACGAATCTAGGGATTCGTATCTCTGCAATGCTTCGAAAGCCATCCTGAAATTCCAACCATGATTTAGCCAACTCATTGGAGATTTCAGAATCCCAGTCGCACTTTGACAGCCACAGTCGCTGGAAAAATATCTTAATGAAAATAGTGCAAGGTGTAATTAGTCCTAAAGGGTCGAAAACTTTGGATGCTACCGAAAGGATTTTTCGTTTAGTCAAAGGAGGATTGACAACGAGTGAGCCTTCAAATCGAAATACATCCTCAGCAGGGTTCCACAAAATTCCTAAGACTTTGTTTTCTTTAAAGCAACAATCAAAGTCTGACGTGTGAACTTCTGCATTTAGTTTTCCGAGTAACTCCTCAGAGTTGGATTTCCATTTTCTAAGAATGAATCCTCTGGCTTGCAAAATAGTAGAAATGTCTTTACATACCGTGACAGAGTCTTTGACTGTACTTGCACCGGATAGAATGTCATCAATATAGAACCGCTCCTCTATCATCTTGGCCGCAGTGGGAAAGTCGTCATAAGAGTCCAGAGCGATCTGCTTCAAACACCTAGTGGCAAGAAAGGCAGAAGATGATAAGCCATAGGTCACAGTAGTAAGTTTGTATTCTTGCACTGCGCTGTTAGAATCAAAACGCCAAAGAATACGCTGAAAGTCTTGGTCTTGTTCATGAACCAACACTTGACGGTACATTTTCTCAACATCGGCAGTAAACGCTACTTCGTGCATTCGAAAACGTAACAAAGTTAGAAATAAATCAGGCTGTTGCTTCGCACCAATTCCTAACATTGAATTTAAGGAAACAGAGTTGGTTGTTTGGCAACTTCCATCAAAAACTACTCTTATAGCACTGGTTGTGCTGGAAGGTTTGAAAACACAGTGATGGGGAAGAAAATATTTATCTTTGTTTAAAATGCCTGAAGAGGGATCAGCTAGTTTTAAATGGTTAAGGGTTTCATACTCTTTCAGGAATCCTTTATATTGCGATTCAAAATCGGGGTTCAAAGAAAATTTTCTTTCCATACTTTTAAGACGGGATAATGCAGCGGCGTAGGATTTTCCCAAAGTTAAATCGGTGCGATAAAATGGTAGGCGTACTACAAATCTTCCCATTTCGTTAATAGAATAATTGTTCTTGAAATGGTTTTCGCAGAACTCTTCTTCGGAATTTAGACTATGACTTGGGTCAGCTGGGATATTTTTAAGTTCCCAAAATCGCCTGAGTTCATGATCAGTATCATAGCTCGAGATGCGATAACTGAAAGACGATGGATTTAAGTTTTCGGATAACAGAATCTCTCCGGAAATTATCCACCCAAATTTTGAATTTTGAGCAATGAGAGAAGTTTCATCATTGGTAATTTGACCCGCTTGCAAGATTGATAGGAAATAATCGGCTCCAATTATTATATCAACTGGTTGAGGAGTCATAAAATTTGGATCCGCTAGCGGCAGCTCCAAAAAGGGTCGCAAGTTTTGGTCACTTAAAGAATCAGGGGGTAGATTAGACGTTAACTTGCTTAACACATAGGCTTCGATTGCAATTTCTTCTGGGTGATAGCGTGACACGACCAGCAAGGAAACTGAACCTTTAGTAACCCCAACTTTAGCATCGGCTAGACCGACTACAGAGATCCTGCATTTGCTCATCCTTAAACCTACGCTGCGAACGCACGTTTCGGAGACGAACGTTCTTTCTGATGCCGAATCAAGCAAAACCCTTGCAGTTTGCTTATTCTGTGAAGCATCAATGACTAATACCACTGCTGTAGGCAACAGACCTGGACCCTGTTCTCCTGAATGAAGGGACAGAGTAGTGCTGCTTGACGAGCTATTTGGAACAATAGTGGGCGATTCAGGATTCTCTGTGGGGGTACACAAATTATGAGTTAGAGTGGTTTGGTGCAAAAGTGTATTGTGCCGCTCCTTACAAATTTGGCACACAAACGTGGATGAACAATTTCTTAGTAAATGCTTTTCAGATAGGCAATTTACACAGAGACCTTTGCGGGTAACGAAGTTTTTACGGGTGGCTAAATCAGAGTCTTTGAATTTAGTACACCGAAACAAATAATGATTTCCTTTGCAGTACAAACATTTAAGATTTGGGGAATCTCGACCTCGCGTTTTATTGACAGTTTTGTCTTCCCTGATTTTAGGATTTGATATTTCTAAAGCATAGCTGCGGTTGTTTAGAAATTCAATAAATGATTCGATGGTTGGAAAATCATCGTCAGCCACTTTTTCGGCCCAAACCTGACGAGTTTCTTGATCAACCTTTTCTAAAAGTAAATGAATAAGCCAGGGATCGCGGGAGGCCGCGTTTTCATGCAAAGTTTTTAAACCTCTAATAACAACGTCCGTAGTATCCGCTAGCTTGCGTAGCGCGCTGTCGGTAGCGTTGGTTATTTTTGGTTGCGACAGAAATGTTGTGATCAGAGAGGTCACAATTTTCTTATTCTTGCCGTATCTTTGGACAATTTTATTCCATGCTTCGTCGTAGCTAGATTCAGCCATTGGCATATGCCGAATCAGGGTAGCTGGAGTGTCAGCCAACAAACTTTTAAGGTATTGGAATTTTTCAATTTTTGATAAATTAGCGTTATCGTGAACGACGGCACAGAATAAATCCTTAAAGGATGGCCACTCCAAGAAATCTCCCGTGAAGATAGGAATATTAAGTCGTGGCATTTTGACTTCCGAAATAGAGCGTTGACTGATATTGACCATTTGAGATTCAGTCTGAGCAAGACGATTCGAAATATCAGCAACATTATCGGATGATCGAGGTTGATAACTACTTTTAATTAGCTTGCGCAAAGCAGTCTTTAATTGGTAATATTTAGCTTCAAACTCTTCTAATTCTGAAGCTTCGTCAGAAAGTTGAGAGTCGTAGTTATTAAAGTTCTTGAACACTTCGTCCAACCGTTCGAGACGAATGGTTAATTCCTCGTAGTCCTCTTCGGTAACTATACCGCCTAGTTTCTCTACGTATGTAGCTATACGCGTTATCGCAGCCTTTTCTCTTCCGCGAAGTTTAATGGTTTCAGTAGAATCAGTCATGATACGTAATTTAGAAAGGCAGCAAGAATTTGAATTGTACTTATCTTTTCTTGGTGCGTAGATCTCGTCGGTGCCTCCAGAATGTTCGATGATCCGACGAAGACACATTAAATTGGGAAAGCTAAGGTGCAATAGATTTTATTTATGGGCAACAGGCAGATAATCAGAGCAGTAACAGTGCGCACTGGCACTTAGAACTAACAAGGAACCAAGGAACCAACTAGGAACCAAGAAAAGGCAACCCGTTTGGGGCGAATATATAGTAATACAGGTAGTATGACGAAGGCAAATAATTTACATAAACAGTTCTCTTCTTGAGAGCGAACATTTGCAATAAATAGAATTTTTTTTCATATGGCCGAGTGGTTTTGACCATTACGCCAGCAGTCTGATCGCTGAAACGGGTGCGAGTTCGATTCCCGCCTTCGCCCGAGGTGTACTTTCCTTTCTCTGTGACAGTAAAAATTCTCACCGTGTCTGTCTTACTTGACGAAGGCTTATAAGCGGGTCTCTAATCAAGCACACAAGCCGGAATATATAAATATACCTACCCTACATCTATTTAGAATTAAAGAGAACTAGGATACTAAAACTGCAAAACATTTTTTGTGATGATTCTAAAAAAAACATATAGATCAATAAGATGTGTAAAATGCCTAAAATCCAATTTATTAAGACTTCTTTTATTATAAAAAAATATATAATTTTTTCTTGGAAATCAAAGAGGATTGTCATATTCGGAATTAACATTTGGTTGTTTTTGATTAGGTTGTTAAAAAGTTTCAAAGTATTTTTGAAACAGTTTTTAAAAACTTAATTGAAATTAGGTAATCGTAATAAAAAAAATCCCGTAACACGGCCTATACTTTTTCGTAATTATTTACACTCTTTTCTAATTCGAATATCATATTCAATGCTAAAATAATTCTGTAAAATGAAATTTTATTACAAAAAAAAAATATTTTTACCTGGAAATCAAAGAGGATTGTCGTATCCGGAAGTAATATTTGGTTGTTGCTGAATTGGTTGTTAAAATAGTTTCAAAGCGTTTTTGAACTTTTAAAAAAAAAACTTAATTGAAATTAAGTAATCGTAATAAAAAAAATCCCGTAACACGGCCTATACTTTTTCGTAATTATTAACACTCTTTTCTAATTCAAATATCATATTCAATGCTAAATTAATTATGTAAAATGTCAAGCTCTATTATATACACTGGATAAACTATTGAATATATCAAACTAACGCGACCGATGCAAGATTACCTGGAGACACCTATTTTGGCTTCTTCTCCAACTCCCATTTAAATTTCCTACAATTAAAAAAAAAAACAGACTTATTACAGACAGGGATTTATTTTTGACAGACAGGGATTAGTCATGTGTTACATCAAGCATAGTAATAAAAAAAACTAATTGCCATTATAATTACACCTCCTCACTTCCTGAATTACTTCACGAAGTCGCACGGTTTAATTCCTTTCACAGCCTTCCAATGATTCCATTTGGAATCATCTTGCAATTTTTTTTCTAAGTTAAAATCGCACTTTTGGATATATGTCATAAGATGGAAGAATCATGTCTTTTGAAGAATTAAATAATTTTTGTTTTAATTAAATGAAAATATGAAAAAAATGGTAAAATAATATTCACTTTGAAACAACTTTATTAAATAAATTGACGCTATATTCTCCATGCTTCATTTTTAGATGATTCTAAACTGATTTCAACTTTTTTTTTTTAAATAAAGTTTTGAAAAAATAATATTTTTGTGATTAGTTCAAAAGTTGATTCCTATTTAATTTCCTTAAATTTTACTTTTAAAAAATATATTTTTTTCCCCTGTATTTTATCATTTCATTCTGGATGCATAATGAATCTATTCCACAAATTTTAGATTTTTTACATCAAAAAGTAAAAAAATTGGAACTGATAAGCTACCAGAAGTATGCAAAGTTCTCCCCTAATTGTTTTGAGCAGTGTATAGCTCCAAACTTACAAGATGTTCTCCTTGGGGCGCTATGGTCATTTCTACAAAACCGGTTGGTGTTACCTGTAAAACAATTCCACTACGCACTTGTAGGTAACGATCAACAGTTTGGAAATAGCTTCTCTAAATAAAGTAAATATGAGTTCATAATATAAATTCAAACGAGCAAAAAGAGTTGAGAAAATAATGGTATATAAGTCTTTAAGAAAATATGGATGAAAAAATGTCATGTAAGTTGTAAAATATTTAGTCGACTAAATGTTTTTATCCACTAACCATATTTTATTGCAATCGAGTTTTAATTGCTGCCTTATTAATTTCCTGCAACAAATAATTATTTCATCGCCAAAACTCGTTTAAGGTTACTCGTAATATACCTTAGAAAACGGAAAAAATGATCGCAATATGTGTTCCGACACTTTAGCATTAAAATATTATCATTGATTCTTTATCTTTCAAATGGTACAAGTAGATTTCTTGTACTGTAAATGGTTTTTAATTTACAAGCAGTCTTTTAAAGACAATTCTATTGTCATCAATCTTGCAATGAAAACCTTGAACTCATTTTTCTAAAGAACGAATTTTCTTATATTACGCTTGTACTAATATGCTATGATATTTCAAATTAATATGCTTCAATTTAAAAATATAAAGCGCATGTTGAAGAGTATGAAGCAGGGTATGTGTCCATACTTTTTATAGCAATTGTAAAAAAATATTAAATTTATTACAGGTTTTTAAAAAAAAATTAAATTATTAAAAAACCATACTTTTAATGTAGCCATTTCAATCTTTCATTATTAAATAACTAGTAACTACACTTTGCTTAGAGCTTAGATTTTATATGATCATATGCCTAGATATTTGCTGTTTTCTTTTCTTCAAAAATTATGTAAAACAACTAATCTGAAATGTTGTATGTTGTTCTCAGTTTGGCACACTTAAATTAATTAATTAATTGCTAATTAATTTAATATTTTTTCTTGCAGTAAAGTATTTTTATGTTAGTTTTTATGTGCCTGATCTTCTCACAAAGTTTTAAAAGTCCATGTCAAAATTTAAAGAAAAAGTTGTCTAAGGTATATTGGATATACCTGAAAACGCTTAATTAATTGTTGTAATTTTTTCCATACTCAATGTTTAAAACCTAATAACGGCAACTTAGTGTGTGAATGCCATTAAGGGGGAATGGGAGCGCTGGACCGGGAGTCTCCAAACTCAAGTGCCTCAATGTTTATCCGATGGGAAAAAACCTATTTTCTCTGCCTCATTTCTCCGGCTGTATTGAATATTTTTGCGATCTGCGTTTTTTTATTTTTTAATAATAAATGTAGATAACTTACAGGTCTCCATAATCCCACTTTTTAAAATTGATTCAAATACTTTTTGTAATATTATTTATTCAAAATTTTAAAAAAAATTAAACTAATTTCAAAAAGTGGGATTGCCCGGACAAGTCAGCTACATAAATCACATTAAAAAATCCTTTTGAAAAAATATTTAATACAAAAATTAGAAAATATTTTTTTCTCCATTGGATTAACATTGATGCATTTGAGTTTGGAGATCCGTGGCCCAGCGCGCCCATTCCCCCTTAAAGCCTCGGTTTCCTCGGAGTCCGTCAACAGATTTAAGCGGTCGGACAAGTGCGGTCAGTGACGTCATACAAACTACTGACATTGATTACGCTAGAGTGGTTTCCTCGGGAGCGTTGCCGGACCACTCAACACGACCGCCAGATTGAGTTGCTGTTGAGTGCGTTGGAGAAATCCTGATGACAATGTTTTTTGCTGTTGTCTGTTGCGTGGTGTGCTTGCCAAAAATTAAAAATTTGAGGAAATGACGGAAGGCTAGAGTTGTGTTACGCTTGCGGAGGAAGAAATGCTAATTGATTTTGTGAAAAATCACGAAGAACCTAAATTTTCCATTTTTGACATGCAAAGACGAAAACCAAAACAACAACTGGGTTAGATGAGTAAGTTTGCTAGGTTTTCAGTTTCGTGTCAACGTAACGTTCCGATAAAGCGGTGGCCGGTAGAGTGACGTCATCCACGTATAATAGCGGTCGCATTTTTCTGGCAACAGACTCCAAGGAAACCAAGGCTTTACACCTTCATTATTTTGTGCAGATTAACTTATAAACAGAAAGCTCTTTTTCACTAGCAGGCCTCAGAACTAGTAAAATTCTCTAAAAAAAAATAGACAAAAGATAACTTCAAATAAAAAAATAGACTATAAGTAGACTATAGTACTCAGCGGTTTGCAAACCATTTCAGCGAGAAGCAAGAAAAAAAATCACATAGATCGATGAAATCGCTGGAAGAATAAAGTTCTTTTAAAGTCTCTAAAAATATTCAAAAATGCAGCTAGTATTTTTATGATATTCTTTTTTTAATTTAAGAATTAAATTTTATTTTTTCGCAGCACTTTTATCTTTAAAATGTTGGCAACACTGATTTCATAACCTTCCAAATTGGACAATATGGTGGCCTCCATGTCCATGCCCGCCCCGTCCGTCGTTAGCATTGGAGGTCACGTGATCTTCCACTCTAATACTTAAACTATGATCTCTGTGCTTGAAACATAGTTGTAACTTTGAAACGGTTCAAAATTAATCTATTAATGTTTCATTTTAATTACAGAAGCCATTTTTAATTTAATTAGCTGAAAATTAATAATTTCTAAAAACAAACACTATGGGCATGTGAGGTGCCTTTTTATGTGTTTTTGATTACTCCAAACCCATTTTATGCATCTAAAATGCATTTAGGGACTTACTAATTAATATAACAATTAATAAATACCTTGTTGACTGATGTCTGTAATTTGGAAAAAAGATAGCCAATTTCCTACAGTAAAACCGACATTAAGTTTGTATTGTAGTATTTTAACAGTTTCTTTTTCTCATAGAGCTTTCTTCTATAAATTAAATGAGTTTGTAATAAGTAAAATAAAACCATACAAAATTAGAAATCAATTGCCTGTTTTACTGTTATATCTAAGAATTTATTATTTTTCTGTGGACAACGTGAATAAAAGCACCATTATAAAAATAAATCCATAATATTTTATCAGACATCAATCAACAAGGTATTTATTACTTGTTATATTAATTAGTAAGTCTCTAAATGCATTTTAGATGTCTAAAATGGGTTTAGAGTCATCAAAAACCCATAGAAAGACTCCATGCCCATAGTAACGTTTTTAGAAAGAAATTATTAATTTTCAGCTAATTAAATTCAAAATGGCGTCTGTAATTAAAATGAAACATTAATAGATTAATTTTGAACCGTTTAAAAGTTACAATAATGTTTCTAGCCTCTCAAACAAATAAAATAATACCTTACAAGCCTATTTAATTCATACTTTAATATTTTTCCTGTGAACAACGAGAATAATAAAGCCCCATTATTAAAATAAATCTATTACATTTTAATTTCTAAACCTCTAAATGCATTTTAAATGTCTTAACCGTGTTTAGAATCATAAAAAACATTAAAAAAAAGACATCTTACATGCCAATGTTGTTCGTATTTAGAAATAATTTTTAGCTAATTAAATTAGAAATGGCATCCTTAATTAATGATGGAACCCTCCAATCTAAACCAAGTTTAAAATATATTTAATATATTATTTAGTTTAAAATATATTTAATATATTAAAAAACTAAAACAAGTTAGACGTTTTAAAATTCAAAAATTGGAAGAATTTTTCTTTTCTCTTTCTTAATTTTAAAATACACAAAGTTTCTGCTACAATAACTTTTAATTGAAAATTATAGTATAATATCAAAATCAAATAATTTCAATAGTCAAACAGCATATTAAATATTCCTTACAATAACTTTAATATATTAAAGTTTTACTAAAAAAAATTCAACATAGAAATTTGGGCCTCTGGTCCGTTGTTGGTTCACAACATTTGTATTTTATATACAGAGTTCTATAATCCGATTCAAATAAAGTTATTTACACAAAATTGTTGGTAATCAAGCCTTCACTTCGTGGCAATCCCTACAATCTGTGGCCTTACAAACAGCATAAAGCCAGACGGACAAAAATTTTCCAATTCCACATTGCTGAATCCGGCTTCTCTGATTTTCTCTCCTATGTTTTGATGAGGCATGCAACCGTCAAAATAGATTTTCCACAATGGAGCCACGAATCTCTGTATTGTGTTGCCCCACTGGGTTCTTGGGTAGGCCACATGCTCAAGGAATAGGAATTTACCACCCTAAAACAGAAAAAATACCATTAATGAATACCATTTGAAAGTGTCAACCCCATACAGTACAGATACAACAACATTTCTACACAAAATTGGGTTACTATGCTACAGGTCTGGGATCAGGGTTGGGTTTTTCCCGCCCAAAACTAATATTTCCCATCCCAGCGAGCAAAAATGGTAAATACCAGGGAAAAACTAGCAAATACCTCTTTCTTCCAGAAAAAAACAAGAAAATACTATTTTTTCTCGGTATACCTTATCTAGGAAATTCCATTTAATTAAAAAGTTTTGAAAAAGTAAACATCAGTTATTTTTTGTTCACATCCTAACTTTTTATATTCTGGCTGCGATTGCAATTATGCCACTGTCTGGGTGACGGAACCTTTTTTGCATTTTGATTCCTACTATCCCCAATATAGCATATAGCCCAAAGCCTAGTAAAGTCTTTTGATTTTTTTTTCTATAATTAGTAGACATAACTTAATAATTATTGCCCTATACAATATGTTAATGAATATTTACCAAAAAAAATGCTCTAATATTTATTTCTGTTTATACACATGTGAACACTCAAATAAAAATAAACAAGAGTACATGACTATTATGTTAACGTAGATATAAAATAACTAAGGAAGAAGTGTCTATTTTTTAAAAATATTAAGGCAATGATAAATATTTATTAAAAAATTTTGAAGTAGTCTCCCATGAAATAACATATAGTAATTTGCTTCAATTGAGTTTTTCCCAGGTGGGAATAAAAAATAACTTTTCCCAGGACGGTAAATATCGGTTTTTACCATGGTATTTACGAGGGGTGGTAAAAACCAGGAATGGGGATTCTAGTCAGTTAAGGCGTTAGGTAAGGAGCTTGCGTGTTTAGATCTGGACATCGCCAGAATAACTGACGACTCATAACAGACTGTGCAGCAAGAAATGTACAACGAATAATAATACCCCATGTAGAGGGAGTGCACACTAAATATGCTCCAATGGCTCGCAGCTCAGTACGATGTTTTCCTTAATGGTTGCTTTGGGTGTCTAGTGAGCTGTATCAGCTCGTCACTTGACTGTGGTTCTAAATAACGACACTTGCACCAATAGCCTTTGTGTAGCTCTAGTGCAACGATAGTTAAAACTAACCTTACCATGGCTGCATGCCGGAAGGTTCATTTTGCCTTCAAACCTTGAGTGGGTCAATAAAATGAGAATGAAGCTCCAAGTAACCAGAACATCTGCAGTATTCTATTCATTGCAAATTTTAAATTGTTCATTTTTGAAATGCCTTGATTATGCACAAGAGAAAGTATTTTTTTAAGCAATAGAGTAGTTAAGTAGCTGTACTTCCAGCCTCTCAAAACCTGCAACATGGGTACATATTTTAAAAGTTAAATTTACCCATTAAAAGCATGCTACTAAGTCAGTGGAAGCAAAATAAAATAAACTGCAGTTTGCAGAAATAATGTTTGCAGGTAGTCAGTCTCAACACATGAAAACTACCTAGAAGATTGTTTTTTTTTTGTTGTTTTTTAAATATACAACGAATAGCCTTGTTGGACAATGTGTAGCATTTGTATGATTTCAATTACTTGCACAGTGAAACAAACTATTGAAAATTAAATTTCTTAACTTTAAATTTATTGCAGAAAATTTTGTTAGTAAAGAAAAAATATTCAAAACTTTTTGTGTGGATTCAGTTAGCCATAAGTCAACAAAAATAAAATTAATTAAAATTTTTAGTTGAAACAATGCTTTAAAACATTTCAAAATGATGTATATAGCCAAAACTGCAGATGTGAAATTTTACATTGGAATAGTTAGAGGTTTAAAAAATTATATTAACATATAATCCCATGGGCAAAACAATTTTGGCCAATGTTGCATGAGTATCGGCCAAACTTGGAGAATATTGGATGAAATTGATCATTTTCTATCGATTTTAATTGGATTTCTCCGTTCTTTGAGGTTTCATACCGGAATTAAAAAAAGTGCAATACTTAATTTTACTGCAATCTTATAGTTTTCAATCAAGAATTTCAGATAAAAAAAATTTCATATAATATTCATATCCATATTGCACCCCGATATTGCCTAGCGTCGTTAAAACATAGTCCATTATGCATTGGACGATGGGTATGAGCGGAGATTGGCCAATACTGCTGTGCTACCAGGGATATCTTCTCCTAAAATTATCTCTAAAACGTAACTCACCGGCTTCAACACTCGTTTGCATTCCGCAAGAGCCTGCCCGATTTCCACAACAGAACACAGCACATAGGTACAAATGACTAGATCCATCGACGAATCCTCCACTTCCGTCATATTCTCTGCCACAGCCACAACCGACCTCGCATACTTGATCTGCGGGTGCTTCTTCCGGTTCTCGGCGAAATACTTCTCGAAGGACTCGTTCATGTCCAGGGCCGTCAAACTGGAATTCTCCGGATAGAACTGGAGGTTCGCGCCACCGCCGATTCCGATCTCCAAGACATCCAGTTGCTTGGAACTGTCTCGATCTTTGAGATGTTTATCGAGGAAAGAGAAAGCTTTCTTCCGCAGTGGAACCATCTTGGGGGCGTAGATGGGACCGAGGACTCTCTCGAAGAAGAACGAGAACCACCGGTCTCTGAAGAACTTGTTGAATTTGAGAAGGAGGAGGAGTGGTAGGAGGACCGACATTGATGACATCCACCATATTGTGGTCAGTGCTCCGTATACGACTACTTCCATTTTGGTTTACTGATTGATTGGGGGTGTTGTCAGCTGACCTTTGAATCTAAAATATAAAAGTTCAGGTTATAAATATAAGTAAAACAGTCATAAAAAAATTAAAGACATATAATCTGCATTTTAGTTTAAGTTTGAATTATTGTCGCACTAGAGCTACACAAGGGCTATTGGCGACCAATTTGGTATTTTCCAAAATGTTGACAAGCATTGTGATTTTTTTAGCACTCTTGTTGAACATTCAGGAGTATTTATCTTGATTTTGAAAGAGGTACTCATTAGATTAACGTCTAGTTAGATACCTTGTTAATAATTTGAATTAATTTCATAGGTAAGAGAGACTAAAGCTTGAACAAGATACCAATGTGTGTAAAGTGGCAGTAGAGTAATAATATTATAATAAATGTCAATTAACAATTTTTATTGTCATTTAGTTTCAATAATTATTAAATAAGGGTTTAAATAAAATAATTTAATTCACTTTAAATATTCAAATCTAGCACTTAATTTCGAAAATCAGTCGCTGCAGAAGTTAAAGCGAAACTAAATAGTCTTCCGGGGAAGGATTCGTAAATACGTACGAAAAGCGATAAACCGCCAAGCTCAAGCAAGACCAACCAGTTTCTCCCCAGCGGTTTCGCCGTGGCAACCCGCTTGGACAATTTTGGGCCTTATTGTCGCATCTCTTTCTACACAGTAGGGAAAGAGGGCTCTACTCTAAACTGGTTGAAAAAGGAAGATTTTTTTTATAATTGTGCTATCATATCTGCCATTTTGCTAAAGAGTAGACTGGTTACACAAATTAAGATCCCTTAACATTGAAAAGATAATTTTAGTTCTATATTTATTTCAATACTTTTTTTGTGTCACACTAAGCAGACGAGCGTCCTTTTATGTTGGTGTAAGTCTTTATGTTACAATGTGCCCTATTTAATTCGAATCTAATCAAAATTGTATATTTTAAGATATTCAAGGAAGTTTAAAATTATTGTGTATCATTCACATATGCTGTGTGTCAATTATATATTTGATGAATAGAAAACTATGACTAAATACAGTAAACTCCCGATTATCCGCGGAATTGGGTGGCGCGGCATCCGCGGATAAGCGAATTCGCGGATAATCCGCAAAAGTGAAGAAAATACATATCCACAAAATTCTTTCTGGGTTTTATAAAGGTAAATTACAGCAATCGTATAGTATGTACAAATTTACTTACTTCAAAATGTCTCTCACTGTCGTTTCTCCTATTCCACGCTGCAAACACAATTGATTTTAAAAGGATCCGTTTTTCATCTTTTTAATTGATACTAGTTCGTCTTGAATTGTCATACAACTTTTTTTCGTTTCTCGCACATTTTACTATTATCAAAATCTCGTAAAGAGTTCAATTAAAATAGCAGAAAGTTTATTTTGCAAATGACGCTTTTTGACAAAAATCTGTTCGTGATAAGCACCTGGCAGAACACATTTTGGCACCCACCAGGTTTCCTACAGTCATTCTTATTTTAATGCATTTGGTGTTCTTTTTGTTAAATGTATTCGTCGTTCTTTGAAAGTGTTCGTCGTTCTGGAATGGAATTCGTTGTACTTGGAATGCATTCTTCCAAAAAGTAATAAGGGAAAAAAATATAATTCATTTATCGCGTTTTATTAAATTTTTTATATTTGCACTGAAAAAAAAAAAGGATTGGATAATGGCCCGCGGATAAACCGCAAAGCGGATAATCCACCCGCGGATAATCGGGAGTTTACTGCATAGAAAAATTATCCTCTGCAGGTCTTTCAGCAAATACAACATTGCTAAAAGGATATGTTTGACTCGGAGGAGTTCTACAAGGATATTAAGTTATTTTTATGCTCACACATCAATATTTATATTTAAGCAACCTATTAGAAATAGGAAGAAGTAAATTTCTAATTTTCAGAAGAAAAAAAGTCTTTACAAGGGGGAAAAAAGGGATTTTTTTGTTGTTTTTTACACAGGCCACATACTTAGAAGTGTCTACCAAAAACCCCAGGTTGGCTTTTTCATAAATAAAATTAAAACTGGCATAATGCAAATAACTAATATCAAAGTGATAGTAACAAAAAGGAACATTTACGATATAAAAGCCTGTCTCGATTTGAAGATTTGGCAACAAAATTCCCAAATGTGGTAAACATTCCACTTCATATTTCATACAATTCAAGTATTGCAACCCTATGTTTAATTTTTAAGCTCGCCAAATCGAGACCGATCATTATATCATAGCTGTACAAATATTTAACATTCCTAACTTACTTTAGCCTGATAGTAACAAAAATGAGGAACATTTATGATATAAAAGCTGTTCTCGATTTGGAAACAAAATTCCCAAATGTGGTAAACATTCCACTTCACATTTCATACAATTCAATAAGTATTGCAACCCTATGTTTAAATTTTAAGCTCGCCAAATCGAGACCGGTCATTATATCATAGCTGCACAAGTATTTAACATTTATAACTACCTTAAATATTTAAATATGCACTTAAAAAAGGAAAATAAATATCTTTAATATACGTGAATAAAAACTAAAACAATAATGTTACCTTCACAATCTAAAACTGTTGACCTTCAAAAGATAAACCGCAATACTCCCCGTTTCAAAGGTTAATGACTTGAACTCTCCTTATCGCTCGATTTTCAGCAGGAGGTACGATTTCGACCAATCGCAAAAAAATTTATATAAATTCAGGTTTTAAACGCCAAATTTTGGTAGATGATTATCAATAAATGTAAAGGGATTTAAACTTCAGTTTTTCATAAACTATAACTTCATATAAGTATTAGGAGAGTACCCTTAGATAATTTCAGTACAGATCCTGCCAATGTTTTTCGCCAAAATCTCTTGAATTTGATAAAACTTTAACTAATAAGAATGGACTTAATTCTAAGATAGAGATGGGTAGTATTGGTAAAGGGAGATAAAATAGCTTTATTACCTACCTTGTTATTTTTCTAGTATTATTTTAAAATAGAAATTTAGAAAATCAGTTTGTATCGGCTTCAATTCAAACATGATCAAAATATAAACAAAACACACCCACGCCCTCTGAAGTAAAAAATGTAAACATTCTCTTCGGTTGCCATTTCAAAAAGGCAAAAGGAAATGTTTAGTTAAAATGGAATTTAAAAATTCAATCTCAGTAGTTAAGAGAAAGTTAAGCTTCTCATTATTATATCTTGAGGGTAATTTAAAATTACTTAAAAAAGGAAAGCCGCAAGCAAAGAATCCGTAAACCATATTTAGATGGCGATGGCAGCATCTGAGCATACATTCAACACAAATCTAAAATAAAGCTCCAAGCAAAAGACACAGTGTCGTAATACCTCGTAATGTTTTTAATGAAGATGTAGTTCAACATTTACTTGAAATTTCTACTGCTGACGTAACGAACACTGTCTCTAAAAAGAACAAGTACATTTGATGATTTCTTGACTAACCTCACAGGGAAATTGCCTTAAGGGGGGGAAATATTCCGTTTTTGTTTAACCCTTTCGTTACTGAAGCGCCCCAAAACGCCCGAACAACTAATGATTCGATAAGGTTATTCCTATCAAATATTACGAGGAAGCAAAAATCCTTCGTAGGTTAATCAAAATAAAATTGCTCATAAAATCAACTTAATTATTATTTTTCAACTAAATGGTGTGGTTTTTTTTGTCATTTTAGTAACAAATAAAATATTGAGGCGTTTGTTATTTTTTAAAAATTGGATTAACATCTCTCTAGAGTTAACTCAGAATGTGGATGTCAGATCTTACAGTTTTGAATTGTGATCAAATGGCAAGGAAATAACTTTAACGTGCACCAACTCCATCATTGCCGTACAATCGTACGAGGAATCTGAATCACGTGTTTCAGTGACTTAGAATAATTTCTGCTTCATTCCAGGATTTCATTGGTGTATGGTAAGTTCCACCCACTGCATTATAATTAACCAATACAGACCTTAAACTTATTCATATGGAACTGTTGCCACTCAAAATATGAAACATGCCCATTGGCGACGATGGAAGACATAAACGTGCATAATTTTTTTTCCATGCGACTGTAATCATCAAGTACTTTGTAATTAAAATATAAAAAAATACTAACAATGTTCTATATAGTTTAATGGTCAAGTCATGAGTTTACACAGATAATTTATTTTGCAACTTAAGACATTTGTTAGTTGTTATTAAAATAACATTTCGCACTATTCCCAAAGAATTGTAATACATGCAATATTTTTATTAATGTCATTAAGAACTTTTTATCTAATTATGATATAATACTTTTTCCATTGCTGGTCATTTCTTTGAAGAGATTTTTAATTTTTGAATTATCTTAAGGGAAATTTAATTTTTTTTTATCAAAAGTTATATATATTTTTTTGTTTCAGATGTAGAGTGGTTTCCCGCAGACAGACAAGCTATATACAGACCAATGACAGACAGACCAATGTTTAAAAAAAAAGCTTTTTTTTTTAATCAGCACTTTTGAAAGTGTAAAAACCACAAAAACTCCAATCAAATTTTACCTTATATTTCAAAGTAGGAAATTGAATGTAATAACTAAAAAAAAATAATACTCCCTTCACTTTTCTACTTAAATACTGGAAATTTATGAATGACAATAATTGTTTTTGACTTTTTCAGATTTTGAAAACTTTTATTACTAACGTTTAAAAAAGTTAAATTTTTTCAAATTTAAAAGATTCAAATGATTTAATTTACATACTTGAGAATAAAAATTTAATAACGTTTTATTTTTATTTTTTATGTAGTTTATTTTTTATATGTAAAGATTTTATAATTACAAAGAGATAGTTAAATATTTATAAACGTCAAGTAGCAAACGTTTTTTTATTCTTTGGGGCTATCGTTCAATATTATTTCTTTCTTAGATTTTTTTTTTTTTTTTTTTTTTTTTTTTGAAGAAACAATAATAATTACAACGGCCTAAAATCAAAGAACTGTATTTCATTTCAATATCTGTAATAGTATGTTACAATTATTTTCAAAAGATTGTCTTTTTTAGATACCGTCAGTGCGGGTAACTTTGGCCAAAATCAGAGTTTTTTTCACAAAAGAAGAAAAATTTAACTTCAAAAACGATTTAAACACTTAAAAATCCTTATGCATTCTAAGTATTGTACATTTAGGAATAATTTTCAGGCATTTTTGTTACATTTTATAAATTAATAAAAAAATTGGTATTAATTTTAAAAAATAAGACACTGTTGGGAGCCGGGCGGGTAACTTTGGCCACCCAAGAAATACATAAGAAACATGCTTATTAACATCCTTAAAAGCTGTGTAAACGATTTAAATAGCAATATTAAAACTTTAAACCCAAAAATAACAAAGTTATAAGACATAAAGTTATTTAAAATGGTATATAACTTAACATTTACATTGCAGTGCATCGTGGAATGGCATTACACGTTGAATACTAGACAGTATTGTTTGTCGCTTAAAAGAAAGAAAAATAAACTTCTATTTTAATGAGGAAAAAAGAACTTTTTTGAAGCAAGATTTAATAACAAATATATTTGTAAAAAGCAAACGATTTTATTATAAAAGGTGAAAAATAATATATTTATAATTAGGAATTTGAAAATGTTTACCTTTCGACACTTGCGATTTTGAATGGTATACGTTTTTTGCATTATATCTTTATCTTTTTAATGTTTAAAAGTGTGAGATTTTTTTTAAAATATCTAAAAAATGAGTAATCATAAAAGTAAGAATTTTTTCAAAAATAGTTAAACTTAATACACTTTTACATACATTTTTTAAAGTGCAAAGTTCCATGAAGAAATATTTACATCTATGGCCAAAGTTACCCGCACTCATCGGCAAAAGCTTCCCAATTACAAATATTTAACTACAGCATAAAAAGTAGTCAACTTAGAATAAAACAAATGGTGTAATATTCTTCCTCATTAATAAAAGAATCGAATAGAGTGTTTTATTTAAATATTTTCAATATTTTTTTAAGTGTTCCAGACAAAAGTTGGAAGAGATAGATTTTTGTCATTTTATGCTCGTAAGAATGAAAACAGGATTTGTAGTATTGCCAGGTTTAGAATGAGATTTTTTTTTACATGAAATGAAAGGCGATATTTCCACCTTTCCAAAAATGTAAAACAATTTGAGATGAGATCATTTTATGAAGAGACATTAAGAAACAAATCTTTTTCCGACGCGTGGCCAAAGTTACCCTCCGTGGCCAAAGATACCCGCTTTGACGGTATAAAAAAATATGTATTCAGATTTTGATTAAAAAATATTTGAAAAGAAAGTATATGACAATTATGTCCTTCATTGCTTTTTTTTAATATGTATATCACTTTTTAAAGTTGTATTGCAAAGAAATAATTTATTGTAACTGGGTTTTTGTGATTTTTTTTTTAATCCTATGAACAAACTTGTGGAAAGTGGAAACAAAGTGAAAATATAAGCTATTTACGAAGCTAGTTATATTTATCATATAAAAGAACCGTTCGAAAACATATTCAATGTGGCCGTAGTTATGTGGCTTAGGAAATTTATTTTCTCATGATTAATACACACTTCAGTTGGGAGACCCCCCCCCCCCTTATGTAAATATATATGGCATAATTTAAAAACTTATTCTCATATTATAATTTAACCCCCTCAAAATCTTATAGTTTTAAACTCCAATTAAATTAATAACCTAAATTCCCTTTTTCACACATCCCTAATATCACTTAATACTTTAACATCCCTACCACACCTTGTCGGCGACAAATAGTCGCCTAGATCAATCGTTCCCACAGAAACTGCTTAGTCATCACATTTTAAATATGACCTTTACAAACTTTCTCCTAACAATCGTAGCTTCTGATTGGTCGGTCGAAGGACACGCAATAACAATCGGTTTGTTTAAATTACTTTTCAATTAAACTTCAAGGTGTAAGGTTGTGTATATTTTGGCTGCCGAGCTTCGGCTCCGGCCCCGTTCTTTCCAAACTATAAAATATGCTTTCTTTACAATAAACCACTCTTAGGGCGTCCAATATTTCTTCATTTCTAGATTAACTAATAAGAATTATGCTCTCATGTGTAAGAGATGTTATTCTCTTACATATACATGCAATAGAATAACATATATTACACATGAGAGTATTCTTACTTAGTTGATCTAGAAATAAAGGAATATACGTCCAAAGTGGTTTATTGTAAAGAAGGCATAAAAAGTATTTAATGGGACGGAAAGTTTTTGAGGGATTTAATTCAGGATATGGTTGGCTGGTATACATATACTTTCAGGCTTGTGTGCTTGCTCAGAGAGCCGCTTATAAACCTTCGTCAAGTACGACAGACACATTACGCACACATATACGTAACAGAAGCTGCCGTTTATCGTACGCCACCTCCAAAATTTAGACATGTCCCTGAAGAGGAGGAAAGTAGTCTCCAGGAACCCATACCAGTAGGAAACTACGCAATGACCGCCCACACTCCACAGGACTTTCGGACCCAACAGATTTAACGAGCACGTACTCCGCATACACTGCGTTGCATAATGATAGAACCACCATGTATTTTCAACCTAGCATATAATAATTGAAAGAAATCATTGAAATAATTTCTTTTATTGAAAATATACGTAATAAGAATGAAAATAACAGAATAAAAACTTAATACATGTTTAACTTTTCGTGTAATGAAATAAAAATGCATATATTATGTTGCAAAATGATAGGACCAGTCATAGTTAATACATTATAAAAGAACCCTTTTTGGCTATAACTTCAAAAATTCGATCAGGCATGCTTTTGACAAGACGTTGGAATACATCTGCAATAATATTTTCCCATTCTGTTATAAAATCGTCGTTCAATTCTTGAACAGTTGTATATTGCTTTCCGGTTGCGTATACGGCCCTGCTTAGCCTACCCCAAACGTTCTCTATTGGGTTTAAATCATGAGAACAAGCTGACCAGTAAATAACCTGCACTCTGTTATCCAGGAAACAATCCCAAGACGTGTTGGCAACATAAATACTGGCATTATGATGTTGGAATTTCCAAAATGGACAACTAATTTTTTCTCCAAATGTCAACAAATTGCCTTCCAACATGTCTTGGTAGACTTCTTTCATTCGACCAGAGGGGAACACGTTATTGGTCTGCCCTGCGCTTCCAAAACCAGCCCAAACCATTAGCGATCGTCACCTTCCCCCCACTGTCTCTTAGAGAAAATACTTTCTTCATTTCGGAGATCCCTCTAATAGTACTCCCTTCCGCCAGGACCATCCAAGTTGAATTTTTGTTTCGTCACTGAATACTATTGATGCTACTGTTCTTTCCAAGTCATAAGTTCTTTTGTCCATTGCATAATTTTTTGCTGGTGAAGCTCTGTAGGTCTTGGCTGTATTTTCTTTTTCTTGCACACAAGATGTTCGTTCCGCCTAACCACTCTTGATAAAGTAGACTTGTGAACGTTAATTGTGGGGTCTCGTGATAATCTGGTCAATGTTTACCCGACTTTTAGTTTCTTTACAACTAATTTTTCTTGCCGAATCGTTAGCTTTCGAGGTCGTCCAGTTGATTTCTTCTTCCCATATTTTGATCTGAGATGGAGAAAATTATTAACCACGTTTGGTGAACGTCCAATATGTCTTGCTATATTCCGTGACGACTATCCTGCTTGGTTTAAAGCTGCAATTTGCCCCTTTTCAAAATCTGATAACTGCTTTTTCCCACCCATACTTAATAACACCTTTTCAAATCTATTGATTTGACTTATTCACAATAAATGCAAGCAATATTAGTTTAACTAGATCAAAACAAAGCTTTTATGGCTAGAAAAGTTTCCGGTTGCCTATTTCTATCCTCCGTGAGAAGCTTCAACACATGCAATTTCTTCTGTTTGCGTAAAAGTAAGAGTGGTGCTATCATTTTGCAACAGTAAAGCTCCATTTGTTTTAAACATTTGCTTATTAAGCCAAACTCAAAACTTCTCACAGCTTGATATCCTGCATTCTACTTAATTATACTATTCTAGTTTCTGGAAGTATTACAAACTTACTCAAGAATATGTTATACAGTTTTTACTCGGAAGAAACACAGTGGTTCTATCATTTTGCAACGCGGTGTATACTCGGTGGGTTTTCAGCGACCAGGACTCGATCGCGGGACCTTCCGATCCGTTGATAAAGACACTGACCACAGGGCGCCCCACAGCCCACAAATCAGAATATGTTATACATGTTTCAGATACTTTTTCTGTACCAAATAATCAATACCCACTAAAATTTAAAGCTCCAGACATTTCTCGAAAACTAGTTATAAGAATCCAGTTTCCGGTATTTGTCCACAAACGAAACCAGGCAATTTGTAAAGCCTCCACTCACCAAAAAAAAGCCCAAAACTTTCGAAGTTAAGACGAAGAATAAACTACCATTTACTCTTTGACTTTAATTGCCGCAAGATTGCCTCGAAAAACTAATATTAGCATTGTCATCTCGCGTCCCCTGCAATTTACAGGACGAGTAAATGTTTTAAGAGACTACTATAAATATCTTAAAGGTACTTAGTCTTCCTTCTGTGAAAATGTGGAATTAAAAAATGTTTACTGAATCTCCGGGTAGGTTTAACATAATTGTAACTACTGTTCGAATGAGGTTGAGTATAAAGGGCTTAAAAATTAAATTTACAAGTCTGCCCCGTGGGCAGGTAAACTTCGGTAACTAGACTAAAATATTTGGATTATTGTTGCAAGACTCAATAAAAACTAAACCATTGGAAAGTGCAAGGGGGTCAGGGTAGATGCATATATATTCCAGCTTGTGTGCTTGATCATAGACCCGCTTTATAAGCCTTCGTCAAATAAGACAGACACAGAAAGAATTTTTACTGTCACATAGAAAGGAAGTACACCAAGGGCGGAGGGGGGAATCGAACCCGCCCCCGTTACAGAGCGCAGACTGCTACTTAATGGTCCAAACCACACGGCCAGCCGGGACCCTTCAAGAAAGTATAGTAAAAGACTGATTACTTCAGAGGGGAAATTATCAAATTCATTGTTGTGGTTTCTGCAGTTTACCTGCAAACTCCAGAAGTGAAGACCGAAGATTAAAAAAATAAATACTTATTCTTACCTCCACGCATTCAAGTTTAAATATTTTATTAGAATGCCTAGAACTAAAACTCTAAAACTTTGTTTTTAATTTATCCTAGGTAATTTATAGTCATTCTACAGTTGAAGCTTTAATAAAAGCTAATTTATTTAAATAATTTGTCTGATCGAATACCACACCCTTTTCTAATAAGAATGGATTATTGAACATGCGGGTCATATGACAGTGCTTACTACCCTTATTAATAACATGGAGGATTTAAATTCTGATAGCAGACAAGATTAATTAATTATGAAATTTTGAATGACAATAATTCAATAGAATAATTTCTTATATCTTGGTAACAGCAGTTTGGTTAATCACTCCCTCATCTTTAATATCCTAAGTTTACAGTTTATTAAAAAGTTATAATGGGTTTAGAATATAAAATCTTTATATTACTATATAGTTTAAATATGAGAAATTCAACTATTTTATTTGATTAATTTGTCAATTACAGTTTTATCATTCCAAAAAGCGAAATGTATTCTCAGTTTTATAAACGGTACTTAAACAGTAATCTATTTCCAAGAAATACGATAAAAGTCTAGAACAAGACCTGGAGCTATTTGTTTGAAAGATGGCACGAGTATTATTTGAAACTTAAGTATTTAGGATTTAATTAAGGATTCGAAATTCGAGATAAAATACTCGAAAGAATATTGCATTTAATTTGTTTGTTTCCATCTTTTTTTCAAAACCATTCCTTCGAGCATAAGGGGCATAAGTCAATTTTTCCAATTTCATAAGAGTTAAAAAGGCTGCTGTCATATACGGCTGCTAAAGAAGATGATATAAATTACCTTTAAGTTATAAATAGGTTTAATATCTTAATAAGTTGATTAGTTGATAGATTGAAGGCTACTATGCACAGATTGAAAGCTTCTTTGTACATTTACTCGACCATTGTTTAGCCGATCATAATAGTAACCGGTCAACTTGCATCGCTGACGTATGATTAACGTGTACTATCTTCTTCTTTACAAGATATTTTTCATTGAATTTTTTTTTAACCAAACCTAAAAAAGACGCTTGTAGAATATTCTTAAACGTTATAGGGCCTACACTCTTAAAACGAACGAGCGGTTTTAACTCATTCTGAGTTAATTTTCACTCCACCAGTCTAGAAAACGCACTTCCTCGAAAGGAGTGTGGATTTCACTCTTTTGTTTTAAGAGTGTAGTCTACTCAGTGGACGATTCGAACGGGGCTTAGCGTGATTTGTGTAAGGGAAAAAACATTGTTTGACGTAACTTGGCGTCACTGTAGGCGTGACCGTTCAAATTTAGACGAATTAGGTACCGGGTGGTTTGTTTAAGACCACGGTTGACGCCACATTTGGAGTGGCCGATCCAGTCGTCCATTAGTTTGTAGTTGTACCAAAAATTGGCTTTTGAATATTAGTTGGTCTATCTAAAATTCCTCTACAGCTCGAACCATCTGAAAGGGCTATGGACTTCAAAATTTGGTACACGAGTTCCTAGTACCGGTCAGAAGTCATAATAAAGTGTTAAAGAATATAGAGCATCTGCAAACGATGGCTGCCATAAAACATTTTTGGCTTTAAGGGTATTACTAAAAAAACGAAAAGAGATAACATGCACAAATGGTAGCTCGTTAATATTTAAGTTATTGAAATTACCTTATAAGGTACATAATTATCTTTTAATGTACTGACTTATTGAGTGTTAAGGGAAAGTCGTGTAGCGTAACACTAGTTTCATAGTGTTAAATTATAATAGTATGACGATATACAAAACCATATCACCAGAACCGAATTAATTACATTTACATATCAAAAATACAAACGAAAATTTAACTCTTCGATTCCTGAGTTATTTCTCTACTGCTCCAAGTCCCAGGACCTGCAAATGAATCTGTGTATTCTCCGCTGTGGGTCTGTTTATTGTAAGGTTCGCACGTGCAATTAAAAGCTCTTGTTACACTCTTCAAAAATGGCTAAAACACACTTGATTAAGTGGATGTGATAAGGAAGGCGTATGTCCTACTTAATAATTTTGAAGGAACGTGTATGCTTTTGAGATAAGATCTTGGCGTTTGTCTTTCTTATTAATTTATTCAGAAGGATAAGTTGAAGTAAAAAGTTTCTTACCGCTAACAGTTACTTCTGGTCAACTCATGTTTTTCTCCTCCGAAGTTCAAGTAAATGCTTGATGGAGGTGAAACATATATCTTATACAGGAAGAGAGTTGAAACAACAAGCTACCATTAGATGCTAACAGATACTTAACCCTCTAATGCATACTGTTGCCGTTTGGCAACAGTAACTTAATCCGCTTTATTCTTTTAAATTAGAGCTCCCTCTGGACAAATCTGTGTTTTTTCATCTATTACATTCCATTTTGAAGTTTTAGTTACTAATAATCCTCATGGATCAAAGTTAAATAGTGAAGGTTATTAACTGTTGTGATATTACGTTTTTGGCATTATTCAAAGTAGAATAATATTAGTACTAAATGCAAATAAATTGTTTTGAAAAATTATTTACAGTTAAAAAAGATTATTTTGAAAAATATTTAGTAGCTTTAGTCATTATCATCAAAATTGGAATTTTTTAGTTGGTTTTTGTCAAAAAGAAAAAAATTTTAAACTTGAAATTATTTAAATTCTAATGCAGTTAATTTTTTTAAAGTATTTTTTCCATAATGTATGAGTTATAAAGATGCAAATATATATTTTGGGGAAAAAATTAAAATTCATGCATTAGAGGGTTAACTATTTATTCATTTTTTTACCCTTAAAATTTTTCACGATTTTTTTACTTACATGAGCCAAAATTTGAAAATAACAAAATAATTAGACGCATAACTGTACTTTGCCATGAGCCAAACTGTAAAAATTAAAAAAAAAATTCCCCTTATAACTATACTTTATTTAACTTTAAAGGATGAAACATGTGGTTATGAGTTTTGCATGACCTGACTGAACGACTCTAAACCAGAATTAATTAGATGTTTTAAACCCACTGTCCATAAAAAAGTCAATTGTCAAATGTTTCAAATGACAGAACATAACAGAAACCTTTTGAATTCCATTTTCAAATTACAAAGACCATAATCTGGTATATTTTGTGTCAAGAACGATATTTAAAAAAAAAAAGATAATCAGGGAAAATAACAAATTGATTACACACATAACTATACTGTATGGAATTTTTTCCCGATTTCACTTAACGACTCTAAACCAGCGTTAAGATATATTAAACCCACAACTCACAAAAGGTCAATTTTTGAATGTTTCCAATAACAGATCATGTCCGAAAAACTTTTGAAATCCATTATCAACTTACAAAGACCATAATCTGTTATATTTTGAGTAACAAGAATTATATTTTTCAAAAAAGATAATCGGGGATAATAATCTTCGAACCCGTTTTCTCAATACTACGTGATGTGTGCCTAAGAAATTATGTTCCTTATTATTATGTTCTAAGATGACCCTGAAGAAAAAGCAGAAGAATTCATTAACAAATGAAGAGCTTGGTGGAAGAACGTGCTAAGTGACATTTTTGAAAAATTTGAGATTTTTGGATCAATGGACATATTATTCCATCCACTAAAGATAACAAGCTTCTTCTACTTCCTAAACAAAAATTAAATGTATTTTTTACAGTTTGCAAAAACTGTTTTTAATGGATTTAATGCAAACGAAAAATTTCAAAAGCTAATTTTCTCGTTTTCACCTTTTTGTCACTTAGCATGTTCTTACACTAAGCTCTTCAAATGTTTGAGGAAGTACACTGTATACACACGCGTTTTTATAAAATACAATTACCTTATGTTTGTGCTCATTTTTAGGAAATGTTCTTAAACGTGTTCTTTTGGGAAAACGCTTGTTTTACAAGGATTTCTTCATTATTTAATAATAACATTAAACGAGTTCAAAATAGCTTTGCTTACTTCTTATTGGCCGCTGTCTTTCCATTTATGTCAATTAAAAATTTAAAAAAAATCTATCAAGTAAACTTCCGAGGCATTTTTTAAAGCAATTTTACTTTTCAGAAGTTACATGATACCTTGGATACTGATACCGCCTCATGCTTGCAATATTTCTTAAGTCAAGGCACACATTAAAAAAAAACGATGTTACTTTACAGAACTTAATAGCTTGTATACTGATATCAACTCATACTTGCAATACAAAATTAAAACGAGTAAATTGGCTAAGTCGAAGCTAAAACAAGGCTGGAAATCGGCATCCGGAGATTTAACTCTCTAATGCATACTGCTGCCGTTTGGCAACAAGTAACATAATCCACTTTATTCTATCAAATTACAGCTACCTCTCGACAAATTTGTGTTTTTTCATCTATTACATTCCATTTTGAAGTTTTAGTTACTAATTATCCTTATAGATAACAATAGTAAAAGTGTATTAAAAATTAGAAGTGAGGTTATTAACTGTTGTGAAATTACGTTTTTGGGAGTATTCAAAGTATAATAATATTAGCACTAAATTACACATAAATTGTTTTGAAAATTAATTATTGTTTAAAAGGGTTATTTTGAAATATATTTAGTAGTTTTCTAGTCATTATTATCAAAATTGGAATTTTGTAGTTGGTTTTGTCATATGGAATTTTTTTTAAATTTAAATGATTTAAATTCCAATGCAGTTAAATTTTTTTCAGTATTTTTCCCATAATGTATGAGTATTAAAGATACATATATATTTTTTTGGATTAAAATAAAAAAAATAGTGCATCAGAGGGTTAAGCAATTGTCAAGTAATTATCGAACACTAGTTCACGGAAGATTGGGCGGCTGAATTGACCAGCACAGGTGAAACAAAAACATCTATTTACTTCTACCCCATCCGTATACAAGATGGAAGCCCATTTCGAAGATCACACTTGACGTGACTCCAGAAGATCCACCAAGATTCTTATCTCGTTCTGGAGGTGGGATTCAATGTGACACGCGCACGATGAAAGACCACTATTGTTCCATTTTTTATGGAACGAAATGTTCGAAAAGGGGGTGGGATGAGGAATGTTAGAGAAGTCGTGACTTGTGCAACAGGTAGGATTGCCACAGTGAAAGCCTTGAGGGAGTGTTGGTCAAATTTAGAATGTTGATCCCGACTGTTTGTTTTTTATAAATGTTCGAATGATTGTAGTGCTTTAATGGGTCATAATAAGCCGTTACATCGAGGGAATGTTACGGTTATGAAGTTGTTCCGGTTATAGATCTTGCGGCAAAGGAAGAAAAGATTTGCTGTCTTTGAAGCCGAAATTTTACTGCAAAAAACGTTGTTGTGCAAAAATTGAGTTTTCGGGCTGTTTATACTTAGTAATATAATGGGAAGCAGGTTTTTTCCACCTCTTGTATACAATTTGCAATTTAGTTTTTCAAAAAATGCAGGAACCCTTTTCAAAGACTTTTACCTCAAAAATAAAAAAAAACAGTTAGGTTCCACAATAATTAATCTCCTTAAAAAATTTCCTTTCTTGTCAATTAAGAAACTTTGCAATTTTATCAATTGAAAAGGACATTAGAACTTTCTCTAATTTGAAGTCAAAAGGTCATATCCATTCCTACTAAACTACTCAACATTCCGCCTTTCCTTAATTTATATTCTGCGTCCTTTTCGGTAAAGCCTTCACTCATTGTCATATTTTTATGTTTTGCTACTAGTATTTACTGCCTGAATAATAAGATTATATTTAACCTTATATCATTTTTAAAAAAATCTCAAAAAAATATACTAACACAAAATCCGTGTTTTCTTAGTAATGTCTAGCTGGCTATAGTACAATTTGCGCAATCGACATTGCGCTCATGTTCCCTGCACACACGTCCAACCAAATTCTTATGCTACCGTGGGCGGGTAAACTGCAGTAACTCCAACAATGAGTTGGACCATTTTTATAGGAAATATTCGATTTTTCAGTTTACTTCCTAATAAGTTAGAGTAATTGAGTGCTTACAGCAATGGTCCAAGTCACAAGGCTAGTTACTGCACAGTTTACGTAGTATGTATAGTGACGCTTCAAAGTGACACCACCTCCCGCGTCTTTTGCAGACAAGGTCAATGAAGGCCAAACCCATTTTGTCCCAACAAGATCCGCCTCTTCTTAATTTGTATTCCGCGTCCTCTTCTCTGGTAAAGCACACATCGCGGCCTCCTCTTCACACAGAGGTTAAATGTCTCCCGGTTAGGAAGTTGATTTAATTTGTCTTTGACGTTTCCAGATGACGTTATCGTTTCTTGAAGGTATATTTCATAAAGGGAATTTATAATCGGGGCAATGGCTTGATGGATTGCGTTGTCCTTCTGAATTGGATCGTGTTTCAAGTCTATGAATTGTTAAAAGAATATTCTTATCCTACTTCTTTTCTTTTATTAAAAAAATAATTCGAAAGAGTTTAACCCTCTAACGCATGAATTTTTATTTTCATCCCAACAAAATACATATGTATCTTTAATACTCACACATCATGGGAAAAATACTAAAAAAAATTAACTGCAATTGAATTTAAATAATTTCAATTTTAAAAAAATTTCCATAGGACAAAAACCATCTGCAAAATTCCAATTTTGATAATAATGACTAGAAAACTACTGAAAATATTTCAAAATAACCCTTTTTAACTATGATTAATTTTTCAAAACAATTTATTAGTATTTAGTATTAATATTATTATTCTTTGAATACTGCCAAAAACGTAATTTCACAAAAGTTAATAACCTCACTCTTTAATTTTGAATACACTTTTACTACTGTCGGCTATGAGGATTATTAGTAACTAAGACTTTAAAATGAAATGTAATAGATGAAAAATCACAGATTTGTCTAGGAGAAGCTCTAATTTAATAGAATAAAGTAGATTATGCTATTTGTTACCAAACGGTAGCAGTATGCATTAGAGGGTTAAACGATGAAAAAGTAGGTATCAGCATGCTGAACATGGAATCTCCGTACTCCCGTCCAAAATAGGTTCGACTCATCAGATCTTAATATTTTTTGTTGCTGCTAGATTAGTATGATCTCAAAAACCTATTTTTCATACTTTTTGTCGGTCATCCCGATGGCCATATTTCTATTGTTGACATTGAATCAACATTGAAATTTAATATTTATCATTTAATCGTTGTTGGTACAGCTACATTAGTATGAGAAATTTTAATCAAAACTAATATTTGCAACAAAATTTATTTTTCTCTTAATGATTCGAAGTGACGGTTATACAAACCTACCTGTTTTCCGATAAAAAATTTCATTAAGTATTTAAGTAGCAGGAAAACAGACTATTTTACTTCTTTTAGAATTTCTTGTCGATTTATAGAAAATTGGAGTGTGGTACTCGTACTATTATTGTTGAAGTTATTTTAACGTTATTTTACTTCAAATACCAGCAATTTGAATCTTATCTTTAGTTAGCTGTTTGGAGAAATACACAACAACAGTAGGAATAAAGCTAACTCACTTCCTTTTCAATATGCTGATTAAATTATATACTACTGCCGTGAATTTCTCTCCAGAAGTCGTCTCTGTGATAAAATTAGTGTCTTAGAGGCAATAAAAATTAAAATCGTATATTTTATTCTGGTAAACACAGTAGCAATTGTAAAAGTTTAATTACCCTTCGCTATATAATGCAAAGCCTGCACAGTAGTCGGCTATCCCATTCTCTGCGTGTTAGAAATTAATTACGTCAACTGGGAAGCTAATTTATTTAACGAGGTCGGTATTCCAAAAGAAGGCCACAAACGCTGTAGGTATCTCTCTAACTTTTCCAATATTGGATCGTTGTGTTCATTGACACTGCTGCCTATGGTTTGGTTATATTAACGTTGTACTGGATATATGCGTGATTCATTGGTGACGAGTATCGTCAGTTAGAACTGCAGTCAAATGAACAATTGGCCGGTCATCCAAGCAGTCTCTCAGTGACATCGTACCGATGCTTTGACATTCATTTGAGTTGAGTTAACGTCACAATAGAGCTGCACGATGGCTATTGGGGAAGGGAAACATAATTTCGAACCTCAATCAAGTGACGAGTCGACAGCTGAATATCTACCAACACAACTTTTAAGGGCGACAATCGCACGGCATCGGAGTTTTGAAGCATTTTTAACTTGCACTATTTCGTAAAACGGGATATTATTCGTCGGACTATAGGTCGGGAAATCTTAATCTACTTATATTTTTAATATTCAGCTTACCTTCCATTTACACTAAAGTGATACAATCTAATCTTTTCCATGCATCCTGGCTTACATTTGGATCAAAACACTTAAAACCTTCCGAAACATTAACTTTTCTTGGTACAACAACATGCGTGTTATAGGCAACAGATATCAATGCTGATTCTATTTATTAAAGGATAACATCTCAAACAAATTAAGATTTCATTTTTCTACCTTTTAACCAACTCTAAAGGTTTTGGGCATTTCTTGAAGAAATGGAAGTTAAGACATTTGTGTTCTATTAAATATTCTTGGGGGGGGGGGGACATCACATGATAATGCATATGTGTTACCGTTTATAACCCGGAATCAGCTAAAACTAGAATTAACTAGTGAGAACTACTTTTAACTGAAGCAATTGGAGAAAACTAGCTTCCTCTATCTAAAACTAGATCGCAAAAGTTAATACCGGTTTTGACCAATTGGTTTTGACCAATTGCATTGGTTAAAACTAGTTGTAATTAGCCAGAACTAGAATTGTCTAACATGCTTTAGATAAAACTAGAAATAACTGCGAATGCATGCATTAGTAAAATCTAGTTTTCACTAGTTAATTTTAGTTTTAGCTGATTTCGGGTTTTAACGGTAACACATACATTCACAAGGAGTTTAAAAGTTTAGACATACCTTTTCGAAGATTCTTTTTTCAATGGCCACAGAAAACTGACTTAAGACAACATCTTTCCTTCATTTCACGGTTACATATAAATGGTTCCTGCAGCTTTTTGGATGCTGTGAAGCCGCATTCGTTCAAGCGAATCCAGTTCATTTAAACAAATACTACCCTGTTTTTCTGACAAAGATGTATCGTAAGATTTTGCTTTTTGAAAAAACTTATACCCTCCTTGCCAAAATAAGTTGGGTAAATAGAAATATGCTATGGATAAGATCCTTCCGCTGATGTAAAGGGTTATATACATTATTTGTGAATCCATCCAGAAAACATGTTTAAAACATTTATTTCATTTAAGGTCTAACAGATTTGAATTTTTTTTTGAGAAAATTTGGCAATTTTATCAAAATGAAAAGTGTATTTTGGTTAAATGTTATTCAGATCATTTTGTATGTAAATATTACCTTACAAGAGTTTCCAACTAACGGACCAATCGCGCCTTTCTCTCTGCCTTTTCACCCTTTGTCTTTACCCAAGTTAGGTTGGCAAGGAGTGCAGACACTTTTAAGCTATGGTATGCGTTTTTCTTTTAAAGGGCTTCGCAGTGACTCATTTGTAGATATTTGGGCAAACTTCCACTAGTTAATGTGTAGGGCCAATAAAAGCACATGAAATATGCGAATTGAAATATGAAGTTACGACCTCAAGAATAAAAAATAAGAATTAATAAGTCTGTATTTTGGATTGTGCTTGGCTTAAAAATATAAACAGCATTAAGCTTAAAGCGAACTCATTATCGACTAAGAAATCGATGAAATCATCCACTCTAAAGCGGTTCTCTGAACAAGCACACAAGCTGGAATATATATGTACCATACCATATCATCATCTCAATTTAATCGCCATTTGCAAAATCGCTCAACGCACTAAGCTAAAGCACATTCTTTAAAATACATAATGAAGTTGTGTGTTAGATAATATTTTTAGAATCAATAAAGAGTTTAATGTTTGAATTTTTGCGTTTTTATCCCTTTGGGCCTACACTCCTGCCATTCTTATTTTCAAATCTATCGTGTCAAACCAAGTTAGAGAAATATAAAAAAATAATAAGAAAGCGGAAACCCTTAACAAGTTGTTTCTGTAATGTATTTTAGTATTGGCGCAGAACAATGCTTTCTATCCCATCCCCCCATTTCAATATTCAAAAAACATTCTAAGTGTTCTATGTAATTAGTGACGTAGATAAAAAGAAATACATTGTCTTAGCTTTATTCTCTTCTTAAAAAAAGATGAAAACTCGTTATTTATTAAATTGTTTTAAAAAAATCTGTTGAACCTTTTTTTAAATTAACTTTTCTAAAATTTTGTTTTATAATAATATAGGGTTTTATTGAATTAAAAAATTAAAAGTATTGATTTAAAAAATATGTGGCGGGTAATTTGGTAACTTAATGTATTTTTAAAGTTGGAATTAAAAACATTTTTTTAATGCTGTTGCGTATTATCCGAACTAGGATTTTTCCTCATTGCACTGAAATTCTACATAGATAGTATATGCAATTTCAATGCAAACTCGAAAATGATTAAAAGTGGACTTGGTTCGCTTGTATTCTGAACCCTCCAATCAATGAACTATAACTGCCAAAGGTACTTTTTCTCTCCGCATTCAGTAAATATGTTTTAAACTATTGTCAGTTTCTAAAACGCTTTCTTAACCCTTTCAGTCCCAGTGATGCCAATTGGCATCATCACTTTCAATGTTTTTTTCAAAATTTTTATGTCCCTTTATGACATCCAAACACACATCATTCGATTCTTCATACTTTGTTCTATCAGACAATATTTTACATTGATCTCAATAGAAGTCAGAACTACTATTTTTTTTATTTAGAAAATAGTCAACAAGCGTTTCTCCTGATTTTTGATAAGTTCACTTCAGTTCCACATATTTAAAACACAATTTAAACTATTTCTGTTAAAATAATTACTAATTTTTTTTTAATAATATGGTCAGATACCTTAAAATATATAACTCGAAGTGTTTTTAGGTAATATACATATTTTTATTTTGTTGTTTTCCACACTTAAAAATTTTTGGCATTGTTTCAAAAACCAGATAAAAAATTTTAATGAATTTTTTTTCTTATGGAATTCGTATATTTGACCTAAAATAAGCTTATTTTGTGAATATCAGATGCTTCTGTAGTGTAGTAAATTTTTGGGACTGAAAGGGTTAAAAACTATATATACCCAGACTGAAGACAAAAATTAATAACAGGTAGGTTTTTTTGCGTTAGATTACCTCTTAGACGACATTTTAATTGCATTGCAATAACATATTATCATTACCAGTCTGCCAAGGATTTTAGAGTTGAAATACTTCTTGGCGAAAAATTGGAATCTTCAGCTCGAAACTTTGGCGAACAATCGGTTGGATAAAAAAAAACCGACAGAAAAGGATGAATATCCGAAAACCCTTTTCGGAGGCACTAAAAAAATTACTGACTTGTGACAGTAAAGTGTCTCAGCTCTTATCAATGACAGCAGCCGACTGAGAGACAAATTTCCCGCTACCTTGTCCTGATAACCAAGGATCGTAATTCACCGACTCTCGCCAACGGAACTGTTGCATCCCACTCGGCGAGATTGAAAGCGCATTAATCTTTGGCGACGAATGACGGGGATTTAACAATAAAGTCAGGGCGGGACAATAATGTTTCATAAATTTTCTGGTTGTTGTTAGAAGCATAATGACCCAATATAAAATTGTTATGATATTTAGTGGTTATAGTACTTTGAAATTTCGCTGTCGAATCATTTTACCAAACTTTTAGCCATGACTCCTGTCCATGATGTGATAATTCTGATTTTTGTATGTGCAATATTTCGGCAACTCAACCACTGGAGAAGAGCCTAAAACTAAGGCACATTTGATTCTCTTGCACATTTGATAAGATAAATTTTACCTATGCTTGCCTTGCAAATGTTGGCCAAACCAATGTTTTTTTTATCAATCAGAGTCAACACTGCCTTGACTCAAAAGCTAAAGAAATATCAACTAAAATGTAAAAGGTTTGAAGATTTAGTGATGGCAAGTGCACAAATAAGGTTTCCGACAGTTGTTCAGTGGAAAATATAAATTCCTTCGAAAACTTACCAAAGAAATTTCAAACATTTTCAGCCAACATCAAAGTAAAAAAGCTCTACCAATTCAATAACAAAAAAACGTAATTTCAGTCCCAAAGTGGCCCGTTTCATTACCAAACGCCCTTGCAATTCATCAACAACTGGTCCAACCCTTGTAATTATGCGACCACGGATCTCGCCAACTAGTAATCATTCAATGAAGGTCTAAATGGCCCATAATCTTTTTTAATTCACCGTCTGCCTTTCCAGTCTCCTTATAATAAGGTGAACGATTCGCCACTTTTGATGTGGCCGATGACAGATCTTGTCGCCAAAAGACTTCAAAACAAACACGCTTCAGGCCAGTCATCAATCTTGGCTAGAACAGTCGCCATAACCGTCCAAGTCGCCAAGATTTTAATCTTTGGTAAATGAGGTTTATTCATTTATAAAGGATGCCGTCCGTTTGATTTTATATTTGTTGGAATGTTTAAAAGGAATCTTCGGGTGAGTTCTAAGATGATAGTATCTTAGCTAATTGGAATTGCATTACTGCAATGACTTGATGAGATTTTTGTGATTTGGGATTCCTTGATGTTGTTGTGAAATAACGGTTTTGAAATATTAAAAAGATGAACTGTTAATATTGGAGAATTTAAAAAAAACTATATAGATTATTACATTCATTTCAATGAAGGAAACTGAATTAAAATTTAAGGCTTCCTTGCAGATTTTTTTTCATTAATTGAAATTTAAAAATAGCTTATAATTATACATAATTTTTAAATTTCAATTTATGAAAAAATTAATTACAAGAAAGCCTAAAATTTCCAGTTGGATTAAAAGTTAACAATTACTAAAATAGTGTTGATTATAATAAATTTCATTTAGTTTTCAAAAACCAAATAAACATAACGAAAAATATCTTGTAGAACGTAATTCTTTTTAATGTACGCCCAGTGTCACCAGACACGTAGTAATTCATTTTTCAATTTGAATAATATTATGTCGAATCGGTCCGCCCATACAAATGTACATCGATCGACAAAAGTAAGATACTATTGCTATTTAGTTCTTAAGTGGCGCCATATTATTCACAATATAAAGCATATCTTTAACTGAACCTTACAAAACGTGGGCGTGAACTGAACAACATTCACACATAAGGCTCCTACGTACACATATTTTTTTTTTTAGCTTGCTCTTGAAATTTATGGAAAGAAACTGAAAGAAACACAGAAACTCCCTTACTTAAACCTACGCTAAAATATAGTCTGAAATGTGTATTGGAATTGCAAATAAGATTAGGTACAGCCAAAAATCTCCCAAATTATTTTAACATAATATTTAAGAAATGTTTTGTGAACAACAGGAGATGAAATTATTACAGGGTTTGTCAATTTTCAAAACGGCCCCCTAAAACGAATACTGCATTGCGTTCTAATACGTTTTTTTTTTTTTTCAAAATTTCTATTCTGTGTATGCGTTATGTGCAGAATAAAATGATAACAATGGTGCTACATTGTGTAAGTCTGTATAATGTTTGACATATCGTTACCTTCTGATTCTCTTGGAACGTATTTAATGCCACTTAAGCTGCTTTCCAGGTATATTTTAAAAATGATAAATAGCATTGTTGATACCTTAGAAATTGAAATTATAAAAAAAATTTGATATTAAAAAACACATTCAAAAATAACCGATTGGTTACAAAAGTCTTTGAAATTAGCTATTGCAATTTTAAAACTCGCATTTACAAAGAGCATGTGCCTAGTGTTAGAAGGTAAAATGTAGTTGTTCGAATTATATTTACAAAACATCAGACAAGCCAGCATTCTCTCCAGAGAAGAATATAATTTTCTTTTCAGAATAAAAATCAAATTTAAAATTTAAAATACCTTTTAGGATACCTTGTTTTATCAAGGAAAAATACTAAAAAAAACATTCTACATCAATATCGCTAACTGAACACATTGTTGCAATCATCAGAAATTTTTCATTAGGCAAAGAAATATCTCATCTCACTGCTAACAACTTCACACGTGGCCCAATGGCTCCCGAACAAGACTTTACAAAGCTGTAATCTTACGACTTGCTCAAGTCGAGCTCACACCCACGGTATTAATTACAGGGGTTAGCCGTTGCATTACCTTGTAATAAAGTGATTGGGAAAAAAAAGTTGAAGGAACGACGGCTTGCCGCAATGTTTAAGAACAGGCGCATCGACAAAAAAAAAAAAAAGTTATGAAAGAACTAATATAACCGAATTATTTTAAATGACATATTATATTTATTACAACTTTATTACAATTAGTATAAATTATTATTACTTTAACACTCTCAGAAATTATTACAGTACGGAAAGATAAACGGACGAAAGTTATAAAGATAGTAGATCTCTACTGTTGCCGTTTGGCAACAAGTAACATAATCCAATTTATTCTATAAAGTATATCTTCTCCCTCTCGACAAATTTGTTTTTTTTTTTCATCTTATTACATTTCATTTTGAAGTTTTGGTTGGTCCTCATAGATGACAGTAGTAAAAGTGTATTTAAGATTAAAGAATGAGGTTATTAACTGTTGCGAAATTACGTCTTAGGCAGTATTCAAAGTATAATAATAATAGTACTAAATTACACATAAATTGTTTTGAAAAATTAATTGTAGTTAAAGAGGGTTATTTTAAAATATATTTTGTAGTTTTCTAGTCATTCTTATCAAAATCTGAATTTTGTAGCTGGTTTTTGTCATATGGAAAAATTAAAAAAAAATTGAAATTATTTAAATTCCAATGCAGTTAATTTTTTCTCAGTATTTTTCCCATAATGTTCGAGTATTAAAGATACATATGTTTTTTTTTCCCTGGATGAAAAAAAAATCATGCATTACAGGGTTAAGATGTCGAACGTTGAAAACTCTCCGGTTTGTTAAATATGTTTTCCATTTTTTTTCTCGTTCTTTCGAATAATTTTTTTTAAGCACATGGAAAATTTTGCTTTTTTTCATTCCATTTTACCTGAGGAAAAGTCGCGGATGTGCTTTTTATTAGAATGACTATTGAATTGATTACTCGAAGAACGACTTTAATAAATCTATCGTAAAGGTGGGTGGTAAATATATACAATAGTCCTTACCAGTGTTCTAGCCATCCATAAACACATTTTTAAAATATTGGATATTTATTGACGAAATTGCGAAATAAACAATATAGATAAAATATATTTTTGACAGCATAATCTGCAATATTTTATTACTCGGCCAACTATTCCCTATGACGCCCTAAAAACAGATACTACAATAACAATTCCACCCACGAAGTTTAACTCCGAAATTTGCAGTATTTCAACTTCCCTTCAAATATTTGTTCAAACGAAGCAAATATCACAACTTCTTCTGACACTAACAAGCTTGTTGGCATAATTGGTTCTCTGCATGATCCAAAATGCATACTCGGGACCAGAAGTCTCCAAACTTTTTCCATTTAGAATTCTGAACTTAAAAAAATCTGTACTCACATTGGCATAAATTAACGCAAACAGATACATTCGAAAAGACGTTTAAAAAATGACGTCAACTTGTCTTGAAAACCACAAAAAACATAATTATTGTTCTAAAAGATGTTGTTTTTTTTTCAATTTAGTATAACGAATGAATGTAAGAATAAAAGACGACTATTTCTTTAAAATGTCATTTTGACAAACGTTTTACTACCCCCTGATCAAAAAAGTACGGTCATTTTTTATCATTTTACGATGTACCGTAGCGTCGTCGCACAATATCACAACGATATTATTCCTATATAATAATGAATTCTTCAATCAAATTCCTGGTACTGGTACGATATCAATTTGACATTGGCATATGATCTTGTGTGCTAGAAAGAGTACTTGGCATTTGTCAAATATTGTTTTAATGCACCTTTATAGTTTAACCATTTAAAGTTTACTGCTAGGAAAATATATAATCAGTCGGGAAGAGGTACAAAAATAGCTTACAACACTGATTTCCCACTATTATTAGTCATTTGTTTTAGTGTAAAATTATAATTAAAAGATCATTGCACTCTGAACGGAATTTATACAATTACCACGGAATGTTCTTGGTTTAATTCCCGAAGAAAAAGCAGAACAATAACAAGCTGTAGTTCAAGATCAAAGGAAAGTTGGCCTTAACTACAGCTTGTTACTTAAGTTAGGTAAACCAACACTCTTAAAACAAAAGAGTGAATTCCACTCCAGTTGGAGAAGTGCATTTTCAACACTGGAAAGGAATGAATAGACTGAGTCAAAATCACTCGTTTGGAGTGATCCTGTCAGAGGTTTAACACACAAAGGATCCACTCCAAAAGGAGAAGTGCATTTTCCAGACCGGAGGAGTGGAAATTAATCAGACTGAGTTAAAATCGCTCGTTCGTTTTAAGAGTGAAAGCCCCCGTACACCGAAGCTTTTTTTTTCACCTAGCCTCTACTTCGAAATAAAGAGAGAGTATTGTACATTCTATTGAATTAATTGGTCATAGAGTACCAAAACAAAATCAGTCGCTGAAAATAAAACAATAGCTTTTCGTCCTTGGCTGCAGTCTGGAGACCCTTGCAATAGCCATTTGCTTATTTCATTTCCTTTCCATTCTCAGAGGGCAGTGCCACTCCAATATTTCTCCAGGACTGCCATAAATAAAAATATGCTTCGAGTCGAAAGAGAAATAAAAACCGAATTTCTTATGAGCTAACTAAATAACTACACGAACTACAGGGGGAGGGAGGAACTGAAGTGAACTGAATTATTCATCCTGACACCCCCGCCGATTTCCAAGAGAAGAATTCATCATTAATACAGCAGCAGTGCATTACCTGAGGAAATTGTGGCCTGTCAAGATATTCCAGTTATGAAATGCCCGGTTATTAATTTTGGTATAAAATTTCCGCAATACCTTTAATTTGATTGTGGGGTAAAAAGGATATTCCGTTTGCGGTTAAGTTTTTTTTTTTTATTATTATTATTATTTAATCTAGAATTGAATCACTAAATACGAAAAGGGGTCAAGTACGTAGAACGATTTCCTCACATACTTCTTCCATCACTAAAAAGTTGAAAGGAAGTAGTGTTGAGGAAATTTCTTCAAGGGACTTAACGCTCTTTTTACAATTACCGATTCAAATGAAGTAACAATTCGAAGCGAGGATTTGATTTGATTTGAGTTTGTATTAACTTTTTTCTCGGCTATGAGTGGGTCTCAAAGGCCAAGTAGAGTTTACTTCCCGAAAGTTGGAAAGGGCATCAACATTAAAACAAAGACAGCCGGGTGTAATTTTAGCTTCCACACTACGTTTAAAGCGTAAAAAGTGGAAGGTTTTATAATCGTGCAGTCCGTCTGTCTGTCACCCACTTTCACAGAACGAGCCGAAAGTCTCACAAACAAGTGGGATACGTCTTTTTTTCTACGCAACTCTAATAATGGATCTTATAGATCAAATCGACGCATGTGTATCAAACTCCATTAAAAGGTGGTTCATGAAATATCATCGTTATAGTTATTATTTTGAGAATTTTTTTCTGGGATGCAAAAACAGGAAATTTGAATATAATAAAAAAATTATAGTTTTAAACCCTTTAACTTAGTTAATTTTATAATTAGATAGGAAATATTTTAAAATTTGACCTTTTTTTCCCTCGTATGTATTTTTTGCGCAAATTTTTAGTTTTATATATTGTGAATATTATGAATGATCTACATAATCATTTTTCAGGGGTAAAAACTCATTTGAAGAGCTTAGTGGAAGAACGTGCTAAGTGACATTTTTGAAAAAATTGAGATTTTTGTGTCAATGAACATATTACTAACTTCTTTAACGATAACATGTTTCCTCTTGTTCATAAACTTCAAGTTTAGTACATTTTAGACGCTTTACAAGTTCCGTTCTCCACAGATCTGAGTGCAAACGAAAAACTTTAAAGCATATTTTCTCGTTTTTACCTTGTTGTCACTTAGCTCGTTCTTCCACTAACCTCTTCATTTTTTATATAATAAATCTTAATCCTGTTTTAAATTAAGGTAAAATAAGAATATTGATATTCTACTAATTCTTTGACGGATATGCCTTGGTTAGTGTTATGGACTAACATTTTTAAAACTTATAAATAATATATCATCATTGTAAAACACTATACAGTGCAAAAAATAAACTTCAATGAAAGAAAACTCTTTAATTATTGCTATTAAAAAATCATTTTCGATTTTGATACCAAAAATTAAAACACATTAACGCACATTCTATTCGAAATCGTAAAACATTAGCCAACATTTCAGACATAAATTGCGTACGAGATAAGAACATCTCGCTTTTAATGTTTTATGATAAGGAAAAAACAGTAATTACATTTAAAACACCACGTTACTCCAATAGTTTTGAAGAACACTGACAGTTTGAGGCTTGAAGTGAAGTGAGAAGATGAAAAGAGACTGATAAGTGAATCGATAACAGTCGTCCATTCGATATTTTATCGGTTGTCATCGTCATCCATCAGACTGCCGATAACGATAAAAAAAAAGACGAAAAGTTATCGTGAAACTATATTTCCCATTTCTTTTTATAACTTTAGAATTATTTTTAATCCTTCTTTTATGCTTGTTTAATTGTATGGATTAAAATTATGTTTCATTTTTAATAGTATTAAATGAAATTACATTTAAATTTTATCAAAAAAAAAATTATAGTAATACTTATAACATCTACAGATTTAAATAAATTACCTACTACCAATGTGAAAGCTAATGCAAGTTCTGAATTGTAAAACACGGAGTTGGCGATATTTTTCATGCGATGCAAATGTCGCCGGAACAAAGAATATCAGGGATGTAACCAAGCAACCTTACAAAATTAATTCTTCATCTCGAACTGAAAAAGAATTTAACAAACGATAAAGAATATCAATTTAAATTGATAATCATTAAAAGTGATTGATATCAATAAAATTTAATGATAATAGCCAATTTTGGCTTTAAAAGTTTGAAAAGAATATATTTTTCTGCATTTCTGTTACCACACAAGACCAGAAACATTCCCATTTAATAAATTAAATTTTTTTTAGGTGTTTCCATTTTTTAAACAAAAGCTTGGATAAAATACAATGAAAACCAATCTCAAAGATGCAGCTTTAAAAAAAATAAATTACGAAGTGATCGCTCATTCGTAAAGCTTTTCATTTAACAATTTGCGGTGACAAGAGTTCTTTTTTTTTTAACCATTCTTCGGCCATTTAAAGGTCGATAAATTAATACATGATCAACGTACGAACTGAAGCGAAGAGACACTTGATTGACGAAACTTGGAATTGGTCTTGAAACACGATACACGAGAAGGAACCTTTTTAAGAGCTTTTTTCCGTTCTTCTTTTAAAATGATGTCATTGAGTGGATTTTGTTTTTCAACGAAGCAGTTTATAAACGGATTTACTGATCAATCATGTTCAGAACAGGTGTATTTTTTTTTGCTTGAAAATTAACTTTAGGGAAAGTGGGTTTTTCGATTAAAAATAGCTGACAGTTACATTAAAAAAATACGTTGATTTCGCATGCATTAAATTTTTGAATAAAATGCGTTTGCGCAGAGATTTTGAAGGTTTTCCTTTTTTAGCTTCCACACTGCGTTTATAACGTAAAAAGTGGAAGGTTTTATAATCGTTCAGTCAGTCCGTCCGTCCGTTTGTCTGTCCGTCTGTCTGCCTGTCACCCACTTTCACAGAACGAACCGCAAGTCTCACAAACAAGTGGGATGCGTCATTTTGAAGCAAAAAAATCAGTTTAGGCTACATTCCAAATATCATTAAAAAATTTAAATTAGAAGTTTATTTAAAATTTAAATAACTAAAAATTTAATCTACATTGAAATAACTTGCGAATTCCATTTTTATTCAATATTTCACTGTTGCCATGACATCAAACGTCCGAGAAACTTTATTAAAAATAAGAATAAAATTCTTTAAAAAATATTTATTTATGTGATATAATTCAATTTGGATTGTTTTAATTGCACAATAAAGTTATTTTGAAGGTTCATTATATATGAATGAAGAAAGATGCATAAAAAATTCTAAATGTGCATAAAAATATGCACAGTTTCGCTTTTATTTTTAAACAACAATTTCACAAATTCATTTTTCGAAATGTAAACTTGTGGCTGCAAAAAAAATAGTTATTTATAAAATCTATCATTATCCTTCGAACTTCAAAAAAATTAGCAAACGATAAAGATTAATTATCAAATCTGCAAAAGAAGATTAAAGAAAATTATCAATTTTGGATTATAAAAGTTTGAATTAAAACTAGTTAAACGTCCTGTTTGACGAATTTCTTTTTGAGGTGTTGTTAGCGTGTTTCCTGTTGAGCGTAAATGTTGTGTGTAAGTGATAGATTCTGTAACAAACCAACTTGTTTTTTAAATAAAATATCAACTAAATCTTATTTTGTTAAAATAGTCTTTAATATTTCATAGTACTATAATTACAATAGTTCACACCATTTACTTACAAATTTGGCACACACACTAGGAATCCTTCCATTTTTTGCTAGGATATTGTGTTCATATATGCTATTTGATTTTCAAGAGTTGCCGTAGGAGGGCGTGCGCGTCTTGTGCGCATCCAAACGCTAGAGTGACTCCAGCTCCTCCGTGGCCGTAGTTGTGAATCACCTGCGAGTAAAATATTAAACGATGAATTTTTTACACTCTAAAAAAATCGCAAATATCTCAGTTAAATCATAAATTATATGGCAGATTGTCCAGCAATTTTGATTAATTTTTCTGTAAAAAGTCGTGTCTCGCGCAGTAATGGTCTATTTGTTGTACCACTCTGTAAAATTAATTATTTAAGTAATCATCCCCTTTTTGAATTTTATCGTAATTTTAATCGTTTTAGTAATAAATTTGACTTATTTTCAACTTTTAATGATTTTAAAAAAAAATTATGTACTTTTTACAATTGAATACCTGTTCTTTTCCCCACCAATATAATTGGGTTGTAACCTGTTGTACGTGTTTTTATAAAAAAATAAATCGCTCCTTGTTTTCCAATTTAAAATCGTTTTTTGGATATTCATGTTTTCCCCCAAAACAAAAGTGAATTCCTTTAGCATATATACTAATGGACAATTCAATATTCATTGAATCATCGTTGCAACAAGCCACAATGGACGTTGCGCGTTATGAAGAGGTTCAAAGAATACACCCAAATTTGGATGCATTGAATCCGTGCATATCAAGCAGCTCTTAGCAAGGAAATAAAAAAAAAGGATAGTGGAGTCGCCCCGTTAAAGATTCCTGTCATGCGACTGGATACCAATTGAAGAGTACACGGGTAGAACCGATTGATTTCGTACAAGGCTTTCCCTAATAACCTCTTTGGGGATAATAGCGAGAAATCGCCTAAACTGGTGTAAAGAAGCCAGTTACTTGCTTTGTTTATCTTTCGCTGCAACCCTGATTCACGTCAGAGTTGAATGGAACGAGTCACACGTTTGTACCGCAATTGAAGAACCATAAGAAAAACCGGTTTCCGGTCGCCAATGTCAGCCAAGCAGAAACAATTACGGAAAGCTTCGAAAGAAATCAATCGGTTCTTCCCGTGTACTCTTCAATTGTGATGACAATGCCCTTTCTGTAAAGTCCAAGTCTAGCCCATGTGCAACAATTTCGGCCAATGCCGTAAACTTGGAGAATATTGGAGGAAATCGATCATTTTCTACCAATTTTGACCAGATTTACCCGTTCTTTGAGGTTTCATACGGGAAATTACGGAAAGTGCAATACTTAATTTTACTGCAATCTTATAGTATTTTGCAAGTGTAAAAGGCAAATATTATGTTTCGCGATATTTTTCAATCAAGAATTCTAAATTGTAATTTTTTTTTCAAATAATATTCAAACATATATTGCACCCCGATATTGCCCATTGTCGGTAAAACGTAGTCCATTATACATTGGGCTATGGGTGTGAACCGATATTGGCCAATACTGTTGTGTTACCTGGGATATTGCCAATACGCAGCCCATTGTTATAAAAGTAATGTCAGTATGTCTCTCATCACATCACATTATCCAGAAATCTGAATAGAGACATCATACAGAATGTACTGAGTGTGACGGGTACCTTTTATTTTCGATAATCATCCATCTCGAATAAAAAGTTTACTTAAGAGGACTCTCTTTGGAATTCCACATCTTGAAAATTGTAATGTTATTCCCATGGAGAATATTCGCAAGTCAATTAATGCCACAATTTTATTAAAATGTTCGTAGTTTCTTGTATCATTGTAAAGAACGAAAGGAAATAAAAGGATAAAACTTATTTGTTTTGTGAAAATCACATATTTAGTATATTTAATAATTTTTTGAAGTTAGTATACTAATGGAGTAAGCATTTAGTTCTAATTTTAAAAAAAAATATTAAAAATACTAAATATGTGATTTTCACAAAACAAATTAGTTTTATCCTTTTAGTTCCTTTCGTTCTTTACAATGATACAAGAAGCTAGTAACATTTTAATAATTTTGTGCTGGTAATTGACTTGCGAATATTCTCCATAGGAATAACATTACGATTTTCAAGATGGGAAATTCCCAAGAGAGTCCTCTTAAAGACAAAAACAGTATCCCTGTAACTCACTTCAAGATCCCCACGCGAGGTACGTAGTGTTTCTCTCTCGATGCGTGGGCGTAGGCGACCAGGCCGCAATCCTGTCCACTCTCGTATAACTTCTGCTCTCTACATAAAAAATAATTTAAAAGCTACTTGGTGGACAAGTTTATCACAATAGGCTAAATTTCAGAGAATAATGAAAGATTAGTATAACAAACGAATCGGTGAGTGCAGAAACAACGTCAGTCACAAAATTCAAATTTTTCAGGAGGGAGAAAAAACGTAATAACTCCTAATCTATTTCTGCACTCAACACTCGAAACAAACACCTTTTATTTACGGAACTAGTCAACAGACTAACGTAGTTTTTGCACCCAACATGCATCCTGCCTTTCTACGCTTATTTTCATTGAAAACGAGTTTTCGGAATTTTTTGACTGAAGTGGTTTCTGCACTCACCGATTCAAAAATTGGGATGTAAAGAGGAAATTTAAGAGAATACAATAATTTTTCTATGAAATGCACTTTTTAAGGTTGAATTTTAATTTTTATTCTCTGTAGCAAAAGGTTGTCAAAGGAAATACACACACAAGAATAATTGGATTAATGCTGTACTAGATCACTCAAAGTTCGAGTTACTTTCCGGGTATTTGTTTCGGAGAGGACAACCAGACCAAATTTGCACATGAGATCCAAAATGATAAAGCATATGCCATATCAAAATAGAAATGGCTGTTATTTAAAAATAATCAAATTCAAAGGTTATAATGTAATATTGATTATAATGCAACCGCAACAACATTCCGATTCAAATTAATGTTTTTCATTTGTTTTTTAATATATTAAGCACACAGTAGGGGAAGGTGGGTTACCTTGGACCTATTTTGACTTTTCAATTTTTATTTTCTTAATTACTTGCAAAAAGTGAATAAAAATATTTTTACTGAATACTTTATGTTGTTATATACAACATATATTTATTTCAACATGTTATTTAAATGATTTCAACTATTAAAAAAATAAATACAGAAAATTGTAATTAGGACCAAGGTACACCACCGGCGGTGTACCTTGGTCCAACCGGTAGTGTACCTTGGACCAATTATTAACAGGTAGAGATACTCGATTTACAGTCCTAAAACCAATATTTTTAGCCACATAAAATTCAAAAATTCATTTTACAACCTACTCTTATTTCTAGCCAAGATTGTAGTAATTGGTTATGTTAGGTCAATTGGCTCAGTAAGGGGTTTTATTGCCTTAGTTTTTTAGTGCCTTTTTGGCTTTTTCAGCTGCAATGCAATCTTTCTCGGGTGTATTCGTTAAAATGCAGCATAAAATTAAACTGTTATTTCATGCCATAGAAAAACATTTGGCTATCTTTCTGTCTTAAATTTGAAAAAAACAACTCAAATATTTCCCCTTATGGTTATTCAACTAGGCCTAAACGTAAAAAGGATGTTCTGCTTAGATATTTATTATAAAAAATATCTTTTTAGATGAGCATGCAATAATTATTTTCTATATTATATCAATATGGTTAAAATTTTATAGGCTTCCATAAATCTAAATAATTAACTACAAAAAAAATTCTTTATCACATCATATCAAAATTTCTTACAAATTTCCATTTTTCTAGATTTTACAAATCAGGGTTACATATTAATAGCTTAAAATACTTAATTTTTCAAAGGAAAGAATTTACTTGAATTTTAAAAAGGGTTTTCAACAATCTGAAGCACATAAGACCTATAGTAGTGTACCTTGGACCAGTCCAAGGTACACCACTTGTATTAGGTTCGAGGTACACCACTTGGATATTAAAAACAAAATAGTTAATCACCAAGTTAAGGTTAGACTTAACTTAATTTCAAGCACACTGTTTTATAGCTAAAACTTTGCTTTATATTGCATAACCATCGTTTCTGAATAAACACTACATGTTTGAGTAAAAAATTACACTAAAGAATCTGAAAAAAATTTACTTTTGAACTGTGAATTTAGTTTTTCGAAACCTCTTTAATAAATTGACCTTTTAAACAAACAGATAGAACTTCACTGATATCCCTGGTAGCAAATACTTTAACTGCATGCGGTGTTGTTTCAATATCTAAGCTAATCGAGCTTGAATCAGCATAGGTTCGAGGTACACATACGTCCAAGGTACACCACTTACCCCTATATACCTAATTAGTCGCCTACTATCATAGAAATAATAAATAATAATTATTATTATTACTATTACTTTTTTTTTTTCGAAAAACTACCAAATGAATAAATCTACCATTTGTAAACATCAATTAAACAAAATTCGGTTTAAAAAATCAAAAGATTCAAATACAGTGAATAAAACAAAATAATGTTATTCAAATAACTAGCCATTAAATTAAACTCCCGTGCTCTTATATGTTCATACTCTATTTTCGTTCACGCTGTACGCACGGAAATTTCTCTTAAACTGAAATAAAAAGTTTAAACTCCAATCTTTCAATGTTATTCCTATGAAGAAATCGGCTCACGTTTTGCACTCCCACACCCGTTCGGATTCAAATTCCCCTCTCAATGACGCCTAAGATATAAAAAAATATTTTCCTATACTTTGGTAGCTGTATCTCCAGTAGTTTGGGCTGGGCGTTGATACGTGAGTGAGTCAGGACTTTGCCTTTTATATGCACAGATAACACTGTTCGACAAAAAAAAAAGCAATTGTTTGTCCCGAAGCTACTTTGGCTATTTTTTGCTCCTTTGGAGGTCCAATAATACAATAATGACATTTTTAGCCCAAGTTTAATACGGGGATTCATCAGAGATCAAAAAACTGATTTTTAACGTTTTTTTTTAATAAAAAAACGCCTTTTTTGACGTTTTTTTTTGGCTAACAAACAACCTACAACTGGTTCTTACCTCTATATGGGTGTTAAGTGAGTACCGATGGGCCATTTTGGAACTCAAACACCGCTCCAAAACTGTCTAAATTGGCGATTTCTGGCCCAAAACACCATTTTTTTATGTTATTTCATGTTTTTTCACGTGGTTACTTTTTTGGCTACAAACAACATGTAAACCTTCCTGCAACTGGTTCAATTACCTCTATGGGTGTTAAGTGAGTACCGATTGGCCATTTTGGAACTCTAACACCGCTCCAAAACTGTCTAAATTAGCGATTTCTGGCCCAAAACGCCAATTTTTGGATGTTATTTCATGCTTTTTTCGCGTATGGAGCTATGATTACGTATCTGGATCTGACTTTCGAGATAAATAAAATTAAATTATGAACACCGAATAAAATGATAACATTTATATAGATACGTAACTCATAAATAGATACGTAATCATAGCTCCATTCGCGAAAAAACATGAAATAACATCCAAAAATTGCGTTTTGGGCCTGAAATCGCTAATTTAGACAGTTTTGGAGCGGTGTTTGAGTTCCAAAATGGCCCATCGGTACTGACTTAACACCCATAGAGGTAATTGAACCAGTTGCAGGAAGGTTTACAGGTTGTTAATAGCCAAAAAAGTAACCACGCGAAAAAACATGAAATAACTTTATATAATGGCGTTTTGGGCCAGAAATCACTAATTTAGACAGTTTTGGAACGGTGTTTGAGTTCCAAAATGGCCCATCGGTACTCACTTAACACCCATATGGAGGTAAGAACCAGTTGCAGGTTGTTTGTAGCCAAAAAAAACGTCAAAAAAGGCGTTTTTTATTAAAAAGCGTTAAAAAATCAGTTTTTTGATGAATGATGAATCCCCCTCTTAAACTTGTTCTAAAAATGTCATTTCTCTATTATTTGACCGCCAAAAGGAGCAAAAAATCGCCAAAGTAGCTTCGGGACAAATAATTGCTTTTTTTTGTCGAACAGTGTAATGTTTGAAGCTTAAAAAGAGAAAATTCATGAAAAGTTACCTTTAGACTGGGGACCAGCTCCAGACACTTGTTCCACATGTCCTCGCTGTCACTCTGGTCCACCTCTTGGTTCCAGTTACCAACCTGGCTGGTTCCACCGCACACCACATAATCTGAACTGTTGAGGGAAACTGATAAAAATACACTCGTAAAACAAAAGAGTGAAATCCACTCATATAGGAGAAGTGCATTTTCGACACTGGAAAAGAGTGAAAATTAACTCAGACTGAGTTAAAATCACTCGTTTGGATTGATGCTGTCGGAGTTTTAACTAGACAAAAGGGTGAAATAAACTCCAATACGATAAGTGCATTTTCGACAGTGAAAAGAGTGAAAATTAACTCAAACTGAGTTAAATTCACTCGTTTCTTTTTAAGAGTGTACTTGCCTTATTAAGATAGACCCGTTGGATAAACATGTTTTTTTTTTAAATTTTGGTGCTAAAATGTAAAACTCATTATACATTTAGAGATACTAATTAGTATAATCATTATAATGTAAAAAAGAATTATTATAACAGATAATTATTTTAATTAATTTTTTAAAAAAATGTTAAGTATTTTTAAGTTTCTTCTAAAGCCTACTCCTTTTTATCTTTTAAGTTACAACTTTAAAACTTTATTTTACAACTGGTGATAACAAAAAAAAGCTGAGTTTTTTTTTTTTTTAAGTTACACTAATTTTATTTTTAAAATATTTATGCATTATGTTAAGAAAATTTTGCAAAAAAATGAATTTTCAATTTAAAAGACTTTTTATAAAAAAAAACAAGACTACTTATTCCAAAAAACTCCTATATTTTGGTTCAGTTGAAAATGAATATGCTAACTTTATACAAAATGAATTTAAACTCTATGTATATTAATGCAATAAAAAATATTTTGTTGTTGTTTTTCATCGATTTTAAGGTACGGGTCTACATTAACAGCAAACTTACAGACCAACAAGCTTGATATAAAACAGCCCTATAACGATGGAGGATGGATGGATGGTAAATTATCGATTGTGCAAAAAAGCACTTAATTGTAATAAATACAAACGTTCAGATATAACTGATGTGTTGGTTAATTCTTTAATGAAAAACTGTACATGAATGAGAAACTTCAAACTTCCCCTGGAAATTTTTGTTCTTCATCGATATGCTATGAGTACGATGCCCTTTTGTTGTAAAAGAAAAAAGTTTTACCATCTATTTTACAAACTAACATGAGCCGCGGTAGCTCAGTCGTGTGAGGCGTCGTGCTCGCATCGGAAGGGTTGTGGTTTCTGTCCTCGGCGGCGCTCGCAATTCTGATGGTCGCTGGGTCGGCACTTGTACTCGGCTAAAGACAGCCGTGTTGACTAATGGTGGCTGGGGCACGTCAAATATGTCGTGGTCACAAAGTCCTCCATGTTACCATACCAAATTAATACCTCTGAGGGTGTAAGATCAGGGGGTTATCGGCCTTTGATCTGGATCAAAATTCCGATATGTGAGTGAGAATGGATGTGTGAAAGGGACCTTCCTGTAAAACGGATGTGTCATGCTGACGGGCAAAAGTCGGACTTCCTCCCTTGTGGCTCTCAATAAATACGGAAACCGCCCTCTTCGCCTTAAACCGGGTAGTCCTCTACTCCGTTCTCGGTTACCGAGTGGCATTAGAAACAACACAAACTAACATTTTGAAACTAATTTTTTTATTATTTTTTTTTTTTTTGAAATAACTTGTTTCGGGGACCATATACTATTTAAATACAAAAAAAAAATGGAAAAATTTCCCGAATTATTAAAACATTAAGCACTTACTTGGGAAATACGTAGTAAGTGCCCATGAGGACTCCATGCTGGATCCACGGAGCCTTTACCTGATGAGAAGAATATAATTATTGTTAAAATAAAGTTATGCACAGTTTAATGTATGAATAGTAAGGACATACGGATTATATTTTATATTTCTTGAAAATTTACTCACATAGATTACTTGTCCACGGATTGGCTTCAGAAGCGGGTCTTCCACTAAACTTCCTGCAAATATTCCGCAACAGTTAATCACCACGTCGAAATCCTCGGCCAGCTACACAGGAAAATAATGTTAATTCTCTAACATGCAAATATTTTGATAAAGTTTTTTAATAATCTTATACTATAATACGAGGAATTGGACCCAAATCGAAAATCGCCCCAGAATTAATAAACTCCGGTAAACTTAGGGGTCTGGGGTTTTTGGCCACGACGAATCGATTGGCACAGGTTTTGAAGCGCTACGGTCAAGCAGTTCGGAGTTACAGATAAGATATTTTCAAATTTCATTAGTTCGCCATAATGGCTACTTTCGTGATACCATCTGCTAAAGCTATAAGCCTCTGCTTAAGCTACAAATGTTTAGTTAAGATTTTAATTTTTCAAATTTAAATAAATTCAACCTAGCTTTAAACTTTATTGAGTTTTACAGGAATGGTAACGGGAATATTTTTTTAGTTCCAATCAGCAGACGATTTCAGTTCTATTCTGTTCATTGGCGATTTTTGACGATCTTGAAAATTTAACGTATGGTTGCTATACCTATCGAGTTGAATGAAGTATGAAATGGAATGTTTACCACATTTCGACATTTTTGTTGCTTTTCAACGAAACGCCGATTATCAATTACATTTCATTTCCTATGACTTTCAAAACTTTACCTTTGTATGGAATAGTTCCCTTTCCAAACTCTAACTTTGTTTACAATGGTACACTTTAACTAATGTGACCAAACGTCCCGCTTTTGGCTGGACAGTCCCTCTTTTTTGTAAAAGTCCCGCAAAGTCTCGAAAAACGAGGAAATTGTAAATAAAATAGACTTTTTTTTATGAATAATCGTTGTAAAACGCTATGACTTCTTTAGAAATTGTTAAATGAAGCTAAAGTCATCAACAAATTGGTGGAGTATGGTTTCTGTTTGCCTGGAGCCACTGCTGCTGTTGAACGCGCCTTCCTTATCTTTCTTATACCAAGTGTGTCATTGTGTGAAGGGACTATTATGTGCTTAAAAAAATACTTAAAAAATACACCGGGGGGGGGGGGGGGTGATGGAGTGTCCCACTTTTTGATTTTGAAAATCTGGTCACATTAACTTTAACGGTTATCTTTTCACCAATGGTTTCACAAATTTTCTTATGGTATGATTGTTTTGAAAAATCACAATTGAAAATTAAAATCTTCGAGTTAGCTTCGATACCTATTTTCTCCGAGCAGAGCTCGGTCACCCGCTGGTAATATTAATAATAACTTTTATTACACAAGAACATGCATACAGGAAATTTTTTGAAAAATAAACATTAAAAAAGTAATAAAGTAGACAGAACCCCAAGGATCACAAGGACCATATTGACAAAGATAAAAAATGTTTTTGCAGTTTAAAATCGTTCCGTACCTCAGCCAGACTTTCTACTTTTTTTTGGATAACTTTTCCTCCCATACTTTGGAATCTGGAAAATAAAACAAACACTAACAGAACTGCCATTTGTTAGGGGAATTTTTCCTATTGAATAATATTTATATCATTAATACCTCTTGAGCAGCATTGGGAGAAGCTTCCTGCATTCCACAACATACGTTGTCACTCGGTGCCCAAACCTGAAAAATCAAGAGTTGTTTGATTGTTATCTATAATAAAAAAAACAAAGAGTCTGTCTGCGGATCGCAAAAGACCTACTTAGACTGCTCTAAAAAAATTCGAAAATGTTAATATAGATTCCTTTTAATACCTACGTGTGCACCTGAGGCTTAGTTTTTTCATATTTGATTGAAATTTTTAATTAATATAATTAGTTTCAAAAAACGTCATCCACGTGGGATCGCGGGACCATAACAGGGCTTGAAAATACATGGACCGGGCCGAAACGGGGGCTTCATGCCATTCTCTATTAGTTTGATTGAGATATGCGCTTGCCTTAAGGCTGCTTCATCCTCTTTCAGTGTTTGCTTTTTTAAGTGCGCATGCGCCAGCACGAATTTAATTTTGTTTTGATTTTGAGTGTATTTTCACAAGTAAGCATGCCTCTAAAAGGAAGCAATGCGAAGTTAACTGGTTCACAGTAAGGCGGGACCGTACTGCTAGTGTAATTTATATACCAGGTACATTAGCATTTGTCATATAACACTTCTTTAGCCGCAACTCAAGTATGGATAGTATGTATAACCATACAATCAGTTGTACAGTTGGAAAAAATAGCACCGGTAATACGTTCCGGTATTTTTGAGTTCCAACCCGGAACGTAATCTGGGAAGTTACATATTCTGAAAAGTTCTCCGGTACTTCCCAGAACGTAAGTGCGTAAGGGAGATGATAATCTCTTTACTTCTTTTATGATATTTTTTTCCTGCTTTATATTGTTCTTTTTAAATCTTTTCCTTGAAAAATCAAGTTCTTGTTTGCTTGGCTCGTGCTAACATTTTATAATTTTATTGTGATGGGCTTGTTTCAACACTTTGTCAAAGAAAACGAAAAAACCCAATGAAATCGCAGTTCGAAGTGCGTGACGTTAAAAAAAAATCCAATAAGTTTATTTCAACATTTTGTCAAATAAAAGAAATAACCGATGAAATCGCAGTATCAAGAGCCTGACATCATAAGAAATTTATTCCCATTCCTTAAATTTCATAATGAAGTTTAAAATTAACTAAAAATTTAAAGTAAACAGTAGTGGGTGTTTACCTTACTTAAAACAGCTGGATTTAACCAGGATTTAAACAATTAAACTCTGCTAATCAGGACAGAAGAAAAGATTAAGTTTCAACGGCCGTGTACTCAGGATGCCCAGGAAGAAGTTACCAAACATCTCGCTCTCTTGTGCTCCTGATGGAAAACGAAAAAGAGGAAGACCTAGAATAACATGGCAAAGACAGCTACAAAAAGACCTCAGGAATTTGAAATTATCCAGTTAGGAGGACACCAAAACCCAGGCCTAATAATGGGTTTACATGCTTCGAGCGCTGCTTCCAGCGTCAGCGTAAGCACTTTGACCTTCATCGATTCGACCTTTGGTTGGCGAGAAATTGGCGAGTGAGATTGTATAGCGCGGCGATTTGGTGATGTGACTTAATTGAATTCACGATGTAGGATCAATTAAAAAAGAGAGAAACGGCCAAGATAGTTGCCATTTACCTTATGGTAACCATTTCCTTTGATCTCGGGGAGAAAACCGAAAAAAAATGAGTTTGGTGACCTTGAGAGCCAGCTTCAGCGGAAGTTCGCGCGCGCATATGATTATGTGTAAAGTGGTTACCTTGAGATAATCAAGGCCACGCTGAAATGGCAACTCGAAGCATGTAACCCCTGTGTAAGATCGTAGGGCTTGCAGGAGTAGGCTGGATGCCTTATGCGCCAGTAAGGTGTGAAGAGCTTGAGTAAGTAATCAGGACAACTTACTTGTACTTATCAGGAAATAAGGCCAACTCTTTGGGTGTCATCTGCCGCCAGTCTATGACACAATCCGCGTAGGAAGGAATGGGCTGAAATACAAACATATCAAGTACTAATACATCCAAATACAGAGCGGAAAAAAAACACATAAAAATTACTTATTATTATAAGAAGCAAACCAATTTGAATACCGACCATCTATGGAAAGGTTTAATCCATCGAATAGTACCATGGTTATTATTAAATTTTTATATACTTTTGTGTAAGACCTGATATCCATTTGGATGGATGTTTTGTTTTACGTTCCTATACTACATAATTCATTTTAAACTTTAAGAGCTGAAATGTTAAGATTATGGGTACCAATTTATTTGTTTAAAAAATTACGTATTACGAAGGTCAACACGATTTCGAAGTTTTTTAAGCAAATAAATTTGAAAGGCATTTTTCGTTTAAAAAACGGATAATGGTCTATGAGTTACAAAAAAGAGCAGTTTTGTTTGTACATTAATAGCACACACACAAACATTTCTACGGTTTGTTTAAGAACTCAAATTCTATAGAATTTATGAGCCCCCTCAGTTAGCATTAAAAGTTATTTTTTTGGAAATTACTTACAAAACATTACGTTCATTTTTTTGAAAAATATGTAGGTATAAAGAATATTGATGGAGAGGTTTTGCTGGGTCTCAGGAGGATATTGGTACAGATTTTTAAAATTCTCAATTTACAGTTGGTTCAGATACATTCCATCTTCAGGCTTACCCGTGGCTCTGTGAAAAGTTGATAGATTGTGATCAGATCGACTCCCCATAGACTTGCTTCAGGAGATCGTCGAAAGTTCTCAAACACATCCATGCTCCTCAACACCCATGTCCTAAAATGAAATTTAACCTTTGAAGAGTACACGGGAGGAACTACTTGATATTTTAGGAGTCTTCCCGCAATTGTGTCTGCTTGTGTAGACATTGGCGACAGGAAATCGGGTTTTTTTTTTTCGGTTCTTCATTCGCGGAACAAATGGGTGACTCGTGTCCACTGAAATCTGGCGTGAATCAGGGTTGCCGCGAAAGAAAAACAAAGCGAGTAACTGGTTTCTTTACACCAGTTTAGGCGATTTCTCGCTATCATCGCCAAAGGAGAAAAGCCTTTTACAAAATCAACCGGTTTTTCCTCTGTACTCTTCATTTTTGAACAAGGTATATCGATGAACATGGTCTCAACATATTGGCATGCCAAATTTCAGCATTATCATTTTATAGTTGAACCTACAGCCCATGGTGAGCAAAGGCCTTTTGTTGGAGACTCCTCCAGGACAACCTACTACTTTATAGGTCTTCCAGTTATTTACTTATAGAATATCGAAATTCGATTCGACAGAGTCAATCGATGGTAGTTTAGGTTTGCTTCGTGTCCGTGTTGTGCTAGGTTTTTTTGCAGAAAATACCTCTTTAGCTGATTTTCCTCTTTCACTCTTCTTATAGGTTTATCCTAGTTCACACTATTGATTTTTATAGTTTTAGTAACACAAGCTCTTTAATCAACCTAATGATCGCATGATTATTAAGTCTTCACCAAACGCTACTCCCTTCAACGTCCCCTAGAATGCTGTAGTGGCTGGAGATGAAGGGAAGTTAAAAGATGGTTTATTGGCCAATAATATGCGATTTTGTATTTCGGAGAGATTGTCAATATTGTTGTTAACACAAGATCCAACGTAAGAAATCTTCGGAACAGTTTCGAATGCATTTAGAGGCATAATAGCAAATATCTAAGTCCAAAAGTCACTATTAGGTAAAATTATTGGGCAAATGTTTTCCAACGAAAGTATTTCGACAAAACTCCCAAGAGTATGGGACAAAAGACAAATAGACCTTTTTTTAGAAGGTTTTTGATTCACACGACAATAAATATTTTACACAAATTCTCTTACTTTGCTTATTTTTCAAGGTTTAAGGCATTAAAGAATTTGTTAAAACTATTACTGTACGAATGCAATTTGAGAAAAAAATGGTTTTAAGATTTTTTTTTTTTTTTGAAAATTAAGATTTAAATATTATGTAATGATAGTAAGGATAAGCTCTTTTTCTATTTTTACTCAGTTTAATAAGGTTAAACATCAATGCAGACACACAATTGAACTTAATACAGTAGATATCGTCGGTCAAATGACAAAACCACGAAGCATTCTAGGGATTTGCGGTTTTTAAAAAAATAATAAAACTGCTCCTCGGTTCAATACTTCGGTTCTTTTTTTCCTCCGGTTCTAACCGGGACCAGTTAAAAGCAACTAAAAACCGGTCCTTTGAAAAACCGGTTCTAGTTGCTTAGTGATAGTTATCTTTAGAGAGCCTAAGTTATCATCGCACTAGAGCTACATGGGTTATTGGGTATAGGCGTCGTAATTTAGAACTACAAACATGTGGCTAGTCGACACCTGAGTAGGCACTTAACACAACTTTTAATTGCGACATCGTACGCATACGCACCGTTGGTACTTTGGAGCATATTTAACGTGTATCAACTGTATTGTAATGTGTACTAAATGGCGCTACATGGCCAATGTAGCGACAATGGCTTTGGCTATGGGAGTCGTAATTTAGAACCACAATCGTGTAACGAACCGATACCCATTTCCCGACTTAAAAAATATCTGGAAGGTGTGGTTTTCGAATAATTTCTTAAGAACATAAAAATCGCAAAAACGCCTTATCATAAAAGATAATTTATATTAAGACGTCATTTCATTTTCACAAACAATAAAATTTAAATTAAAAGTTATGCCTGCTTTTTTTAATTAAAATATAGCACTTCTTAACCTTTTTTCAACCGGCGGTGAGGTGGCTCTGATTTAAAATTATGAGACTAAATTTGCAGTTTTATCGAAAAAAAAATGCGTTAAACAGTGTCGATGCCAGCAACTCCTTAAAAAAAGTCGTTTTTTATACAAATAACGAATGGAACATGTCAGTTGCTTTGATATCGATATTTTTGAAGAGCTTGAACATTCTCTTTACTATACCCACGCGATCGTGCGAGCCGCCCAGTCGGAGAGGGTTATGCCTATTTTTTTAGATATTTGTTGCCGCGTAATGTGGCATTGGAATTTACCTGTTGCATTGTTCGTGGTGACTAAAGGCATAATCTGGAGTGAGAGTGTTAATAAATAATGGAACCTATATCATAAAAATCCATTATGATAGATTTTATGACACTATAATCCATTAATCTATCTAAGAGCTATTATTTTATTTAAAGTTTTTCTTTAGTTTAGGGGCTCGTCACTTGACTTAAATTACGACTCCTGTCGCCTATAGCTGCAGTTCGTTCTAGTGCGACGATAATTCAAACTAACAATGACCTTCAAATAACCGGTTAAAATGTTTATTCAAATAGTTTTTCAGTTTTAACCGGTTCAGAAGAACTGTTTTTGCCCTTTTAACAGAAGCCAAAATCCGGTTTAAATGATTCCGGTTTTCCATCCCTGTGTTTTTGCACATTCGTGGTTTTGTCATTTTATCGGCGATATAAGAATTTGTCGACTCCATATTTATTACTTTTCATTAATGTTCTCATTTAAAGCACAATTTTTCTACATGTTCACCATAAAGTAGCTAGTTAAAGGTTTGTGCATTATCATTTTTAATACTACAGCTCAAAATGATTACTGCCGATCCGTCAGCACAATGAGGGTGCTGACCTTTGGAGCTTCTGGGTTCGGGTTCGAATCCCGTTTTGGCATGAATGTTTCTGTTTGTCTCGAGAACATGCGGAGTACGTGCTCGTTAAATCTGTTGGGTCGGAAAGTCCTGTGAGCGGGCATTGCGCAGTTTCCCACGGGTACAGGTCCCTGAAGACTATTTCCCTCAACGTCAGGGACACGTATAAATTGAGGAGGTGGCGCGCGATAGATGGGATCATCTGTCACGTGTGAGTGTGTGTTTTGTGTCGATCTTACTTGACAAGGGTTTATAAGCGGGTCTGTGACCAAGCACACAAGCCTAAAAATATATGTCTACCAACCAACCAATGATAATTAGTGTATCATACCTTATAGTAGATTCTGGCGTGTCTCCAAGAAATACTGGCTTTATGATGCCCGCGGACCCATCTCCAGTGGTGTGTGGTGAGAAATGCTCAGACATAAGAGTCACCTCTACCGTCTCCTTCTCGCTCGTGACCAACTCCACTGCAGTCGTCAGCCCTATCACACCAGCTCCTACCACGCACACTTTTTTCTTGGCCATATCTATGAAAAGAATACAATAATCTATACAAATTGGTTTGTTGTACAAGTATTATGAATGCTATGTCCGTATTAAGTAAAAGCTGCTGTAGGTTTTAAAAACATTCACAAAGTTCCGGCATAGTTTTACCACTTCTTTATTTTACGAGCACAAGACGATACGAATACTACAAAACAAAAAAAATATTACATTGCGAAGAGAGGAATGACCAAAAGGGTTTTCCCCGTATTTAGCTGATTGCCGCGCCACCTTGCGGCCAGGCTTTAAGAGAAACCGCGGTATATTTGAAAGTTACAGCGAAGGAAGATGCAACATCCTCCGACCACAAAAGGTTGTAAAGTTTAACTTTATACAAAATTTTAGTTAACTAGAAGTTAGAAAATTTTAACATGATCATTAAGAAATGCAATTATTTTAAAGAGTGCTAACTTAGACTAAATAGTTACACAAATGCAAAATGCACAGCATACCTAAATGTAAAACATAAGAAAAACCTACTTAAAATTCTGAAGAAATGTATAAAGTTCAAATCCTAACAGGTTTGATGACTCTACCACTTCGTGTGGTTTTAGGCTTCACACTTCTCAATGTCTCACCAGCTTGATATGAAGTTTCTAAGCGAAACAATCTTTGAAATGGTCGGACTAATTCACCATTTTGAGTTTTGACCTTCGCGACACTTGCAACACCATCACGTCCCTTACAAATTTCAACTATTCTAGCCAACGGCCAGTCTACACGCTTAGTATTATCTTAGTATTATCTGACATTTCCTGACTGACGGAAGATGGAGATTCGCTGTTCGCACCCACAAAGTTCGTTCCGTTGTCCGAATCGATGTTGGTCACACGGCCTCGACGCGACGTGAAGCGCCTCAATGCCAGAAGGAAACTTTGCGTTGAAATGTCCTTGGTGAGTGTGGCGGTTACCACAAGTAACCTCAATATTCCATCAACGATTAGGTAGCGCTGATTTACCGCCCATGCTCCTACCACTATTTCATATTCCAACGTTAATAGTAGTATATAAGCCGAGATAACTCATCTCCTCCTAGAGGATCCTTTTGGAAGATTGAGAGTTATCGAAGCCGCTGCTAATGCACGCAACGCAACTCCTCAACTCTCTCTCAACGCAGCACAACCAACGCACAGCGAAGCAACCTGCGCACGGTTCCTTCCACGTTGTTTCTAGGAGGGGAGTGGTGTGGCGGTTACCACACGCAAACTCAATATTCCATCAACGATTAGGTGGCGCTGATTTACCGCCCATGTTCCTTCCACTGTTTCAGATTACAACGTTAATAGTAGCATATAAGCCGAGATAACTCATCTCCTCCTTGAGGATCCTTTTGGAAGATTGTGAGTTATCGAAGCCGCTACCGCGAGCTCGAAGTGAACGGCTCTGTAGACAGCGCACGAGAAAATGACAACCCACACCTTCTCGCCATCACGAAGTACCAGTGGGTCAGCGAGGTCGACACCAGTTGTCTCGAAGACAGCTGACACGCACACCCGTTCTTCAGGAAGAGGCGCAAACGTTGTACTTGCGGATTTCGACTTGAACCGCTGACAAGAAACGCACTTCGAAATCACTGATCTTGTAACTTTCCTGGATCGCAAAAACCCAGAATTTCTCACGAAGTAATATTACTCGAGTGTTTGTACACCCCATGGTTGTGTATTCGATGTTTCTCATCGATAAGCAGAAACACAAGCCTGTGTTTGTCAGGCAACAGGATAGGTCACCTGAATTAGTCACTGGTATTAGTGGCGTTCAGTTTGGTTTCGACTCTAAGGATCCCATCAGAGTCGATGTAGACGACAAAGTTCGGTGGAATAAGTTGACGATTCTTTCCAAATGGTTCTCTTTGTATGAAAAGGAGTATATCGAGTTCAGACTTGGAGATCTCTTCATAACTCAAGTCCCCTTTCAGGAACGATATGCCCTTTGACCATTCACTGCTGCTTTAAGATTGAAGATGAAGATTTTGCAGTAGGCCAAGACTTGCACAACTGATGAAAACTTTGAAACCCTCTCAGTCCAATCGAGTAAGTTAGACTCAGGTGCACCCAATGAAAGATTTTTTTCAACTATTCTAGCCAACGGCCAGTCTACACGCTTAGTATTATCTGAGCCAATTAGAACGACATCCCCGACCTCCAAAGGAGTGATGAACATTTCCTGACTCTGACGGAGGATGGAGATTCGTTGCTCGCTCCCACAAAGTTCGTTCCGTTGTCCGAATAGATGTGGGTCACACGGCCTCGACGCGAAACGAAGCGCCTCAATGCCAGAAGGAAAAGTTGGTGTTGAAATGTCCTTGGCGAGCTCGAAGTGGACGGCTCTATGAGACAGCGCACGAGAAAATGACAACCCACACCTTCTCGCCATCACGAAGTACCAGTGGGTCAGCGAGGTCGACACCAGTTGTCTCGAAGACAGCTGACACGCACACCCGTTCTTCAGGAAGAGGCGCAAACGTTGTACTTGCGGATTTCGACTTGAACCGCTGACAAGAAACGCACTTCGAAATCACTGATCTTGTAACTTTCCTGGATCGCAAAAACCCAGAATTTCTCACGAAGTAATATTACTCGAGTGTTTGTACACCCCATGGTTGTGTATTCGATGTTTCTCATCGATAAGCAGAAACACAAGCCTGTGTTTGTCAGGCAACAGGATAGGTCACCTGAATTAGTCACTGGTATTAGTGGCGTTCAGTTTGGTTTCGACTCTAAGGATCCCATCAGAGTCGATGTAGACGACAAAGTTCGGTGGAATAAGTTGACGATTCTTTCCAAATGGTTCTCTTTGTATGAAAAGGAGTATATCGAGTTCAGACTTGGAGATCTCTTCATAACTCAAGTCCCCTTTCAGGAACGATATGCCCTTTGACCATTCACTGCTGCTTTAAGATTGAAGATGAAGATTTTGCAGTAGGCCAAGACTTGCACAACTGATGAAAACTTTGAAACCCTCTCAGTCCAATCGAGTAAGTTAGACTCAGGTGCACCCAATGAAAGATTTGTCGTAACGCTGGGGTTTTTTCTCTACAGTAGCAAGGTCTAATGTGTCTAGGGTTACTGGAATATCTGCGTATGAGGGTTGCGACATGATGCTCTCACCTGATTGGCTGGAGCATAGCCATGCTCCAGAGATACGGCGCTGTTATTTTTCCCTAGTAGACATTACACGGTGACTCAGCGAAGCTCTAATAAATCGCATCTAAACGATATAATCAAATTAACGTAACCACTATTTGTTATTGATTTTGTTTTTAATGATCTATATTCTTCAATATTTATTCTTTTTTGGATTAAAATTCTTAACGGTAAAGCTATAATCCATGTTTTAATACCGGCGTGTGTCATTGCTATGGAATAAAAAAGCTGTTTAAACTCGGAAAAAAGGTATAAAGCTTTACTTTTTAATCCTTGTATTGTAAATTAAACATCATGTGGACAGTTGCATTTCTAAAAATAGTATTTTTTATCATTATACTACCAGAAAATGCCATTTTTAATGTCGAAGCTAACAGACGGTATTTGGCATGTCTTTGGCATGCGTTGGCGGAACAATAGTTGGCGGGGTAACGTAAACAAACCGCAAATCAAAGTCATTGCTTACTTGAAAGTTGAAAACATTCTTATTTCTTCCAAACTAAGCAACAACATAATGTTTATATGTGTAAAACTGGAAAAATAACTAGTTTTGTTTTATTGGCGAGTTTGGCTGAGCGATAAAGATTTTAGCATGGCTCACCTGCTAAGCTCCTTGTCGTTACCCTGAACAGCACACAGTGTATTGAAGGTACCCTAAATGTGTCTGAGAAGTAAGAGTTAAAAGTGTGCGGCCAAGAGTCACGATCTCTCAACCATAAGGGACCCTCCGCCCAACGAAGGCTGTAGAGTGTTAGGGCGTTGAAACCACGTGACGCTACATCCGCAGCAATCATCTGAGATGGTACAAAGTACCAGTCTTCTTTGGCAGAGGACGAGTGTATTTCTTTTATTCGATTATTTACGAAAGTTTTCCAGGGTCCCGGGTTTTGCACCCAACACAAAACTACTTTTGAGTCAGTCCAATAGTATGTCTTGAAGATATTTTAGATTTTTTGACGTTTTGTACCAGTCGAGTGACAATGAGCGCCGCTATAAGCTCTAATTTGAGGATGGTCATCTCGCTCTTTATTTTAGTTAAATGGTCTTTTTTAGGGGTGCGACGCGTGATTTGGCCTGAATCAAATGTATGTGTAATTCATTGCCGCATTCAATTCGCAAAAACACGCACGCTGTGAAAGCTTTACCACTAGCGTCGTTAAACATGTGCACAGTAGTTGTGCACTCATTTAGCATGCCCCAAAAAAAACGCGGAATTTGTACTAAATTCAAGAACTCCAAACTGTTTAGCCAATTTTTAAATTCTTCCACAATTTCGTGTGGAAGTTGTTGATCCCATGTTAGTTTATCACTTTTCCATGCTTTTTGCATTAACAATTTTGGAATGAGAGTCACGGGCGCGGTGAACCCAATCGGATCGAATATTCTCTGCGCGATAGACAATAATTGTCGTTTTGTACATGTATCACCAATTTCAGTTTTCAAGTTACTGACATCGCATGCCAAGATACCTGAATCGGGTTGCTTTAATAAACCAAGAACTTTAGTACACGCAGTTTTTAATTCATCCGAATTTAGTTTTGCACCGTGTGTGGAGTTGACCCACCCCGTGAGCTCAAAGCCTGCTTGGGACAGAATGTGTGGTTTGCAAACTCAGAAAAACGTTCCAATTCTGCAACGTTCGCAACGCTGGCTACCACGTTGTCTACACTCTAAAAAAATATCTGTAAGGTTACTAAGAATTCTCTAGGAAACTCAGCTTCCATAAGTTTTTTTAGTAGTGTTACATAAGAAATATGTGTATATATTACTAATTAAAGCTTAGTAAGTTATACTAAGAAAAATTAGTAGATTTTACAGGGGATTTTCTTGTATGTTTACAAAGAAACTGGTAGTAAACTGGTTACAAAAGTTTAAAACCAGAGGGCGCCACTAATTTTTCTGTTAGTCAGGTTTTATTTCGAACTTCCCGAGGACAGAACCCAAGATTATCGGGATCCGTGGAACAGCGCGTTAGTCCTCTCTGCTATCGGGGACTTGCATTTTGGTTGCGTGTAAATAAAGAGGTTAAAATCTTGATCGTTAAAGGCGTTTTATGTTATTGATTAAGAAATTTTAAGATTCATTTTTTTTTTCGGATATGAAGTTTTCGAAATAATTTAACGTAGTTTTTATATACTAAAGTAAAAAAAAAACACGTTTTTAGGTTTTTTATCGTTGCGATATCGATTCGTCATAATCTCTAGAAAAGATAGCCAGGGGGCGCTGTAAGCGTTACATCAATTTACTTAGTATTGTTTAGTATTACTGCAGTAGTTTCTTTAGGTTACAGATGATTTTCTAGTAAATGGTGAAAACCTGTAAAGTTACTAAGTAATCGTTAGTAAATTCAAGCCAAATTTTTTACAGTGTACGTAAAATGCGTCCTTTAATTTATGGACCTATGTTTTTCCCACTCATTACTATGTCCCTTTTGACTTTGTCAAGGTGATAGTAGAAAATTGTAGCCATGAGTAGAAACGGGCTGCAAGAGAAAATCACTCTGCAGTGTCAGTGTGTTTTGATTTTCCGTTTTTCAAAGTCTTCCCACTAGAGAAAACGTAGAAAATCCCTGTCACTCGGGGAAACGCTAACCTGAAGAAACGCTTCGCGGATGTCGGATATCACACCGACCTCGTCTTTACGAAATCTGTTAAGAATAGAAGGAATCATCTCTATATGGTTTGGGCCGGTGGCCAAACCCTGGTTCAGAGTGACAGAATTTTCATCTTTAGCGTGAACGTAAAAGAGGCATCGAAAACCGGGCGGATTTTTGTCATTAAGCTGCTATCTTTAAATACAGCTCTGTGGGATAGATACCTGCACTTGATATCTGTTGAAACTTCCGCATTAGGTACCTGTTCTATTATTTTTTGTTCTTCCCAATCTTTCTCATTCATAATATCTGGCCCCACGTTGAGCGCCAGATATTATGAATGCTGTGTCCGTGGTAAGTAAAAGCTGCTGGAGGTTTTAAAAACATTCACAAAGTTCCGGCATAGTTTTATCACTTCTTATTTTACGAGCACAAGACGAATACTACAAAACAAAACAATATTGCATTGCAAAGAGAGGAATGACAAGAAGGTTTTCCCCGTTTTTAGCTGATTGCCGCGCTACCTTGCGGCCAGGTTAAAAGAGAAACCGCGGTACATTTGAAAGTCAAAGCGAAGGAAGATGCAACAGCAAATCTTCAGTCATTCAACAGATATATTTATTTCAAAAGGCACCGTATTGCTGGGAACACTTGATTCTCTAACACAATTTGAGTTGAGTACATATCAATTCTTAAGCCTTCAAACAAAATAAATGCATTACAATTCCGTCAATTGTGAAAGTTTTCACCATTAGTTTACATTTGAAAGAGATTTGTTTTGTGAAACTTCTATGCTTTACTAATGTGCTTTAATAAGTAAACATAAGCAATTTAAAACCTTGTAGTGAAAGATTTTTAAGCTTTTGGTCCATTTAAATTCCCCCTCTCCCAGCAAAATAGCCAGCGAAGAAAACGTCATTAAATAATGAAGAAAAAGTGCAGTTTTTTTGTTCCAAACTCAGGAATTATTCTTGCATAGAAATCAGCATTTTTTTCTGTGTTTTACAATAATGCAGGTAAAACGCTGATTTTTAATGCAGAAAAAGTTCTGAAATCGGAACTAAAGAATTGCATTTTTAATGAAGCTTCTTTACGAATCGAAGTAGCAGACGATTTTTTAATAATATTAGACTGAATGTTTTTTGTTTAGCGTTTAGCGATGGAGTAGGCTAGCATCCATAATTTTCCAGTTAAACAGAAAAATAATTTTATATTTATCTTCGTATTGTAATGTTAAAAATTTCTAAAATATGCGATGTTTCGTGCATAAAAACGATGGACTTTTATGAGTGAATTGTTCTTATGGGTCAGGTCTGACTTTATAATTTTTACAGATACCTGAGAAAGACACCTATTAATTAATTAATTAATTAAATTAGAAACCAGCTTCCAATATTCTAAAGAGCGTTGACATAAGACACTAAAAATTTGATAGGAAAACAATTACAATTGAAAATTTCAAAAATATATATATATATATATTAACTTTAACTTATTTAAATTTATCTTTTTCTGCATTAAGAGGCATCTAATAATCAGCATTTTTGAACTTTCGGCTCTTTTTTGTAACTAAACTTCTTAACCTTCTTTGTTCCAACATCATGAAATATCTAATTTAAAAAATATATCAGTATTTTTCTTCATTTTACAAGCAAAAAGTACTTCGGAATAACAAGACACCGAATTTGATAGAAAAAAATTCAATATTTAAAAAAAAAAATTGTATTGATTTCCCTTAACTTCATTTTTCCTCCTGCATTGTGAAATACCAAAAAATATCAGCATTTTTTTCTTCATTAGAGACGCAAATGTTAATAAAGTTTATATGCATACATTAGTTAAATCTTCAAATGAACTACATTTTACATTCAACATTTAAGCTGATATTTTTTTTAGTATCTAACCTTTAAAAAACTATAACATTTCGACATAAAACCTTCACGATCTTTTTTCTGCAAAAAAAAATTTTCATTGGTCTTTTTTTAAAAAAAAATCAGCTACCTTTGCAATTTTTTGAAGGTTTTATTTTGACTTTTCTTGCAGGGTAAGAGCCAAAGTTACCTAAGTATATACGGTAAAGTCAAAATACTTTAAATTCTTTGGTACCATCCCCCCCCCCCATAGCAAATATATAAAAATACTTCAACCATTGATCAAAAAGTATACTAGTTAACCATACATCAATAAGTTTATATTCTATAAGGATTCAAAATCACAATATGCGAAGAATTAGCATGGATTTTAGAATTATGTTTCTTTAGTTTTTTAGTTACACGCAGGTGTATAAAAACTAAAGTATTGAAGTAAAGTTAATTTATTAAAGCCATAACTTTCCAACGGCATTAATGTGCTCCTATTTCCAAAAAATAAACAACAAAGAGCATTAAAGGCATTAAAATAGAAAAATCTGGTTGCACGGTAGTGCAACCGCCAAGTTCAGGGCACTACCCAACCTTTTCTGGAAGGGTTTCGGCGTGTTTTCGGACCCTCCGTTCTTTGGTTCTATGCATCACAGAAATGAGTTTAGAAACTTTTATTGGTCAATAGGGGCTTGATGAAGAGTATAAAAAAAATCAGCGTCCTATCTCTTTTTATTTCCGAGAAAATTGAATTGGAAAATGGCCACTTTTGGGGCTCACTCACTCACCGATCATCAAAATGTTCTATGACACCCACTTGTTCTAGAATCCCGAAAATTGGAACACTGGTAGATTTTGTCATACATTCAACATAAAAAATCCGAAAATCGAATATTTAGTACGGGTTTGGTCTTAAATTGCTTGGCGCCTTTTTTCAAACGCAGCAAGCAATCCTCTCACATACGCCGATATGCCAGCGGCGATTAATTGAATCGCCAACAATTCAAATAGCTATTTACCTTCAGATGATACGATAAAGGTTTTTCAAGTGTGGAATTTAGCACACTATATTACTAATGGAAAGTTTCAATCATCATTTTGATTAAGTTTAATGGTTTTCAAGTGCAACACCTGAGCTGGCAACCAGCTCCATGTTTTATAATGAGTTATGGTTGTTTATTTGTAGGAGGAGTTATATCGCTAAAGGTCTATATATACGCATGAGCAATGGCTGGAACCAATGATTTACAATAGGCAAATGTTTTTTTTTGTTTTTTTTAGTTGGAATAACATCCCACTAGAGCGACACACGAGGGTTAATCAATTCTTCCCGATTGTTTAAAATTTAAAAAAAAAAAAGATACCAGAGTCCAAACACACAAATCATGAAGTTATATTGATAATAATTGGGGAACTTATATTACGCTTTGACAATTTGTATAAAAGCAACTATTCGGGTTTCAAACTGTAATTGGGGTCAACAACAATTGTTGTTTTCGCCAAGGGTCATATTAGTCATTTTGATCGCAAAATTTACCGTTAGGCCGTATACGGCGCATCTCAAAAGTTTATGGACAACTGTTTTTTTTTTACTTTAGGAGCCAACTAAACGAGTAAAAATACGATATAAAATATGCATATATCTAGTGTAGTAATGCAAATAATAAAACACTCTAACAAGTTAGAGCTGCTATAGATTTATTACAATAAAATGAAAAAGAAAAATAGCTGTCCCGAAAGTATTGGGAAAAAAAGGTTTTAAAAGCTGTTCATTATTGACGAAGTACCCATGATTTTAAGTAGCGATAATTTATCTATCTATAATAATAGAAGAAAGAGTCTGTCTGTCGGTATGTCTGTGGATCGCAAAAGACCTACATAGACTGCTCTAACAAATTGGAAATTTTTAATATAGATTCCTTTTAATACCTACGTGTGCACCTGAGGCTTAGTTTTTTCATATTTGAATGTGATTTTTAATTATAACTAGCAAATTTATACCCGCACTTCGCACGGATTAAATAAATATCAAATCTATCCAAGTATGTGTACCATATAACCTGTTATAAAATCATAAACTTAAGTTATTCTCTTTCCACTCGTTATCAAGTAAAAAATCTCAATTCATTGCCCTAATATTCTAAAATCAAAAATACGCTGTAAAATGTACTCATAAATGTCATCACAATTCCCTCATAAATACATAAAACCTTTTTTAACTCTTTTGGCTCGTTTTGGTAAATAATTTGGCGAGAAAATAGATATAGCTACAAACACACACATTTACAGCTCTAACACAGCGACCTTAGCATATCCAACCAGCTTATAAATTATTTTAAAAAACATTTTGCCCATTTGGCGAGTTTTAATAAATAATTTGGCGAGATTGGCAACATATTTGGCGAAACAATAAAGACATAATACCCTTATATGCAGCTCTTGTGCGATGGTTTTATTAACCATCATAGTTCAGTAATAGCTTAACAAACATTTTGCTCATTTAGCGAGTTTTAATCAATGAATTGGCGAGATTGGCAATGTATTTGGCGAAAAAGTAAAGACATAAAACCCTAATATGCAGCTCGTGCGATGACCTTTATTAACCATCATTGTTCAGTAATAGCTTAACAAAAAATTTGCCCATTTGGCGAGTTTTTATTATAATTTGGCGGGATTGGCAACGTATTTGGCGAGAAAATAAAGACCTAACGGCAGCTCTAGAACTTATAGGTAAACTACACATTTATTGTTTGAACATGCATATTTGTAATCAACAGAACCATCATTGACGAAATCATCAACTAAACCCATAAGAAATCCAGGGAATCAAGACTTGTTGGAAATACGTCACTTGAAACATATCAATTATTTTCAAATAATTAATTTAGTTTCTGAAAGTTATGGCAACACAATAAAATAAACATTTTCAATTTTATTTATTTTCGTTGAAAGTTTTATTTAATTGTTTCTTCAGATGGCATCAGGAAAGAAAAGAAATCGTCGGATTTCAGCCAAAGTGGTGTAGTTTTCCCAGAAAATTCGAATTTTCTCTAAAAATAGAACACTTTGAGCTCTGAAAGTTCTTATTCTGTAACTCAAGTATGAACTACGTATTTGCAGGGGTGCCTACAGGGGGGGGGTCAACGACGCAGACTGCGTCATTGAAATTTTAGGGGGGGGGGGGGGGCATTAACCTGCCCCCCCCCAACCTTCAAGAATCAAAAATGGTAACCAAAATCCACAAGAACATTACGGAAAGAAGATCATAGATAATCGGCCTGACGAATCTTTCTGGCATTTATTACCCATAAACAACTCATCATTTCTTTAAACAAAACACTTGCAGCTGCCATTATGTCTGTATAACATATACAATTCGATTAAATGATGACTACCGAATATTTCTTTTCACCAATGACACTCGTGCAATTTTCCCGCTCGCTTTGAAGTGTTGTTAGAAGGGTTTTTGTAGATGTAGATTGTTCATTTTTAAACGGAGGAGGGAGCATCAAAGATATATCTTTATTAAATGCACCTATTTGATCTATTTTAAACTACATGAAGTTAAAATGCACTGCACTATAAATACCCCAAGAGCTTATTTTGAAGTGTTATGGCAGTGATTCCGGTAAGATTTTCGTCGTAATTATATATTTTGAATATATTAATCGCGTTAACCCTCTGAAAAAGCAAATCGGCTGAAATGTAAACTTGTTTTCACTGCTTGAGATTTAAAATTTTAACTGAAAATTTAATTTCTCAATTAAAAAATTATTTTTCTGTAGTAGGTGGTTATAAATGACTCCCACATACTTTAAATTTTGGAATTTAATAAAATTATTAAATTGATAAAACTTTAAAATTATGTGCGTTGCTGGAAAATCAGTCATTTGACGGGTTTATACGTCTGTATCCTTTAGAAGGTTAGGCAAATAAAGAAAGGATACTAAAGAATTTTAAATCATACAAATACTGAGAAGTTAATTATATTTGATATTACTACAATAATTTTAGTTTCAGATTTTACACTCAAACATTTATGGGCACCAAAAATATTGATCAATTATTATAATGAAAACATTGTTTTCTTATTTTTTTTAAATACACCTGAATCTTGACGTGGCTTTTTTTTAATAAAGTCGACTAAAGACATGAAATTACATAAAATATTTTAGAGTGGCGGGATTTTTTTAAACAGTTTTACCTCTAAATCTGCAAGAACTAGATGACAGCTTTCAAGAAATTAGATTTTAAAAATGTTAACCCCCTTCCCTTCATTAAGCCCTAGAGATATTAATAATTTTTATTATCAATTTCTAGATATTTGTTTGGAGAATACTATAAAATTACTTGTTGAGGTTCAAGCTGTCTTATAAGAAGTAGCCACTTAAACCGCAAGGAACAAACGGGGCCTTCTCCTAATTAGTGATCCCATATTGTTGATTTTATTAGAAATTTTTTTGCAATGATAACAGAATTGCACTTCTTAATAATTAAACTCACATTATAAGTTATTTAATTGAATAAAACCCTTAATTTCATACATTACGCACTTAATGCTCTAACTACATTAATCGCAACTAAAATCTTTAACAATATGTCCCGGCGTCGAAGAAAGCCATGTGCTGGCAATTATTCCACATAAACATTTCTTAATCATTGTTATAGCATTTGAGGCAGACATTATAAATATTCAGAATTTTGTATAACATTTCTTTGAATGAATGAGCTTCGGATATTATTTCTGGCTTAGCATACATGCTGTGAGTGATTGAATTTAGTTAAGTAGTTCAGTTCCGTGTTTTAAGGTAAGAATTTTGACTGTTTAATATTTCATTTTAATTGTAGTAATTTAATAATTAGTAACTTATTTGTAACTAAATCTGTAAACTATATCTGTAAACATTATAAAATAATTTTGATTTGTTTAATGATATCGATTGTGTTGCATTGCATCAATAATAATAAAAGAAAGAGTCTGTGTGTATGTCTGTGGATGGCAAAAGACCTACTTAGACTGCTGTAAAATATCCGAAAGTTTTAATATAGATTCCTTTTAATACCTACGTGTGCACCTGAGGCGTAGTTTTTTCATATTTGATTGTGATTTTTAATTAATATAATTAGTTTAAAAAAAGGTCATCCACGTGGGAGTGCGGGACCATAACAGGGCTTGAAAATACATGAACCGGGCCGAAATGGGTGCTTGACGCCATTCGCATTAGATATTGAGTGTATTTTCACAAGTAAGCAAAGCATGCCTCTAAAAGGAAGCAGTGCGAAGTTAACGGGTTACCTGTAAGGCGGGACCATACTGCTAGTTAGATAAAAAGCGAATACAGCATTTTTATGCATTAAGAATTGAGAGAAGGAATTGGAAACTGTTTTTGATTGGATCACGTGTCCGGCTATTTTTATGGATTAAAAAATAATATAATTACATAAATTAAATTTTGAGTGGAATTTGTAAAAATTATTTAGATTCCCGCTAGCTTTTACTGTAAAGAAAATCTATTTAAAGGAAAATTAAAAATAAGTTGTAATTCCGCATTGTAAAAGCAAATAAAAAATGTGTTTCCCTTTTTTTTGGGGGGGGGGGGAGGGATTTAAAAAATTATAGGGGGGGGGGTGCGTCGTTGGCTTTGGGGGGGATCAGCACCTCTGGTATTTGTACCAAGTTACGAGTCAAACAAATGTCTAGTTTGTGAGTTTCAGAGAGACATACATACACACACACAAAACTTCATTTTTATTATTATAGATTAGTTTTTAAAAAAAAACGTCATCCACGTGGGATTGCGGGACCATAACAGGGCTTGAAAATACATGAACCGGACCGAAACGGGGGCTTGACGCCATCCTCTATAACTTTGATTGATTGAGTTTGGTTGAGATATGCGCTCGCCCTAAGGCTGCTTCATCCTCTATTAGTGTTTGCTTTTTTAAGTATGGATGTGCCAACACGTTAGGTTAGGTTTGAATTATCGTCGCACTAGAGCTACACGAGGGCTATTGGCGACGGGCGTCGTATTTTAGAACCACAGTCAGGTGACGAGCCAACACCTGAATAGGCCCCCAACGCAACCGTTAAGGGCGACATCGTACGCTGCGCCAACACAAATTTAATTTTCTTTTGATTTTGAGTGTATTTTCACAAGTAAAGCATGCCTCTAAAAGAAAGCAATGCAAAGTTAACGGGTTCCCAGTAAGGCAGGACCATACTGCTAGTAATAATAAAAGAGTCTGTGTGTATGTCTGTGGATCGCAAAAGACCTACTTAGACTGCTCTAAAAACTACGAAATTTTTAATATAGATTCCTTTTAATACCTACGTGCTCATCTGAGGCTTAGTTTTTTCATAGTTGATTGTGATTTTTAATTAATATAATTAGTTTCAAAAAACGTCATCCACGTGGGAGTGCGGGCCCATAACAGGGCTTGAAAATACATGGACCGGGCCGAAACGATGGCTTGACGCCATCCTCTATTAGTGTTTAAGTGCGCATGCACCAACACGAATTTAATTTTGTTTTGATTTTGAGTGTATTTTAATAAGTAGGTAGACCGTAACAGGGGCTTCAAAACACAACGACCGGGCCATACCAGGGGCTTGATGCCATTCTCTGTTAGAATTTGCTTTTTTCTTGCGCATGCGCCAACACGAATTGAATTTAGTTTAGATATTGAGTGTATGGGGAACATTAATGTGATGTCACGCGGTTGAATCTCAGGTGGATATGGCCGTGAATGTCCCCCATTTTCACAAGTAAGTATGCCTCTAAAAGGAAGCAATGCGAAGCTAACGGGTTCCCAGTAAGGCGGAACCATACTGCTAGTTTAAAATAGATACAAAATGTACTTAATGTCAACAAGCAGTACAGAACGAGCAGCAAAATGAAACAGTAAAATTTTTTTTTAATGTATGGACATTCGTCAAATATAGTTTTTATTTTATATATCATGTTTACTTAAACACGTGGATTGTCCTCTAAAAAAGTTAGTATTTATAAAACAATTGAAAGTGTCCATATTTAAAATAATTTTTTTTAGTTAAGAAATTATTTAATTTATTTTATTTAGTATACCTACAAAAATAAGTGAAATCCAATCAAAAACCTCTCGGTAAAAGAAGGCCAAGTTCTTAAAAAAAATATGGCCTGGCCTTAAAAAGAAGTGAAATCCTGAAAAAGGTACCAAGTTCATTAAAAGTTACTGATGTGGTATTGACCACCAAAACATTTTAGTCTTTGATCATTCTTATGTTTACCACATTCAAGCAAACTCGCACTTGTGTTTGTGTAACTTGGCCATTACGCATTTTTGAATAAAATAAACAAGCCCTTAAAGGTATTATGATACATGATTATTCATTACTGTACAACTCGATTCCAACGGTCCCACGATATTGCGACCGCCACTAAAAGTGGTAACTATTTTATCACAAGTTCAATGTAATGGTAGTTTAGAAATTAGTTTACGACATTTATATATAAAAAAAAACGTATAAAATACTGACTGAAAAGAAGTTATATCAATGTTCAAATATTCATTGACAATTTTTTCGAAGAAAAAAAGAGAAGGCCAATATTACTCTGTTTGACCACTAGGCAGAAAACAAAGCTTATAAAAACAAAAAAAAATTCTGTTGGGCCTCTTTTTTGTGTGGCTTGAAACACTTAAAACACTTTAGCTACAGGAATACTTTCATCTCAATGTTCAATAATTTATTGGTTACACCCATCCCTAGTGCAAAAGGTTCAACATCCCATAGTGCAAAAGGTTCAACAAAATTTTCACAATGCGTAATGGCCAAGTTACACAAACACAAGTGCGAGTTTGCTTGAATGTGGTAAACATAAGAATGATCAAAGACTAAAATGTTTTGGTGGTCAATACCACATCAGTAACTTTTAATGAACTTGGTACCTTTTTCAGGATTTCACTTCTTTTTAAGGCCAGGCCATATTTTTTTTAAGAACTTGGCCTTCTTTTACCGAGAGGTTTTTGATTGGATACTTATTTAAACTTAATCATTAATTTGAAAGCAAAACTTTACCCATTCGAATTCCCTCGATAAACCAAGTATTTAGTACGCACTTAACTCCAAACACAATGACAAGTCTACGTTACCCATGTTTATATATTCGTGACATATTTATCGCATTGTAATCGAGAAATTAACCTTTATCAATACCTTTCACGCTGCTTCGATGCGACAAAACATTGATTGTAAAGGTGTGATCAAGATATGAACCTTTATCAATACTTATAATTAACACGCTGGCTTCGATGAGACATAACATTGATTGTGCATGATTTTTTTTTCAAACTTCACATTTTTATTACATTAATAGTATTCGATACAGAATGACAAAATTTAGAAAAAAATTGATGAATGTATCACTTTATATTTTAAAAAAAAAACGACAATTTTTGTAGAAAATTGTCGAAAATCTTTCTGCCCACTTACGAATTTCTGAGAACTTCTATGGCTTTGTATATTATTGAGTAGACCATGAATAACTATTTTTGAATGTGTAACAAGTTTAGAAGTACTTATACCTATAGGGGAAGGTGCTGAGGTTTGGGACAGATTTAGACTTTTAATTTTAATATTTTTTTATAAACCGATTATTTAAAAGTTTTTAGGTATTCTCTTTTAACAAAATCTTGCCTATACTAAGGTATTTTTTTAAATATTTTTTCTTTAATATTTAACCCCACAGGTACGATGTCTCCAGGTACATCCACTGTCCACAGGTACAACTTCAGTGATGCACCTGGGGACAAGGCACGATGTATCTGTGGACATTGTTCCAAATTGGCTAGAACACAATTCTGCCGTACAAATAAGAAGTCAAATACATTTTCGGACTTCGTATAGAATGACATCTTAACATTTTTCTAAAAAAAATATCGAGCAGTTCCTTTTTCTTAATTTAAAATGTATTTCTAAATACATTTTATATAAAATTAACAAGTACGCTTCCCAAATGCTTTTTTATTTTAAAAAACTTGGAAATAGAGTAAATTTGGCGTAATTTTAAATGGTAGCCTTATTTTTCAATAACATAAATTGCAAATTCACAGGATAACTTACACTGCAAATCTCTGAACAGATTATCTACACATTGCAGAATACTATATTTGTCTCCTAGTTTAGATCACATTACAGAACACTTTCTGGAACATATTTTGAAGTGTCTTTCCGAACACTTCATTTTGTCTCCCTTTTTAGATCACAATCCGGAACGCATTTTGGCACGCATTTCGAAACACCTAATGGAACAATATTTTCTTGAGAACACTTTTAGAACGTATTTGGCAACGCTTTTCGGAACACATTCGGAAACACTTTCCAAAACACATTCAGGAACGCTTTTAGAAACACATTCGGGAACGCATTTTCAAAACACATTCGGGAACGCTTTTCCAAAACACATTCGGGGACGCTTTTAGAACACTTTCGGAACTCCTTTCAAAACACTTCACGTAGGATTTACGGCACACTTTCAGTAACACTTTTATTGAGCAGCAGTTTGTTGAATGGTAGAAAATTTAACACTTGCTTTAAATTTTTACATGCAAAATGTTTGTAGTCTTTAAAAAAACTAGTTCTTCTGTTTCATGTTCAATGGTCATGTCGACTTGTCTTATGGGCATAAAACCGAAGAATTTTTTTCTTAAAGACTTCAAAACATTTTTCATAAAAAATTAAAGCATGTGTTCACTTTTTACCATACAACAAACTGCTACTCAATAAAAGTGTTACTGAAAGTGTGCAAAAATCATACCTAAACTCTTTTGAAAGGTGTTTCGTAAGTGCAGAAAATAGCTGTCCTCTATGCGTTTTGAAAAGCATTTTCTGCAAACTGCCGCTCAAATTAAAAGTGTTGATGAAAGTATGTCAAAAAGAATTCGATCTTTTACGCCAGATACAATTTTCAAAGATATTCTATTTCTGCATATACATAAAGAATGCCGAAAGCTTCACTTGATATACCAAAAAGATTTTATTTTGTTAGTAATTTCTAGCGACGGAATTTTTCTGGAAAAAGTCCTTGAATTTATAATAAAAAAATGAAAATCTCCCGATTTCTGCCTAGGATCTCCTTATTTTTAAATCTAGCAGGTTGGCAACTCTGGTAAATGTCTTAACATTATAAGACAATCTAACAAAATGGTTAATAATAAAATGCTCATAAATAAATGTTACATAATTCATGAGTCAATCAACTCACAATTCCAAAATTTGACCAAAAACAATTTAAATTTTTGAAATTAGTTTCAATGAATTAATGCGCAATTATGTTAGAATTTAACATGGATTTTTTTTTTTGAAAACTAAGTCATTTATCTTTGTAAAAACACATGGCAATTTAACTAGCCCTTTCCACAGTCTATTAATTTTGATGTTAAGTTAGTATGTTCCTACAACTACAAGATGCTTTTGTGCAGCTCTACAGCAATGTTGAAGACATGTATGCCTGTCTAACCTACGTACAGCTGCGGAAATAAAAAAAGTACCACTAGTGATTATTTCTGCCGTTAGTCCCCCTATAGAATCGGACCTTTTTGAAATTGTAAACAATTAACATTCTGAGTTAATTGCATGACACAAATTTTGCATAAGGGGTCATCTTCATATTAAAAATGTCACTAACTTTAAAATTTCCAATAGTAACACCCCTTTTTGAGTCCATACTTCAAATCTATTACCTACGTTAATACGAAATGCCAAATTTTGTTAGTTTTTAAGCATTATTAAGGGAGTTAGAGACGTGCAAAGTTTAGGTCTCTTAATGTTAAATGAGTTGCACATAAAAAACTATCCCAATCTATGAATAATTAAGATAATGAAACTAATTTTTTACTGAAAAGAAATTATAATAACCCAAACAAAATGCATTCAATATTGGAGTATTTAAAATAATTTTTATATTTTTTAATAATTATTATATTAATTTTTTAAAAAAAATATGAATAGGAACCCCTTAATATTTTTAAAGAAATAAATTTAAGACAGGAAGTTTAAGGGGTCACAGGAGTCTTAAAAATACGAACTTTGAAATTTCCAATAGCAACACCCAATTTTAATAACTTAGAAATGTTAAGCACTCTCGAAAACCCTTAAATCTAAGTTTTTGTTACATTTGAATGAATATTCGATGAGTTATTTAATCGAATCATTTGGGGATCATCTCTAAATGACAAGCAAGCATGTATGCAAGGCCGTCTTTATTTATCAATTACACATGTAATCTTATACACAGTCCCCTAAAGGGTAATTAAAAAGTATTTTGTGATTTACTCAGCAAATTATGAATTTAAAAAATTGGGATTTCGCTTAAGGGGTCACAGGAGTCTTAAAAATGTGCAAAGAAGGTACTACAAAGCATGGTTTGATCTTTCATGTCATTTTTGAACTACTCAATGCATAAGTATAATTTTTTATATGTAATTCTATAGTATTTATTTATTATAAAACAAGTTTTAAAAAGTATGAAACTTTAGCCAAAACTAAAATAAATGATATTAAACATGAAGCTATTTGAACACATTGTGATCAGGCTTGCGCGGCAAATTGTGAGGACAAAATTGAAAAAATGACCAAGAAAATGATTTTATATTGTACAAATATGTCCAAACAAAGACTTATACCTAAATTATCAGCTCAATTTTAATTAGAAATTATTTTTAAAGAAATTTAAAATCAAAAATTTTAAATTTTTATTAATTTTTTTAGCAAAAAAGTTCTTAAAATAATTTCTAATTCAAATTGAGCTGAGAATTTAGGTATAAGTCTTTGTTTGTACATATTTGTACAATATAAAGTCATTTTCTTGGTCATTTTTTCAATTTTGACCTCACAATTTGCCGCGCAAGCCTAATCACAATGTGTTCAAATAGCTTCATGTTTAATATCATTTATTTTAGTTTTGGCTAAAGTTTCATACATTTTGAAACTTGTTTTATCATAAATAAATCTTGTAGAATTACATATAAAAAAATTATACTCATTTATTGAGTAGTTCAAAAATGACATGAAAGATCAAACTATGTTTTGTAGTACCTTCTTTGCACATTTTTAAGACTCCTGTGACCCCTTAAGCGAAATCCCAATTTTTTAAATTCATAATTTGCTGAGTAAATCACAAAATACTTTTTAATTACCCTTTAGGGGACTGTGTATAAGATTACATGTGTAATTGATAAATAAAGACGGCCTTGCATACATGCTTGCTTGTCATTTAGAGATGATCCCCAAATGATTCGATTAAATAACTCATCGAATATTCATTCAAATGTAACAAAAACTTAGATTTAAGGGTTTTCGAGAGTGCTTAACATTTCTAAGTTATTAAAATTGGGTGTTGCTATTGGAAATTTCAAAGTTCGTAACATTTTTAATATGAAGACGGCCCCTTATGCAAATTTTGTGTCATGCAATTATCTCAGAACGTTAATTGTTCACTATCTCAAAAAGGTCCGATTCTATAGAGTGACCAACGGCTGAAATAATCAATAGTGGTACTTTTTTTATTCCCGCAGCTGTACCCAGCTGCTTACTCGCCTCCCTGCCTAACCTATCAGCATGCCTTACCTTACCTGTGTATATCTGTCGGTCTGCCTAAACCACCTACAGGGTGTTTCATAATTGACCGGAATAGGAATTGATGCAATTCCGAAATATTGAGCCGGCCCCTCCGAAAAATAGTAAAAAGCCAATTGATCACGGGTTTTGGTCGTGGTTGCATACTTGAACTAGGGCAGCACGAGAATGTGTTGACGAAGGGATGCATTTGTTTTGAGTTCGGTTTGGTTGAATCGACATATTGCCTAGTAATTTTACAATTTGCAGATTCTGTTACATCACAGTTCCTAAAACAGCTAAAAATGATTAATAACTACGAAAATGGAATTTTTGTGTTTGGATTTCGATTTAAATAATTTGGTGTGTTTCAAATTCGAGCTGGATGTTTGAAAATTGGAAGGAGCTAAACGTTTTGCGATAGAAGTGTACAGTTTGTCGAAATGTGCATGTGTTGGGACCAATTAGTTCCATAGTAGGGTAGAGACTGAACCTACCAATCGCACCATCTACCAACACGGAGACAATTTAGGGTGTCATGTGGGGATCGATGGCCGAGGGGTTTGGATCGCAGGCCATATCGCTAGCAGTCCGCGCGCTGTAAAGGGTACTACCCAATTTTTTTTTCAAAATTAAATTAAAGGGTGATATAAAGTTTAGCTTTCACATTTAGAACAAAAGAGGCAATTTTACCCATCTACTTTACTTATTGCAAATGATATATAAAAGTACTAGCTTTATAAACCCGGCGTTGCACGGGTGTACCCTTAATAACGGATATTTTTTTTATGTAAACAATTATTTTATACCAATTGATCCCTTCCCCACTGGCCAGTACTCCATCGGTAAATTATAATCGCTATTCAAGTGACACCTACGACATAAAAAGAATATTTTAATAAAATTTGGTAGCTGTACCTTCAGTAATTTTGGCTAGGCGTTGAGTGAGTCAATCAGTGAGTTAGGACTTTGCCTTTTATGTATATAAATTGAATTTAAGAAAGAAAATCCATAAAAATTGCTTATTTATAACACTTAAAATTGAACTAAAAGCTGTGCTAAATGATTTTTGTCTAAGATATATAAATAAATCTTGTGTGGAAAATGGGCTCTAAGTAACAATTTTTTGTAAAAAAACGACTTTTCCACATTTTTTATCGAAAAAATAAGAACAAATGTCAAAAAAATATTTCTATTTCCACTTTTTGTCAAATACTAATTATACTTCTGATTGAAAATCAAAATGTCGTGCTTGTAAAATAAATAAACTACAGCTTGGCAACTTGGCTCAATATGACATGAACATTTGGCTTCAACAAAACAGAACCATGACGTCAGTGTAGCGAACAGTCACCAGATTCACCTGATTGGCTGATGGGAAAAGTGTCGCGAGGAGTCGGGGAATATTTAAATCGCCTTTCTGCTGAAAGCGTGTGCTTTTCATTAATCTCCAGCTTGCTGTGAAGATATGGTTTATTCTTTAGAGGAGAGGATTTTTTTGGTGTTGGAATTTCACCGCCTAGAACACAATGTTAATGCAACAAAACGGAGTTTCAAAAAGAAGTTTAATGTTACCAAAGGACCAAAATTCGACACAATAAGGATGCTGTTTGAAAAATTTCAACGAACTGGGAACGTGAATGATGAGAGAGCTGGATTTGTCGGGAGAAGATTTTCGCAAACAACCACTGCTAATGCTCAGCTGGTGGAAACAGTAATACGAAAGCAGCCTTGTATATCCGTCCGCCGTGTTGCAACTACGGTTCAAATCAAGCCAACGTCGACGTATCGTCTCATGCGGCAGGGCTTGCACATGTTTCCATACAGAATTCAAACTCGGCAACCTCTCACCGCTGCTTCAATTAATTCACGGGAGACATTCGCTAACGATATGGTGCAAATGATTGATGTTGGTGATATAAATGTAGACAACATTTGGTTTTCGGATGAAGCCTACTTTCAGCTGGATGGCTACGTTAATAAACAGAACTGGCGCATATGGGGAACAGAAAACCCCCATGTTGCAGTTCCATCATCTCTGCATCCACCAAAAGTAATGGTTTGGGCCGCCATTTCGTCCAAAGGACTCATTGGCCCCTTTTTCAGAACCGGAACTATTACTGCCCTCCGCTACCTAGAGATTCTTCGTGAATTTGTGGCGATTCAAAATGCCTTAGATGACGCTGAAAGCACTTCGTGGTTCATGCAAGACGGTGCCCGACCCCATCGCACGGCCGACGTGTTTAATTTCTTGAGCGAACATTTCAATAACCGTGTGATTGCATTGGACTATCCCACACATACAGGAAGTGGTATGGATTGGCCTCCTCTTTCACCAGACTTGACCCCCTGTGATTTCTTTCTGTGGGGATATTTAAAAGATCAAGTGTACCGTCGCAATCCCGAAACAATTGAGGAACTAAAGCAATACATCTCTGCTGCATGTGACGCCATCCCACCAGAAATTTTCAAACAGGCGGCCGGTAATTTTGCTCTAAGACTGCGTCACGTTATTGCTGCTAATGGCGGATATGTAGAAAATATCGTAGTATGAGTAAACACATAATTTCACCCACCCTATATTTTCGTTTGTTTTCAACTTTATTTGCAAACACATGAACAAATTTTTGAAGGGTCGATTCTTTTTTAGGATCGACCCATAAAAAACAATAGCAGAACCACTACACATACATGCACCGTTAAGCCATACAAACCCTCCTTCTTTGTGCTGTTTACTATTTTTTTCCTTTTATTAATATAAATAAGCAGGTGCCCGGATGTTGTAATGGTTTGGATCGCAGACAATTACGCTAGCAGTCTGCGCGCTGTAACGGGTGCGATTCCCGCCTTCGCCCTGGGTGTACTTCCTTTCTCTGTCAGTAATAAGTCCTTCTGTGGTTGTCTTACTTGACGAAATCTTATAAGCGGGTGCCTCTGGAGCTGCTGGGTCCGGGTTCGAATCCCGTTCAGGCATGGATGTTTGTGTTTGTCGAGTATATGCGGAGTACGTGCTCGTAAAATCTGTTGGGTCCGAAAGTCCTGTGGGCGGTCATTGCGCAGTTCACCATGGGTACAGGTCAATGGAGAAAATTTCCCTACCCTTCAGGGACATGTCTAAATTGCGGAGGTGGCGACAGATGGCAACATCTGTCATAAGTGTTTGTGTGTGTCTTGTGCTGTCCTACTTGACGATGGTTTATAAGCGGGTCCTTGCGACCAAGCACACAAGCCTGAAAATATATGTCCACCAACCAACCAACCAATAAGCGGGTCTCTGATCATGCACACAAGCCGGAATATATATGTACATACCTACCCAGCATAAATATGAAAAATACAATAATTGTTATGTTTAAACTGATGGTCAACATCAAGTTTTTTTTAACAATAATGCAACAACCTATCAAAATGAACAGCATCCTAATTTTTTTTTTTTGAAAACTAGTTGAACCTGTAATTTTTATCAGATGTAAATTCAAACAAACCAAACTAAAAGTACTACATTCTTGTGTAGCTCCAGTGCAAGATTTCATGCACGACCGAAAGGGCGGCCAATTAGTTAGCCGTTTTTCATTGGCGGGGGCCGGGTAAATATTTAGGAATTGCGTCCTATACTATTCCGGTCAATTATGGAACACCCTGTACATACTTGCCTGATTATCTGCCTTAACTACCAATCTGTTTGAATGCATGCCTGCTTAATTTACCTACCTAGCTACTCACACATTAGTTACCCTACTCTACCTTTAGTATATAACTAACCTGCCTGCCTGCATAACCTAATCTTACCTATATCTTACCTACCTGCAAACTTTTATTGGCAACAATTGTGATTATTGTTTTCATTGTCTATTTTGTTACCTGGAAAATTTTATGTATTCTATTGGAGTTAGAAAAAATATTAAATCAACATTACTTCAAAAACTCAAATGAATGCATTTGTAAGATGCAGTATAGTTTAAGCATATACATGCATGTCCTATACTAAAAAACTAAACTCCTCGTCGCAACAGCCCATTATTGAGCCAAGTCCTTCCGTGCCCATTTCAGCTTATCTAGGGCTCTGGGCTGCTATGCATATGTCACGGTTAGGCGGTCAACCTACGCAGGACCCCAGTGTTTAGTTCCCAAGCATGCTTGGTTCTCATTTTATCGACCCATTTACATTATGAAAGGCTGAGGGAAACTCGCCCAATCCGGGATTCGAATCCCGGACGGCAATACAAAGCACTGCCACTTTGCGTCATATCTTATACTAATGATCTTAATCTCACTAGAAAAAAAATAGGGTCACCAACCAAAATTTAGTTGGATTATGAATGCCTTACGCTAACGTTAGAATTAAAAGAATGAAGGTATGCATATATGATTTGCAATGTACTTGAATGTTAAAAGATATTTTTGTTTTTACATTTAAAAAAAGCTCTTGTATTTGAAAATTTAAAAAATATGGTTTTGACGAATTTACTTAAGCGTAGCATACTTTACGCCTTTTTATTACATAAGAATATTACGATATGATCCATAAACTGCCTTTGGGAAAAGTAAAAGAAACACTAAAAAATTGCACAAAATAATTTTAATAAGAAAGAATCAATTGACCGTACGTCAATACATACAAAAAATACGACAAGCAACAAATACAATGTTAATAAAATTTTGGAACCATCTATTCCTTGATTCAAATATCAAATCTATCTGATTTGACAGCAAGACCCCCCAAAATCAAAATAACTATTTTCAGATGTCTAATCGGATCGAGATTCGAAGTCCAGATCATTTAAATATATAGCAAGATCATAAATTTTAGAGTCAATAACAATCGATTTCTTACAATTCACACCTGGTAAGATGTATCCTCCACAGTTTAGATGATTTAAGCAGCCACGTCCCGCACAAACTTAAATATAATAATTTCAAAAAGATTCACGTTGCGGATCTTAGTTTATTTGTTTAAACTTGTTGTCCAGTGTCTTCTGTGGTTGCAAAACTGTTGTTGTCCAGTTCTACCATCTGTTAGGAGTTTTAACATGGCCGACTACTTTTTGTAATCTAAAAGCACGGTCAAGTGATTAAAAGTGTTGCAACCTCAAATGTGCAAATGTACAAGTGTTCTATGAAGTATTTAAAATCAATTGAGATAGTAAAATTAGTTTAAAACTCTATCAAAACAGATATTCAATCCTTGTAATTTTCAACGACAATGTATTCCACCATGTGATTCAAAAGTGTTTGCAATATGTTCTATAATATGTTCCAAAAAAGTTCGCAATGTGATCCAAAACTAAAATTCAACAAATCCCTTAGCAGAACACATTCTGAACACTTTGTCAACGGTTCTGGAACGCTTTCAGAATTCGAACTATGCGACGGAACGCATGTGGAACACTATAGGAACTCAATTTTTCTGAAAGCGCGCTAAATCTGTTCCGAATGTGTGTTCCGAGTTTGCAGTGTATCTGCCAAAATAATAATAATAATAATTAAATCTTCCCAAGATTATAACCATCAAAAAGACATAGGAAAAGAACTGCTGTTGTCTTCTTGTGGCTTGGCTAGCAACATTTGGTGCTGGAAGTTTTAAGATAGTATCACCTCTATCGAATTCAAATTTTTCAGTATATTTTTCAGTTTTAGATTTATTCAAATTTTCAATATTTTCTAAGTATTCTATGTTCAATTCATTACCCTGTCCTGTACTTCAATAATATTGGCCAAGTTATATTTGACAGTTGTTTTCCCCAGAAACCTCACAAAAACAAAGTCCCCTACTTGAAGTTCATCATTATTTGTTGATTAATTATGCAAATTTAGGGTCAAATCATTTTTAAATATTTATGTTCAAATTAAGAGTTGAGTTCCATCCTTCCATTTAACATCCTTCAAACGTATATTTGCTTTATTTTTACTTGGAGCCGACTTTTTGCTTTTGGTCGTTTATTTCTGCTTAACTTCTGTATTATCGGTTAAAATGAGATTTTCCTTTCTGCCTCTCTTGGTTTGTTTTCGTAGAAGGTGTTTTGAAAGTGGTCAAATTTCTTCGAGATATACGGGAGACCTGGTCTGTGGCCTCTGATCGGAACTTAAGGACTTTGAAAAATCAGAGAAACAGTAATAGGCACAGTACACAACAATTTAGAGTGCAGCAGAAAAATTGGTTGTACCTAGGGACGTCCTAAGGTACAGCCTAAATACTGTCCCAAGGAACAGCACATCGGGTAATTTTTTTAAAACGCATTGTAATAAGAAAGTGTTAAGTTTTGAAAAACACAAATAGGATTAAAAATTACTTCAAACATGCCTTATTAAGTAGTCCTAAAAAGAGCCGACAAGAAGATTAAACCGACACGTAATACAAAATATAAAATGATAGTAAAAGTTACTCGAGATGCGTGAAATCAATAAATCATGTTTATTATACCCCCATTAGCTTTCGGCGACCCTTCTTTAACAAGAGAAGATAAAGTTTTGTTAGAAGTGTTGCCACTAAAAATACAGGATTTTTTTTTATTTCCCTAAAACGAGTTATTCCCCATGTCCCCAGGTACAACTGTCCCAAAGCTGAGCACTTTCCCCTAAATATAGTAAATACAGCTAAATATTTTTTAGAGACTGTGTACCAGTTTCCAAGTATTTATCACTACAAATATAATTAGTCCAGTCATTTTGTCAGAAAAATAGTCGGTCATATGCAAAAGGTGGGGTCAAAGGTTTTATGCTTTTAAGTGGCTTATATTGATGCTAATAAAAGGAAAATATGGTTGCCAACCACAATTTCTAATGGCACAACTTTAGAGAGCCAAAAAACCACGAAATCTGTGGACTTTTTTTAGTTTTTTTAATATAATTCTGTGACTAGAAGTCCAATGGCTTAGCCATTAAAACCATTTTACACTCTCAGAAATAATACTCTCATTTTTGACAATTCATTAATACACTGCAAATCTGTGAACAGATTATGAACACATTGCAGTATACTATATTTGTCTCCTAGTTTAGATCACATTACAGAACACTTTCTGGAACATATTTTGAAGTGCCTTTCCAAACACTTTATTTTGTCTCAATTTTTAGATCACAATCCGGAACGCATTTTGGCACGCATTTCGAAATACCTAATGGAACAATATTTTCTTCAGAACACTTTAAGAACGCATTTGGCAACGCTTTTAGGATCACATTCGGAAACACTTTCCAAAACACATTCAGGAACGTTTTTAGAAACACATTCGGGAACGCATTTTCAAAACATATTCGGGAACGCTTTTTCAAAACACATTCGGGGACACTTTTAGAACACTTTCGGAACTCCTTTCAAAACACTTCACGTAGGATTTACGGCACACTTTCAGTAACACTGTTATTGAGCAGCAGTTTGTTGTATTGTATAAAATTTAACACTTACTTTAAATTTTTACATGCAAGATGTTTGAAGTCTTTAAGAAAAAAAATCTTCTGCTTTATGCCCATAAGGCAAATCGTCATGACCGTTGAACATGAAACAGAAGTACTAGTTTTTTTAAAGACAACAAGCATTTTGCATGAAAAATTTTAAAGCATGTGTTAAATTTAATACCATACAACAAACTGCTGCTCAATAAAAGTTTTACTGAAAGCGTGCCGTAAATCCTACGTGAAGTGTTTTGAAAGGAGTGAAAATCATATTAAACTATTTTGAAAGGTGTTTCGTAAGTGCAAAAAATAGCGTTCCTCTATGCGTTTTGAAAAGCATTTCCTGCAAACTGACACTCAAATTAAAAGTGTTGATGAAAGTATGTCAAAAAGAATTCGATCGTTTATTCCAGATACAATTTTCAAAGATATTTAATTTCTGCATATAAATAAAGAATGCCAAACGCTCCACTTGATATACCGAAAAAAGATTTAATTTTAAAGTTAAATTAGTAATTTCTAGTCACTGAATATTTCTGGAAAAGTCCTTGAATTTATAATAAAAAAAAATGAAAATCTCCCGATTTCTGCCTAGGATCTCCTTATTTTTAAATCTAGCAGGTTGGCAACTCTGGTAAATGTCTTAACTTTATAAGACAATCTTACTGTAATGGTTAATAATAAAATGCTCATAAATAAATGTTACATAATTAATTCATGAGTCAATCAACTCATAATTCTAAAATTTGACCAAAAACAATTAAAATTTTTGAAATTAGTTTCAATGAATTAAGGGGTCATAGGAGTCTTAAAAATGTGCAAAGAAGGTACTACAAAACATAATTTGATCTTTCATGTCATTTTTTAACTACTCAATGTATAAGTAGGGGAGAGGAGGGAGGATTGGGACGGTGGGAGGGGTGGGACGGCTGAAATTATGGCAAAATAAATGACCTAATTTTATTTCCAGTCTCACCACCTTATAGCATATGTATAGCTCCTTGTTGTTACCTATTTTTAGTTTATCCCTATTCAACTTTCAGTTTACGTTTGGAAAAAGTTTATTTTCACACCTCCAGAGAAAGTTTTTAATATATGTTTAGTTTTATTTCTTTACTCATGTAATTTCTAAAACAAACATAATATAGTGGCACAGTACTCTAAAAGATACAATGTATGCTTATCAGCAGTTTAGTTAAGCCAAAAGTCAGCATGGTTTATGTGAGAAGTTATTTTTTAGAAGCATTGCGTAGAGGGAGGAGTGGGACGCACTGAAAGAGGGAGGAATGGGACATGTCCATTCCTCCTCCTTCCAGTCCAGTATTCCTTCCTACTGTCCATACGGCCATTTCCTAAAGCGGAACCTAGGAATCTATTGAATAAAAGTAAAGGAAAGAAAAAAAGGACGAGCAAGAATATTAACATATACCCCTGAGAAGATGGAAATTGAAAAAGCAGAAGCTGCCAGACTTGGGAAAAAAATTTGCCAACTAAAATATGTGCAAACCTAAACTTAAAACCTATGTATGTGCAAACCTAAAACTTAAAAATTCAAAAGAAAATTGTACCATTTCAAGATATGAATCCAGTGATAGCGAAAGGTCATTATTTTCATTACCTGACAGTTCAGATGAAGGCATGGAAATAGCAGATGGATGAAGGACAAGCCCAACATAGGCAAATATGATTGTGTGCTTGTCAATTCCTCACCAAACGGTCAATTGTGTTTTCTACGTTGCAATTGTGGAGAGTATTGACAATGCTGAAAGTTACAATGCAAAATTTTTGAGAAAGAACACGAACAGAAATTTTAATTTTCCTCAACAGGCTAGGACTATGGTACGATAGAAAAAACCCCGATATTATCATGAAATTGCTGCCACCGCAATTGATTCGGGGGACCAGTAGAGCGCAGTCTTGCTTTTCTTTTCATATTAACCTTTCTCATTATGATATTCGACAATGTTTCTTTAATTTTCAAATGTGTCCCATCCCTCCCATACTCATGTCCCACTCCTCCCACCCAAGAGGGAGGAATGGGACAAAATTCTTGTAATTGGAATTTCTCAACAGTAATAAAATTGTTCAACATTTAAACGGTGTGTATTTTTTAAAATTAATTTTAAACATCTAAGTTTATTATTTAACAATTTTCATCGATAAATAAGCAGTGGATAATGAATAAAAAAATATTTATGTGAAAATGTCCCAATCCTCCCTCCTCTCCCCTATAATTTTTTATATGTAATTCTACAAGATTTATTTATCATAAAACAAGTTTTAAAATTTATGAAACTTTAGCCAAAACTATAAAATAAATGATATTAAACATTAAGCTATTTGAACACATTGTGATTAGGCTTGCGCGGCAAATTATGAGGTCAAAATTGAAAAAATGACCAAGAAAATGACTTTATATTGTACAAATATGTACAAACAAAGACTTATACCTAAATTCTCAGCTCAATTTTTATTAGAAATTACTTTTAAAAATATTTTAAGTAAAAATTTTAAAATTTTTATTAATTTTTTTAGAAAAAAGTTCTTAAAATAATTTCTAACTAAAATTGAGCTGAGAATTTAGGCATAAGTCTTTGTTTGTACGTATTTGTACAATATAAAGTCATTTTCTTGGTCATTTTTTCAATTTTGACCTCACAATTTGCCGTGCAAGCCTAATCACAATGTTTTCAAATAGCTTCATGTTTAATATCATTTATTTTAGTTTTGACAAAAGTTTCATAAATTTTAAAACTTGTTTTATAATAAATAAATCCTGTAGAATTACAGATGAAAAAAATTATACTAATTTATTGAGTAGTTAAAAAATGACATGAAAGATCAAACTATGCTTTGTAGTATCTTCTTTGCACATTTTTAAGACTCCTGTGACCCCTTAATGCGCAATTATGTTAGAATTTAACATGGATTTTTTTAAAAACTAAGTCATTTATCTTTGTAAAAACATATGGCAATTTGACTAGCCCTTTCCCCAGTCTATTAATTTTGATGTTGAGTTAGCATATTCCTACAACTACAAGATGCTTTTGTGCAGCTCTACAGCAATGCTGAAGACATGTCTGCCTGTCTAACCTACCTACCCAGCTGCTTACTTACCTCCCTGCTTAACCTATCTGCCAGCCTTACCTTACCTGTCTATACCTGTCTGGCGGCCAAAACCACCTACCTTGCCTGATTACCTGCCTTAACTACCAATCTGTTTGAATGCCTGCCTTCTTAATTTACCTACCTAACTACTTACATTAGTTACCCTACTCTACCTTTAGTATATGTCTAACCTGTCTGCCAAACCTTATCTTATCTACCTGCAAACTTTTATTGGCAATAATTGTGATTATTGTTTTCTTTGTCTATTTTGTTACCTGGAAAATTTTATGTATTCTATTGGAGTTAGAAAAAATATTAAAGCAACAAAACTTCAAAAACTCAAATGAATGTATTAGTAAGATGCAGTATAGTTTAAGTATATACATATACAGGGTGAGGCAAACAAAACCGGCCCCGAGGTGGAGATAAGAATACGATAGAAATGTTGCCAAGTCAAAAACCAATACAAAACAGGTTTGCTAACTGAAGCTTTTGATCGCTTCAATATTAAGCTCAAACAAACGCTTGGCGACTTATTTGCCGGTAACTACGCTATGGTTACAAAAGCTAGGTGAAATGAAATATAAACAAGGTTTCTAGGGCTGATTAAAAAAGTTCCCACTTGTGATTATTTCGGTTGTTATTTATCCTAGAGAATTGGACCTTTTTGTTTTTGGTAATACAAACATTCTAAATTGATTGCAAGACACAAAATTTGCATTATGGGACGTCTTTATACAACACGAACCAAGATCTGAACTCGCCACTAGTCTGAGTAGCTCTAATGTGAAGCTAATCCGATCCAACCAATGCAAAAACAGGTTTCAGGCGGCTTCAAGATTTTTTCTCGCCAAGCATTTCTACGTATTCCCATCTCTAGATCGAGGCCGGTTTTGTTTGCCTCACCCTGTATGTCCTATACTGAAAAACTAAACTCCTTGTCACAACAGCACATTATTGGGTCAAGTCCTTCCGTGCCTAATTCAGCTTTCGTTATCTAGGGCTATGGGCTGCTATGTATATGTCCCGGTTTGAAAGGCTGAGGGATATATGGTATAACGGCTGAGGGATATATTTTGAAAGGCTGAGGGAATCTCGCCCAATCCGGGATTCGTATCCCGGCCCTGTGGCATGGCAATACAAAGCACTGCCACTTTGCCTCATATCTTATACTAATGATCTTAATCTCACTAGAAAAAAAAACTAGGGTCACCAACCAAAATTTAGTTGGAATATAAATGTCTTATGCTAACGTTATAATTAAAACAATGAAGGTATGCATATCTGATTTACAATGTACATAAATGTTAAAAGATATTTTTGTTTTTACATTTAAAAAAAAGTCTTTGAAAATTTAAAAAACATGGTTTTGACAAATTTACTTAAGCATGACATACTTTACGAGTTTTTATTACGTAAGAATATTACGATGCGATCCATAAACCACCTTTGGGAAAAGTAAAAGAAACACAAAAAAATTGCACACAATAATTTTAATAAGAAATAATCAATTGACCGTACGTCAATACATACAAAAAATATAATGTCATACAACAAATATATTGTTAATAAAATTTTGGAACCATTTAATCCCTGATTTAAATTTCAAATAAGATACCAAGACAAAGTCAAAATAACTATTTCAGAAGTCTAATCGGATCGAGATTCGAAATCCAGATCATTTAAATATATAGCAAAATCATAAATTTTAGAGTCAATGACAATCGATTTCTTACAATTCACACCTGGTAAGATGTTTCCTCCACAGTTTGGATAATTTAAGCAGCCACGTCCCACACAAACTTAAATATAATGATTTCAAAATGTTTTCAAAAAGATTCACGTTGAGGATCTTAGTTTCTTTGTTTAAACTTGTTGCCAGTGTCTTCAGTGGTTGCCAAACTGTTGTTGTCCACTTCTACTCTCTGTTAGGAGTTTTAACATGGCCAACTACTTTTTGTAATCTAAAAGCACGGTCAAGTGATTAAAAGTGTTGCTATCTCAAATATGCAAATGGACAAGTGTTCTATGAAGTGTTTAAAATCAATTGAGATCGTAAAATTAGTTCGAAACACTATCAAAGCAGATATTCAATCCTTGTAATTTTCAACGACAATATGTATTCTACCATGTGATTCAAAAGTGTTTGCAATATGTTCTATAAGATGTTCCAAAAAAAGTTCGCAATGTGATCCAAAAGTGAAATTCAACAAATCCCTTAGCAGAACACATTCTGAACACTTTGTCAAAGGTTCTGGAGCGCTTTTAGAATTCGATCCATGCGACGGAACGCATGTGGAACACTATCGGAACACAATTTTCATGAAAGCGCTCTAAATCTGTTCCGAATGTGTGTTCCGTGTTTGCAGTGTACTCAAGCCCCATTTCGTTAATTTTGAGGATTATTTCGTCAAACTATCACGTGACTTTTGAGTTAACACGAATTCTCACTTTAACTATTTTGATTTGACGATTCTGTATCTTGATTTTAAGGAAACTGGATCTCATTGTTGTACTCCATACTCAAAAATGACGAAATATTTCTTTAGATTAGAGGAAATTCGAATCCCCATAAAAATGACGAAACGAATTTTTTCACTTTGAGGAAAGGAAAACTCGGAGCATTTGCCAGTAAACGGCATCGTCAAAGTTAAGGAAAATTTCGTCGTTTTTGAGTATTCGTTTCTGAGAGTGTAAAGAGCATTAAATTCTCTACCAACTTCACAATCTAAGGTTCGTCCTGTATAATATAGGATATACAACTAAATATTTTAATTTTTTATTTAAAATATTGTGTTCATGTATTCGATTTGATCTTCAAAATTGAGAGTAGGAGGGCTTGGGCATCCTGTGCGCATCCCCAAGAAACAGTGACTCCACAGCCTCCGTGGCCGTAGTTGTGAATCACCTAAGAACAGAAAAATATGTTAATTTTTGCAATAATATAGTTAAAAGTAAAGCTTAATTTAGGTTATGTTATTAATTTGTTTCTTATTATGCCAGGCTATATACCAGGACCTACTGCTACAGATTCCGAATGATCTTATTGGCACGTTACAACTATACACCCCATCCGATAGACGATAAAAAAAATCAGTTTTCAACCTTTGATTGCAGGTATCATTTATTTATTTCTATAAAAAATGAAGTTAAACGAGAGTCAATACGATTTTAGAGTTCTTAGAAAAGTTATTTTAAAAATATTCAAACTTTTCGAAAAGTTCTTTTAGTAGTTAATTTTAAATGTATTTTGCTTTAAAAACAATGTTAACATAAAATGTTGCTTTGAAAACAATGTTAAAATCAAATGTAAAAAACAAATAAGTGATACTGCCTTTTGTTTTGCATTTATGGCACAAAAATGGGTATTTTTACCTCGTAAGGCGTGTCTCTCATCAGTTGGGGAGACCGGGTCAAGTTGATACACTTTTTACTTTCTGATTTTTGTAATTTTTTTCTGTCAATATTTTGAAACAAACTAAGTGTAGTTAGTAACTATAACTCTTTGGCTAACGCCTGATATTTTTATAATCTAAATTGAATTGAATTTTCACTGACAAAAAAATGTTTTTTTTAATGTTGCAATGTGTATCAACTTAACCCGATCTGGGTCAAGTTGATACGGCATTGGGTCAAGTTGATACGCATATGAGTAAGCTGAGACGGTGCTAGGAAATATTAAAATATATCTAATAAAAATGCAGTAATTACGAAAAGTGTTTTATTTTACAATATAAATAGGTTTTTAACTTTATATGATACAAAGTTTTACATGATAGGGCCTACATTGATTGTAATGATTACTCCGAGTCTGAGAAATTGGGATCTGATTGACAATTGAAACACGTGTAAAATGGATTGTCTTCAGCACATGCGATGTGTGCCCACTTCTTACAGGATATGCATTGTATCTAGTCCTGGCAAGGCTTTGACGTTGAATATGTTTTGAAGCACACCAAACAAAAAGACTCTTCGCCTTCATCAGAGTCTGATTCATCTTTTTCAATTTTTCTTCGTTTCTCTCTTTTTTTATTTTTAACTTCTTTTGTCAGGTTTTCTGTTGTTTGTTTTCGGTTCTTTTCTGTTCTTCCATTCTTGGTAATATTACCCCCTAATGATTTAAACAATTTCAACTTTTATTTTCTTGTTAAAATATATCTGCTAAGCTCCTCCTCAAGTTCGTCAGTCAATATTTGTCGATGTTTAGCATAACCCATTTTTACAACCTCGTCAGTAGAATCTGGCATTTCAAGTTTTATTTTCCCTTTTTTGTCTTGAACCTGTAAAGAGCTATTGCGTCTATATTACAGATTTTGGCCGCTTCCCTAATATACATTCTGCCATTTCTAAACTGTTCATAAGCTCTTCCAAAAATATCAATTGGTATTTCGCCTCTTGTAGTTTCTTGGTATCTATAAATAAATGCAACATATGAAAATTCTTGTGGGTTAAGTTGATACACCGTATCAACTTGACCCCAAAGAAGCGTATCAACTTGACCCAACCGTCGCCATTACACTAAACCGCAAAATACGGAAAACCAATAAGAGCTAGAACAAAGTCTACTAGGTTACATTCTTGCCTTTATAGCATGTAACAATGTGATGTTATTTATAACACAATCCACTAACAAGTAAACTTTCAATAACACTTCAAATACAGGGGTAAAAATTTACTTTTAAAGCTCAAAACCAGTATTTAATTCACAACTCATAGAACAAAGCAACCTCCTCTAAGTGCTCACGCGTGGTTGTTGACGACGGACCGGTCGTCCAGTCAAGTGAGTACCAGTTAATTGCGCCTGCGCATTACGGAGTTATTTTGACTGTATCAACTTGACCCTGTATCAACTAGACCCGGTCTCCCCTAACTATTAAACATATTTTTTTTAAAAAAATGCCAAACATACTTTTTAGCTTATATTTGTATGAAAAGTATGTTTAAATTAAAAATGTACGAGTAGGATTTTGCGAGGTTAGTTCTATTGAATAGCTCCCTCGGCAAGATCGTTACAACTCACCTCGAGATCTCCACGTGTGGTGCGTAGTGTGTCTCTCTCGATGCGTGGACGCGGACGGCACGGGCGCAATCCAACCCACTCTCCCACCACCTCGGCACGCTATAACAATTTTTTTTTAAAAAAAGCTGCTCAGTGGTATGTTATACCTATAAACAAATATACACACTCTTAAAACAAAAGAGTGAAATCCGCTCCAGTAGGAGAAGTGCATTTTCGACACTGGAAAGGAGTGAATATTAACTCAGACTGAGTTGAAATCACTCGTTTGGAGTGATCCTGTCGGAGGTTTAACACACAAAGGATCCACTCCTTTCGGGGAAGTGCATTTTCAAGACTGGAGGAGTGAAATTTAACTCAGACTGAATTAAAATCGCTCGTTTGTTTTAAGAGTGCAGGGTGTCCGTAAAAGATGTGCGAGTTTCAAATCGTAATAGTATCAACTGTAATATTCGACAGTTGTCGTTGAAGGTGGCGAATAAAGAATAACAGTTTCAGATAAGCGCATGCGTTTGTACCGCTACATCGTTTTCACAATTGCAGTGTCATCTATTCCATTACTCCAGACTTTCTGAAGACAGTATGGGAAGAATTGTATTTTCGTTTGGATGTGTGCCGTATCGCTAAAGACAAACATATTGGAAACTTATAGGAAAAACTAGGTTAGTTTTCCTTCAATTTCATGTATGATTTGTTTAGTACAAAATAAACTCCTGTAATGTACCATTTAAACTCGGACATTCTTTTACGGACACCCTGTATTATTGTTCAGAGAATCAGCAAAATTAGTCTAACATACATTATAGGGTGAACATGGTATTGTGTTGTCCTACTTGACGATGGTTTATAAGCGGGTCCTTGGGATCAAGCACGCAAGCCTGAAAATATATGTCTACCAACCAACATAAACTTTACACTCAATGTCTAACAAACAGACACTGAGAGCATAATTTAAATGCAACCACTTTCATTAATCCTCTATTATCATAAAAATGCGTTATTAATGAAAGACCCTATACTCAGTATTTTATTTCTAGATATCTAAGTGTGACAGGTTATATTTGCATACATGAGAATAAATCCTAGCTTAGAAATACAAGAACCGTGTACCTCCAAGCTGGGGACCAGCTCCGTGCACTTTTTCCATATGTCCTCCCGGTCACTCTTATCTACCTCGAGGTTCCAGTCGCCAGCCTGGGTGGTGCCACCACACACCACATAGTCAGAACTGTGGATGAAAACTGATAGAAATAGTATATCGTCACTTAAGTTCCCACATGTGCTATCTCATTGTTGAACAAGGATCAGATTTACTGTACGGTAACCCTTGGCGCTACTTTTTTTTTTTGATTAGGAGATGAATAATTTTTGTGGCAACTGTCTGACTTCGACTGATGATTCGAATTCGTTGACTTCACAATGATGACGTTTTCCGGCAAACCTATCTGACCGTTATTTGCTCGTTTCGTTTGGGTTTTCAGCCGACTTTTGGCACGATTTCGGAAAGTCCACAAAGGGTTACCGTTCAGTAAATATCTCCCTTTGTGCAAAGAAGGATAGCACATGTGGAAACTTTAGTGACGATATGCTTTCAACATCAAGCTTGAGGCAGAACCCTAGTATGGTTTTAATTTAATCTTAAACCTCAGAATGTATTTCATGTTCTTTTTTTTTAGTCTCTTACATGAAATTAGTTAGTGAATGAATAAGAATATTCTAATTCAAACTTTTTATTTTAAGCACTTTTGCTACGAAGAATTTTGTTTCCCTGTAATATGTGATAAGAATATCATTATCGGCTCCTTAGTCGGACGGCCGTCGTGTTCCGTTTCAGTAGTGAAAGGGTTAAAGCGAATTTTTACCATCTTCTTAAAAAATTAGCATTTATATTACTATTGTTTTCATTATTTTTTTTACTTTAGAAGGATTTATTTCGATGGCTAAATACTATTTGACAGCAATAACTTTAAATACTATTTGACAAGCAAAATGGTTAGTCATTGAAGCAGACACTTACCGTGGAAGCACGTACGACTTGTCCGTGAGAACGCCGAACCGGATCCATGGAGCCTTCACCTAATGATAATAGATCGATATTGTCAATTCTGCAGAGCAATTTACATTTTTTAAAACTCTTTCAGTCCCTATGACAATTTGGCATCATCATTTAAGAATTTTTTTTCTGATTGTCTATAGCCATTTATGATATCAAAAAGCACATCAGTCGATTCTCTAAACTTTTTTTCTATTAGAAAATACGTTTAATTAATCCCAATAGATGTCAGCCCTATTATTTTTTTAAAAAATATGATCAGAAATATGATGTTGCCAAGTGGCATCACTTGGACTGAAATGGTTTAAAACTTTTTAGCTGCGACAACAATCGGTACATTAGTACTTCTTTGACTTGGGTTGCAATTTCATTTAAAACTGAATGTATCGAAAAAAGGACTCTCTTGAGAATTCCGCATCTTGAAAATCGTAACGTTATTCCTATGGAAAACATTCGCAAGTCAATTACCGTCACAATTTTAATAAAAGGTTACTAGTTTTTTGTATCGATTTGTGAGTTTTTTTGTATCGCATTTGTTTTGCGAAAATCACTTATTTACAAAAAACATTCGAAACAATTTTAAAAAGTGGGATAATAGAGACCTGTAGATTATCTACATTTATTATTTAAAAAAAAACATTCGTAAAAATATTCAATACAGCCTGGAGAAATGTGACAGAGAAAATAGTTTTTTCCCATTGGATTAACATTGAAGCACATGAATTTGGAGACCCCCGGTCCAGCGCGCCCATTCCCCCTTCTGAGTCCAGCTTTTTTCTTACACATCCTACAAACGGATCTTGTAGAAAAAAATCACCAATAAAAGACGGCATATATTTAGGTACGTCACTGATGAATGTTAAATCTATAATGATTCAAAGTCCTGTTTAAATTCACTAGACTGTTCGTTACTCAATATAATTAATTATTACCTATTTAGCAAAATATTTACGACAAGACCACCAAACAGATTTAGAAGATCATCATTTTTGGAATGGAAGTCAGATGAGGAGTCGATGTGTCCTTATTAGGTTGAAAACTACGTTTCTCATATCTGCCCTGGGCAGGTAAACTACTGTAACTTCCACAAGGAGTTGGACCATTGTTGCAAGCACTCAATTACTCTAACGTAAATGGTACAACAATGGAAATAAAATTTATTTCAGATCAAAAATGGTACAACTCATTGTTGCAATTACTGCAGTTTACCTGCCCGCGGCAGATATTCAGTCGAAATTAAATAGCACAAAATTTATTTTAAAGAGGCATTTTAGTCAGGAGATATCTCTTTTGGTAAATCAATCAAATATTGGTGACATACTCAGTATATTTCTATATCTTTAAAAAAAATTACTCACATAGGTGACTTGTCCACGAACTGGTTTCAACAGAGGGTCTCGCACCAGACTCGCCGCTCCTATTCCGCAACAGTTGATAACCACGTCGAAGTCTCCGGCTAGCTACGCATAAAAGAACACGGTTAAATCCTTAATGGCTAAAGGTTTGTTCACTGAAGGTGAGTCAATAGATTTAATAATTCTTCAAGAACTAAGAATCTTATATTACATTCCTATGACAGGCATCAAATAATAATACAGCGAAATACACTGCTCAAAACAATTAGGGGAATACATGGTATAAACCATTTCGCACCCAATGATTCCATTTTGTATCATCAGCCATCAGCTTCCGATTTTTTTGCTCCACTAAGTTAAATTCGTACTTATTTATCGTTAGATGGAAGAATCGTGTCTTTTGAAGCATTAAATAAGGTTTGATATAATTGAATGAAAATATGAAAAACATGGTAAAATAAAATTCACTCCAAAAAACTTTTAGGAAATAAATTGAACCTAAATTCTTCACGCTTGCATTCTTACAAGTCAACAATTTTATTTTACTTTTTTTATACAATTAAAACTTTGAAAAAAAATATTGTTATATTTTGTTCAAAAATTATGATTCCAATTTTTTGCCGCTTAAATTTTAGTTAAGAATTTAAGATTCGTTTCCCTGTTTTTTGCCATTTCAATCTGAATGCATAAGGAATCTATTTCACAAATTTTAAATTTTTATAATAAAAAGTAAGAAGTTGGAACTGGATGGGTAAACAAAAGTATGCAAAGTGCTCCCCTAATTGTTTTGAGCAGTGTAGTTAACAGACAGAATATTTTGGTAAAGTTTTCTTCATGTACCTCATCGATACTTTCTACTTTCTTTTGGATAACTTTTCCACCCATACTTTGGAACCTGTAAAATAAATAATAATAATTAAAATAATTTCCATTTGTTACTTGAATTTTTCCTGTTAAATATAAGTTATTTCTTCACCTCTTGAGCATCATGGGGAGATACTTTTTGCATTCCACAATGTATGTTGTTACTCGGTGCCCAAACCTGCAAAAGAGTTCAGTTCTAAAATTTATACCATATACATTAATGCATACTTTTTTTTAAATACAAATCAATATTTAACAATTAAATACAATTCAATATTTAACAATTAAATACGTATCAATACTTAACAATTAATTAAATACAAATCAATATTTAACAATTAAATACACATCAATATTTAACAATTAAATACAAATCATTATTTAACAATTAAATACAAATCAATATTTAACAATTAAATACAAATAATACTTAAAAATTAAATACAAATCAATGCTTAACAATTAAATACAAATCAATATTTAACAATTAAATACAAATCAATATTTAACAATTAAATACAAATAACACTTAACAATTAAATACAAATCAATATTTAACAATTAAATACAAATAACACTTAAAAATTAAATACAAATCAATGCTAAACAATTAAATACAAATCAATATTTAACAATGGAATACAAATCAATATTTAACAATTAAATACAACAATATTTAAACAATTAAACTCTGTCAAGCAAGACTACTTACTTGTACTTATCTGGAAACAGAGCCAACTCTTTGGGAATCATCTGCCTACAGTCCACGGCAACGTCCGCGAAGAATGGTATGGACTGCAATGCAAATTATATCAAGCAAAATACATCCAAATACACAGAGAAAAAAAACACATACAAATTACTTATGTTTATAGGAAGCAAACGAATTTGAATACCGCCCATCTATGGAAAGGTATAATCCATCGAACAGTACCATGGTAATTATTGAATTTTTATATACTTTTGAGACCCGATATCCATTTAGATGGATGTTTTGTTTTACGTTCCACTATTACTACACAATATTACTACGCAATACATATTAGATACAGTGCGATACAGTACCGTACTGTTGTAAAAAAAATCTCCGTGTTTTGCTCGGCTGCTATTTAACAGAAATTTTTGAGAGATATATCATTTTTCAAGGCAAAAAAAAAGATATTTGTTTTTGTTATTAAAATGTTCATAGGAGGTCGGATTTTCAATATATTGGTCACGCCCTACTCAACTTGTATGGCTAAAGAAGCTATCCCAAACACGTTCTCGGACGGTCAGTTTGATGTCACTCTTCCGAGTGTCGTTGTTCCGAAAAATGAAGATAACTGATCTCAAAACCTGTTCGGAAACACTCGTTCACCACTGATCACAATTTTAGGATTAAGAGTGGTTTCGAACTGGTTTCTCCATCTTCGGCACTCAAAACAGTAACGAAAAACTATCGGTTCATTTCAAAATTTCTATCGGCTGGTTTGGGAAACCTTCTTTGCCTTATAATTTAAGTTACCATGTATCTGTATTGATTTGTGCAGTTTTCAATTTGCATTTGAGTCATCAAACGGCGGCAATCTTTCTTCAAACTTACCTGTGGTTCCTCTAGCAATTCAAAGAAGGTGGTCAGGTCAACTCCCCATTGACTTGCCTCAGGGGAACGCCGAAGTTTTTCGAACTCCTCCACGCTCCTTGACACCCACGTTCTAAAATAGAAAATGACTTAATTCAATAATTTTTGTCATGAACATTTTCAATTATATGAAAGTTATACTTATTTTACTGTTGATCTTATTCATATCTATTTCGAAAACTTAGTGCACTTATTAAATTATAAACTATTATTATATTTAATTTATGTTCTGGTCTGTCTAGTTAATGTATGTTCCCATCAGAGTTTCACTTTATATCAAGCAATGGTATGTACTGTGTCGTCCATACCTAATAGTAGATTCTGGCGTGTCTCCGAGAAAATAGGGTTCTATGAGGCCCGCAGATCCGTCTCCAGTTGTGTATGGTGAGAAGTGCTCAGACATAAGAGTCACCTCTACTGAATCCTTTTCCCTCGTGGACACCTCTACAGCAGTCGTCAGCCCTATCACACCAGCTCCTAGCACGCATACTTTTTTCTTCACCATATCTATTAAAAGAATAATATATGTAATTGATCAATGGCTTAATTTACAATCATCCCATAGATAAATTTATTTCCCACATAGTCAGACCTCCACAACAGTCGTAAAGACCTATCACACCAGCTTTTAGTGAGCGAACTTTACCATAGCTACTACGGAAATTAATACAAATATTTATGGAATGTAAGGCTAAATATAAAATCATCCAATAGAACAAAAAAAATCCTATGTGCTTCTGGCCTCCTCCATAACAGTCGAAAGACCTAAAGGACTACTTCTACTACATATACTCTTTCTTAACCATATCTAGCATAGAAAAAAAACTATAATGCATGGAATCTCAGGATAAATTTTCAATCATTCGATAGATAAATTTATTTCAAATGTAGGAAGTTCCACAGCATTCGTTAAGACCTATTGCAGCAGCTTTTAGTGCGCAAACTTTTTCTTTACCATAGCTACTATGGGAAAGAGTACAATAACCTATGAATTCTTCGATTGAATTCTCAATCATATAGTGCAGGAATTTAATTTTCAATTAATTAGATCATCTGAGTGTGGAATGTATATCCTTATGTATGATTGTTTCATTATTATTTTATTCATTTTTAATGTATTAGACGCCGCTTAATGTGATCACGGTTAATGTTATCAATCGTTTAATGTTATCAAAATCGCTTAATCCCATCCTCTTATATCAAAATACATTGAAAAATCATCGTTTATTGTAATCAAACGCTCGTTTATTGTTATCAGTTCATATGTAAATTTCCCGAAAAAAAAACTATATGAATGCTGAAGATTTTGAAGCATGGATGTGGAGATCGACGAGAAGGTTGCGACTTCTACTTCGTTAACTGATGAGGACATTTTCGAAGCCGTATGTGTCAAAGATAAAGCTTCGTCACAAGATTCTGATGCCAATGATGAGCCTATAAGTGCTATCGAAGGCAAAATTCCGACGCCTGCTCAGATGAGGGAGGCAGAATCTTACATCTAGGTGTGCAAAACAAGGCCGACGTGGAACACTTGCATAAACATCAGGATTATGAGCGATTCGTAAATGACTTGCATCGAAAGAATGCTGAACAATCGACAAATGATTATTTCTTTTTCTGTTAATAATTAACCTTATTTGCATTTGGTATTGTTTTCTGCAATTCATTATTAAATATGTAAGTATACTCACTAGTAATTCCTTTTCTTTAGAGTGTATTAATTTATATTTAATGCTATAGAGTTTTTCAGCAACAACTCCTAATTTAAAATTAATTTTTATTTTAATACGTAAGTAAAAAAATCAATTTTTAGTTTAAACTTTTTTTCGTGTATTGTAATCAATCGGTTATTGTTATCAAATCACGTTCGTCCCGATGTGATCACATTAAGCGGCGTCTACTATTATTATTATAGTTCCTGAAAACCATTTGCTATATGCGATAGCTTGTCCCTAAATACACTTTAAACACTGCAAAAAAAAAATGATGGAACATTACTCCATAAACACGGTAGAAGCTGACAAAATGTGCTGCCGTCATGCTTTCAGAGTAACGTTCTACCTTTATTTTACAGTATGATAGATTGTTTGGGACGAAAATATGACCCCTTAAAGGCAAAGTTACCGAAGTATACCGTAAAATAAAAGACTTCACTAAAAGCCAAAACTTTACCTTTCCGCAAAAACCAAGTATGTAGCACGGCCTTATCCCAAACAAACTGGCATATTTCAGTTATTATTTTTTATTGTATCTACGTTGCCAAATGTAACAGTTTATCTCATTGTAATCAAGAATCTGTATCGTTATCAATGCATTTCAAACTGCAACGATAACGATGTGACATATAAATGTATGATCTAGAAAATATATTTATTTTACTCAAAAATTTGTATCTCCATAATGTAAGAGGTATCGTCACTTCAAAGACCTAGTGAATTATTTTTTTAAAAAACATCTATCTAATATAGCTTTTAATGTTTTTGACCGTGAAAAAGTCATTAGCATTCGATTATTATTAATTCTAGTTCTTTTAAATTGTCACCGCTTATTGATATACTGTCAGATCTGCTATTATTAACTGTATTACTCGGGGATATTTTTCCTTCAAACTTTTTTTTTTGTTATTACTATTTTCATGCCTGTTGAAAAAATAATTAAAATTTAAAGCATTTCTATTTTTGATTTCAAAATTAATGCATTAAGGTCAATGGGACTGTCCAATGTCCACCCTCTAAACAATTATTTAATTTTTTAAGGGGGGTGGGGAGTTTAAAGAAAGCTAATGAAAGTGCTACATTATATTTGGAAAATAGAAACTTTTGTAGCTACAGTGTTTGAATAAAATGCAAAAGAATTTCTTCTCGACAAGCTACCTAATCCTCTAGTAATAAAATATGTCAACATGAGCCCCATTCTAGCTCGTAAACAGTCTCGGATTTTTTTAAAGAGGTACACTGATAAAACTTAGGTGAAATGTTACTCTGTAAACACAATTGTAGATCATTTTACCAGCTTCCACATTTTGTACGAAGAAACGTTTCACAAATTTCTTATTGGAAAAACAGAAAGCAGAATTAGAGAATAAAGAAATCAACAATAATGCTATTCTTATTGAAGTGTACCAATAGGTTGGCGGGAGCTGTTGAAGAATGGATGTGTTTAAATATCCAAAAATAATTTTTCAGTTCGAAAATATTATTTAACACTAAAATATTTACACAAATAATATTTGCAGTTTCGGTGGCTGAATGGTCAGTGTACTAGACTTTGGAGTTGGAGCTGCTGAGGTCGGGTTCGAATCCCGGTCAGGCATGGATGTTTGTGACTGTCAGTAAATGTTGTTATTTGTAATAAAAATTTCTTTCTGTGTCTGTCCCACTTGACGAAAGCTTATAAGCGGTTCTCTGAACAAGCACACAAGCTGAAATATATATGTATCATACCATACTATAATATTTAAAATTGAAAAAAATTATTAGTATAGTCTCTATCTCACACTTCAAAAGCAACTTTCATTTTCACTAGAACAACTCTGCATGAACAAAACCGACACATAGGCATTTTACCCCCCCCCCCCACTATATAAAAAAAGTTCTAAAATATAACCCATCCACCGACTTCATATTAAATAACATTGAGACTAATATAAACCATCCGACGAACATCCATATCGCAGCACACATTTCCAGAACGGGGTGTAAAGGGCCCCTATAAAATACGGGATTTTCCCGCCATTTCAACGGGGGAGAGGGGGCTGTAAATTTGATTCAAAGGAAGTATTTCGAAGATTATCTTCCATATTTCTCAAGCCCCCCTCGAACCACCCACTGGGATGGTGTCAAGAGGAATTTGTGATATCACCTGGTGGCTCGGAGTTTATTGTTTCCTGCAAGTTATTTCGTTTAGCATGCAGGAGATGTGGAAGTATTAGTAATGCTGCATTTGTAACCTGGTGTTTTCGTTTGGTTGAAATTGCCGTCACCACTTTGGCAACTTAACTTGGGTAAAAACAGAGAGTAAAAAGGTAGAGGGAAAAACGCGGTAGGTCCGCTAGTTGGAAACTCTTGTACGGTAATATTACATACAAAATTATCTGAAGTCAATTTAACCAAAATACACTTTTTATTCTGATAAAATTGCCAAATTTTCTCAAATAGTATTCAATTCAAATCTGTTAGGCCATAAACCGTATTAATGTATTAAGCATGCTTTCTGGATGGATTCACAAATAATTTATGGAACTCTTTACATGCGCGGATGGATCTTCACTATAGTATATTTCTATTTACGCAACTTAGGTTGGCAAGGAGTGTAGAGAGAGGGAATCAATTTAAACAATGCACTAATATGCAGCAAAAACTCAAATATTGCACAAACAAATGCAGTTTCATATTTACTCAAATATTAAAAAGGTGGTTAACATATATGCTCTCTATCCCAAACTTCTCCAGTTGTTCTAATAAGTACCATATAAAATCTGATGCCACCATTTCAAAGTATAGGATTTTTCCTTTGAAAATTTATAGAGTTGGTTTATTAAGGAAAAGAAACAAATGTTTACACAGAAATGAAAGTGCAACAAATGAGTGGGTACATCAAAACAAATCAAGGCTGGATTTACCCTAGTCTACCATTGTAAATAAAATCTTAGACAAAAAAAATTCTGGAGCAATTCTGTGCCAACAAATAAGAGGTCAGCTAAAGTAACGATCAAAGCCGAATTGACCTGAGTCTACAATCACAAATAAAATCTTAGACAAAATTCTGGAGCTGTTTGCTACGGTTGTTCAACTTAACCCTCTTAGGAATACAAACGCATAAAAACCATCACCTCGCAGTAAGGCTTTTTGGCAACATAAGTATTTTTTTAAAGTCATAAGCTTAGCAGTTTTATTAATTTTTAAATTCTGTGTAAAAATATATGTGACATTTAAAACCATCTACTACAGGAATATAATTTTTTTTTAAATTGAGAAATTAAATTTTTAGTTAAAAATTAAATTTAAATCTCATGCAGCGTAAACAAGTTTGCACTACAGCCAATTTGCTTATCCCTCAGAGGGTTATAACTTATTTATATTTTTTGAATTTTTAATGAACAGTTCCTAGGAAAATAACAATTGCAACCAGCTGCTTTTCTCTAACAATAATCTAAATATTTCTTTCTCCGTTCTTCATCTTTGTACATTCGCTGAAATCTGGTTGCAGCTGTGTAATTAATCAGCAAGGGCGGAAAATGAGAATTTGTTAAAACATCAAAAAATATTATATTATTTTTAAGGAATATTAACTTTCTCGATGGGTGGGCGTGGGAATAATGTAATTGAATAATATTTTATTCAAACAATATAACGTTATTGTAGGTGAAAATAGTTTATTTTGGTTCACTAAAGTGAAATTAAAATATTTATACATTTGTGATTTTAAAATAATAATTTTAGATAAACGTTACAGAACACCTTAAAAATTTATGCCGTCCATTTACATAAAATTTTCCATTCATTTCGTGAGTTTGAAGAAGAGTAAAAGCCTCTATCGAATGCGATATCTGACATATCTAACTCAAAGTTGAAAATAGTCGTTTTGCAGCATTAACATAGGAATTATTGCATTATTAAGGAATAATTTAACATTATTTTGTGCTTTTTTCAAGTACCTGAGAAAAAAGAAAAGCTATGCAAATTCACTAGAAAATATATAACTTGTACAAATGGCTATCTTAAGTAAAGTTTCAAAACTATCCAATCAACAAAGTACAAGTGTTTTAGGACGGATTTTAACAAAATAATCTGTAATTTTTTTAAGTGAACCCTTTAATGGGGGCTACATTTTCTTCACTCTCAAAACAATTATCTATCTCTCTTTTCTCAAACTTTTTTTTTAAGTATACTATTCTCAAAATGCTATTCCATTATAGAAATAGCAGCTTTATTAACTGAACAAAAGTATTAAACGGTTCTAATCATCGATACTCATTATGGGAACTATTTAAAGTAACAAAGGACACTTCTTTTATAATTTACTACTATTTCCGAAAATAATATTACAATCTGATACAATGATAATATACAACAATACAATATAATACAATAATAATATACAACAATACAATGTTATACAATAATAATATACAAGAACACAATATAATGCAATAATAATATACAACAATACAATATAATACAATAATAGTATACAACAATAAAATCTAATACCAATAATAATATACAACAATAAAATCTAATACAATAATAATATACAAGAACACAATATAATGCAATAATAATATACAACAATATAATATAATACAATAATAATATACAACAATAAATTAGAATACAAGACTAATATACAACAGTAAATTAGAATACAAGAGTAATATACAACATTACAATTTAAACTCGCTATTCATTGATACTCATAATTAAACCGATTTTAAAAACAAAGGGCACTTTTTTATTATTTCACTACTATTTTTCCCTAAAACAATAATAATACAAAAAAAATCTAATTCAAGATCCATGACCCATAATTCAACAAGTGCACTTAAAAGCATGCTGTGACACCTTTGGCCCCGGAGGAATAGATTAGGCTTGCAACGAGAGCATGTCTCAATTAAATTTGTGACAACATAAAATACCCGACGCGACAGGGGACATCAGGTTGTTTAAGTCAAGAGTCGTCTCTTGAAGAAATAAGGCCTTATTTATATTGCTTGGGTTTTGAAGAAAAAAAACTGCAGTTAGGTTTTTAAAAAATGTAATGTTATGGTGTATTTTTTAATAAATTTTAGTTGAAAAGTTTTTGGGAGGATTTTTAAATTTTCGAAAATTGTGTTACTTGGGTGAGGGGTTTAATTACATTCTTAAAATTTTGTCTTTGGTTTCACCTTATGATGACTCTTAGTAGCAGCTACGGCTGTGTGGTGAAACGTTTCACCATATTTTCAAAATTTCGGTTGAAACATTTTTCATGTTTTTCAAACAAAAACCTAGGAAATGATTCAACTGAATACCGAAAATGTGGTGAAACATTTCACCACACAGCCGTTGTAGCTACTAGGAATCATATTTTTGGTGACAACAAGAACCAAATTTTTAACAGTGTAGTTCAGTATGAATTTTAATGTGCAAACACGATTGATTAAAACATATAAAAAATCAAATTTATGAATCATCACCTAAGCATTACCTAACAACTCTTGATTAATTCTGTTATGACTCAAATCGCGGAATCCCCCAACAACAGCGACCAACCATTTTTTTAAAAACCAAAAGCAATTTGACTCAAATACCTAAATATTAATTTACAGCAAATTTGAAGATAACCCACCTTCTCCACCTCTACTTAACTGTTAAATACTCCCTAAAAACCCATTAACATTTACAAATCAATATTTCTCTTCAAACTGCCACCCGAATTAATATACCTCCAGGGCAAATTGCAAGAACTAATGACGGTACATAACTTTTGTCTATCCAAGCCCCTATCGTTATGACTTGCAAACGACATTTATTTGGTACACCCCTTTAAATATCGTATGGCCTTTTCTGAAAGGCCGGTGCGCAGTTATTAAGGTACTCTTTGCAATATGAGACTTTAAAAGGCCTATTTAAGATTGGAGAACCCCAGAGTAAGCTTAAATGGGACGTTTTACGGCTATATGTAAGGTGATTTCTAAAGATCCTGTAATGAATTTTTACTTATGGGTAATAATTTATATTATATAGATGAAATTAAAGATTGGTGAATTGAAATTGAATATTAATTTTTTAAAAGGTCATACAAGTTATATTTCAATAATTGAAGGAAAATTCACTTCTAAATTTCTTTAATTAATTTTTCCCAACAATTTCTTCCTACTTTCTTGAAAATTTAAACTTTAATAACATTTAATTAATTAATTATTTCAGTTTAACTATTTAAAAATGATGAAAATCAGGAAACTTTATATATGCATTATTTGCAAGTAAAACAAACAGGCCTGGACTGGCCCGCCGGCCCATCGGCCCTCGGGCCGGTGCGCCTTTCTCGAAAAAAAAAAAAATCTGACTAAAATTTTTTGAACCCATAGATTCATCTTCTCGTAAGTATTCCGCACTTTAATGATGCACACGGATACTTATTTTCTAAAGGGGATCTGCATATCTTTAGGGAAGGCACGGGATAACTAAAAATTGCAGCACCGATACCTAGAAAGGCGCCTTCACTCGGTCCCTCTGCTTCACTTCCATACAGGGCGCTGATGAGCCGGTTAAATAACGATTACATTTTCATATGCTTGGAATTACTTTAAGGTGGTATATGTTCGGTCTTACGTGATCCATTAATTAGATGGTTAGACTAAACAGAACTTTCAAAGGTAACCGCCATGGCTTGACGCCTTAACACACTCGACAGAATCAATTGTACACTGTAAAAAATTTGGCCTGAATTTACTTGCAATTACTAAGTAACTTTACAGGTATCACACCATTTACTAGAAAATCACCTGTAACCAATCTCTTATAGTAGGTTTACTAAACAAAATGCTGTAGTAATACTAAGTAAATTGATGTAAAGCCTACAGCGCCCCCTGCCTATCTTTTCTAGATATGCGTCGTTTTCCTAGCAGCATTGTTTCTCGAAATTTGTTCGATTGGTCATCGGATTTAGCGAAAACTCACCGGTGAGTCAAAATCAGCAATCGGTGAACGAAAAAAGTCATTGATTCGATATCGGTCAAAGGTAAAAATTCAATAAATGTACGTTTCATCGGAAAATTATGACGAATTGATTAATCGCAATGATAAGAAACAAAAAAATCAATAGTAAAATTTCTTAATCAATTACATAAAACTTCTTTAACGATCAAGATTTTAACCTCTTTATTTACACGCAAATGAACAGCAAGTCCCGATGGCAGCGAGGTTCCGCGCAGTTCCTCGTTGCAAGCGAGCGCTCGGATCCGGAGATACGTGTGTTCGAGCCTCCGCAAATTCAAAATAACTGACTAACAAGAAAAATTAGTGATGCCCTCTGGTTAGAAATTTTTGAAACTGTTTATAGTTTCTTAGTAAACTTACATGAAAATCCCCTGTAAAACTACTGCAGATTTCTTAGTAAACGTACAAGCAGAACATCTGTAAATCTACTACAGTTTTCTTAGTATGGTTACTAAGGAAATGCATGTGTTACTTACTAAGTTTAATGCTGTAAGGTTACTAGAAAAGTTCATGGCACCTGAGTTTCCTAGAGATTTTCTAGTAATACTACAGATTTTTTCTTACTGTGTACCTATAAATTTTATATGGGACATTTTGATAAATATTAAAAAAAAGATCTTAATAAGGCGCCTTCCTTTACATACAAGTGCCAAACGGCCTCCTATATATATAACACATACATTTCCCAATATATTATTAAACTTGGGTGCTGGATATAAAAAAAATCCAAACACCCAAGAAGTATTGGGCACTCGCATATCATGGGTGGTTTTAAACTTCTTTTGATACTCTGTGCGGAATCGTATTTATGATGTATCATTCATACACATCCTGTCGTCGGATTTTTTTTGAATGAGGTATCTAAAAAAACATGCGTCAAGGAGTATTAGGACGCCTTTAATTTCACACACCGTTTTTAAACTTTTTGCAAATATGGCTCAATTTTCTGAGTAAAATAGCGCCCTGTATATGAGACTTATGCACGCTAAAGATGGTGTGGTCTACTGCCCTGATGCCGTGGGCTCTAAGTTTGCGTTGGGTGCCAGGTTAGGTTTTGGCCACGCCACTTGACCACGTTCCTAAAACGTGAGACTGATTGTCAATAGCCCTAGAGTATCTCTAGTGCAATATTCTCAATAAAACTAAATGTTTTTGTAAAAAAGACATTTTTTAAAAACATTTTAATTGTGGGTCTTGTTTATCAATCTTGAAAACCTGGTGCTGAATATTATTTGAATTGTTTCATTTTAACGCTACGATATCACATAAAGCGCTCTTGGACTTCGCTGTTTAAAATATCAATTCTTGGTGCCGAATATTATTTAATTATTTAATAATCTTTATCGTGGTTAGCGTTCGTTTCTTTCTGTTGTTCTCTTTATTAGTTTCAACTCAGACCTAAGGCTACATGTCAAATGTCAAAATTATTTTCACAGTCCACAAAGAAAATTTTGGCAAAATATATGCATCGTTTGCGATTTTGAAGTATACTTTCTCACCATATCATATGATTCAGCTGCTGTTTTGACTAAGTTTGTGCTGGTTGGATCGATTTGTTATGTGTTTTGAAGTTTCCCGGGTATCAAACGTCCAAATAAAAAGTGTAAGTTGCACGTTTGACATCAGAAACCTTTTACTTTTTTTTGCTTGATTGTATCTTTCCGATTAGTCTTTTTTTATTTGAAAGGTACGATATCCGAGACATCTTTGTACTTTTTCTCCATTTATGCGTTTAATAGTTGCAGAGGGTCGCGTCAATGTAGTTGAATTTGTTGTTTTGAGCTCTAAAAATACATTTTTTGCTATGAATGATCAAGTTTTGACAGTTTTTTGTGATTTAAAATCTAGATATCAGAGACATATATTTGTGCTTTTTGCAGATATTTTTGAGTATTTAAGTAACAATTGCCAAGGCCCTAGGCTATTTTATAGTTAATTCATTACTTCTTGTTTTATTTTGTCGCATGAATTCTTCCTAAAATAGGTATAATTGTATTTATTTTTGAACAATTATAAACACTTTATATGTGAGCCGAGATTAAATTTAAGGGGGCGCCCTTTGAAGCCGGGAAGGGCCGGTAAAACTGCGCCCTTGTTAGGGAGCCAGTCCGGCCCTGAAAACAAATTACATATGCACTGTTAAAAATTTACTGCTCGGTATCACTAACAAAAAACTGGTTCCTAGTGGCTACAACGAATGTGTGATGAAATATTTTAACAGATTTTCTGTATTAAATTATTGAGGGTTTTTTTTTTTCAAGTATTGGAAACCAAAATATAAATAATGTATCCGGAAATACAGTGAAACATTTGGATACCAAAAATATGGTTAAGCATTTTACCACACAGCCGTTGCAGCTACTAGGAACCACTTCCTTTGTGAAACGTAGAGTCGAATTTTTGTATGTACGACTGTGATAGTTTTAATCATTACAATCCCTACCTTGATACATGGAAGCCTGGATCTCCGAGTGGTTTGGACCATTACGCTAGTAGTCTGCGCGCTGTAACGGATGCGGGTTTGATTCCCGCCTCCACCCTTGGTGTATATTCCTTTCTCTGTGACAGTAAAAATTCGTTCTGTGTCTGTCTTACTTGCTGAAGGCTTCATAAGCGGGTCTCTGATCAAGCACACAAGCCGAAATATACAGGGTTAGTCCAAATGAATCGGAAAATAGTTGGTGGGTTGATAGGTCCATGCGTAGCTGTAGTTTGGTAGTTTGGTTACAATAAACATGCAGTGGTGGTCAAAAGTGTGGACACTATTTGAAAGTTTCATGTTTTTCAACACATTGTGTGCTTGTAGAATGTATTAATTTTCACTTGTGGCAATTTTAATTACTAAATTCTACATTAAATTAACTTCAATTTTATGTATAAACATTTGTATTTAAGTGAAAATTAATATATTTTAAGCTCTTAAAGTTACATGAAACTTAAAAAAGTTCCACACTTTTGGCCACCCCTGTACATTCGCCTAAATGCGTGTTTCTTATTGTCCGATTCATTTTGACTAACCTTGTATATGTACCTACACCTACTCCCCCCCTACCCCCTACCACTTGATAAATGTAATCTCTTCAGAATAAAAAAAATGCATGTCAATCATGTTTACAAATCAAGTTATAATTAGAACTTAAACTTATTCTAAATTAACGCATCGCCGTCGCCTCCTTTAATTACTTTCAATGCTTTAAATAATTCCAACACAACATAAAATATTCAACGCACGTAAACCAAGACATATCTTTCCCTTATCTTTACACCCAACTTCACTTAAACAAGTAGTAGCTACTTAATTGATTCAATACGCCCTAAAGGGGGTATCCTTAATTATAAAACACCCTCCTCATACACGTCAATATACTTTCTTAAAGTCATTCATCATAACCCTATTAGCTTTTATACTTTGTTAGTACTCATTCATTCGTATAACTTCGTAACGTATCGACAAAACCCGAAAACATTAGATTAGATTTTATCTCTGTATTAGTAAATTTAATAGAGAGTTTGACAGTCAAGGTGGGTCCAATTATGATTAATTATCTGTGCATTAAATTGAGATACCGTTCTATTTCTTTGATATAATGCAACATGGAATAACTTTTATTACATCGACAATGAAGGTATTTACGAATTGATGTCCTCCAAGTAGATATTTTATCAATAATATCCTGCTATGTTATTTACTTCGTTAAATAAATGTTTATTTTGTAGTGGTTAATTAAATACTTTTTGTAGTGATTAACAAAATAAGTAGAGATATAATAAAAATAGTAATATATGTTTTTTATATTTTTTTTTAAATCAGAAGTGATTGTTTAGTCAGGCCTATAGGAGCTCTTCGACGGCCATTTCAAGTCAAAAACCAAGTTCTGTATTTTCTTCAGGCTCGATGTTGCTTGTGTTGACTTTCAACACAAAAAAAATTACTTTTACATTTATTACAAGATTGTGTTGAGAAAAATTATGTTGAGACCAAATAAGAATGCAGGGTCAGGCCAAGAATTTTGTTGTGTTGAAGGCGCAGCACGCGTGTGTACTTCCGAAATGCAGTTGAGCAACTGTTCGTTAATGTTTCGGATAAATAGGTATACCAAAGCTTAAAAAATATATATTACGTAAATAAATGTTATTATTTTGTTATAAATATTTTAGAATCAACAATATAGTTTGCAGTTTTTGTCAATCGCATATGGATATATCGTTTCCTTTCGCGATCGTCAATTATATTGAGACAACCCAAATTTTGTCTTCATGTGTCATCAACACAATTTACACTCTCAAAAATGAATGCTCAAAAACGACGAAATTTTCCTTAATTTTGACGATTCCGCTACTGGCAAATGCTCCGAGTTTTCGTTTTCTTAAAGTGAGGAAATTTGAATCGTCAGTTTTATGAGGATTTGAATGTCGTGTAATCTAAAGAAAAATTTCGTCATTTTCATGAGGATTTGAATGTCGTCTAATCTAAAGACATATTTCGTCATTTTTGAGCATGTGAGTACAACAATGAGATTCAGTTTCCTCAAAATCAAGATACAGAATCGTCAAATCACGATCGTAAAAGTAAGGATTTGCGTTTACTCAAAAGTCACGTGATAGTTTGACGAAACAATCCTCAAAATTAACGAAATGAGGCTCGAGGATTCAGGAATCGTCAAAAATGAAAGTGTTTTTTCTGAGAGTGTATGTACTAAAACAATGCAATAATGTAATGTTGCCATTTTAAAAAAAAACACTAGTAGACTAAAACATAGTAACTAACCTCCCTAAAACCTATATATTTCCAAATCCCCCCCCCCCCACCTTTAAAAAAAAGAAATCTTAAACCTACAAACAACTTCAACATTTTCTTTGTTTTTGATCCACCACGCCTGTTGCACTATGATCTATGAAAATGAAGTATGCTTTTCAGGTTCATTGAGGGGGGGAGCTGCTTTGCGGCTTTCGACTATTTGTTTTAACATGGCGGGGGTGTGGAACAGCATCCGGGGACCCCCTGCTTGTGGAACAGGTAACAAGGTTGTGAATAACAACCATCTTGTTTCAATGACAGAGCGTACACGAAATACCAAAAATAACATTGTTTTTCTAGTATTTTCGGATTGTGCCGTTAAGTGTTTGGTCTGACCTATTTTTTGTCGCTCAGTTTTGGAACGATTTGTTTGTTGTTGAGTTCAAATTAATTTGTTGCTCGTACTTAATTCTATAATTGCCTTGAAGTTTGTTTATCGCTAAATTTAGATTTTTATTAATTATGGAATATATTCAATTATTGTTCAAAAAAAAATTTAATTGGAAATATTTCGGCGATGATTGCACATGTTTGGCTATTGTATCGCTTGCTCCCACGAAATAGAAAAGTACCTCAAAAAAGTTTTAAGAACAAATGCTACTATTGAACATCTTAGACCAGCAGACAGGTGGTACGCGTACCACTGGTGGTACGTGGGAAAATTTCAAGTGGTACGCGTGAGTGATGTGAGCAACATTATGCTATTAATAGCATCTGTACACACATGAGCAGTACACAATAAAACACAATTCTTTATTTCAAACATTAACATTATTTTAAAGAGAAATCTTTAATTAACTTCTGAATTTTATGTGAATTCGAGTTCCCTTTGATCTTCCGCAAGCTCTGCGATTTTGATGCCATTTGTTACTTGTGCGAGAATGGATTTCTTGAACTCTTGTCAATAAAAAATAAACATAGCAGAATAAATGTTGAAGAGAACTTAAAGAGTGAAGATAAGTTCCATTACTCCGCTTGTTGATATTTTAATCGCAGAGAAATAGCATCAAGTTTCGCACTAAAGACTATGAAATTATATACTGTATGATGACTAATTTTTTACTGAGTTTCTACTAATTTTTTAGACCTATAGGTAATAAATAAAACTGTAAATTAATATCATTTTAATCTTTTATTTATTTCTCCTTTATAGTAAGCATGTTATAAATAAACAAATATAAAATATTTAATCATTATGTATGAAGTTTTCTCAGGAATTTAATTTAAAAATCTTTTGAACACTTTTAGAAGAGTAAATAAAAATATTTAAGTCGGCTACGCCAAAATTTCTCAAAAAGCCAAGTGGTACACAAAAAAGGTTGGGAACCCCTGTCCTAGACTACGTACAAATTAAAATCCCTCTATAAATATTCCGAGAAAGATTCCTAAATCTTCAGCCAACTATCGCCAACAAAAAAAAAACATAACTGACAACCAAGTATACCAAAGAAGCAGGAAAAGAATTTTGTGCCGTGTGTTTTAAGACCAGATTGCAACGATCGCGCAGTAATAAAATCAAAGGCAGACCTTCTCTCACCTACCTTTCAAGTGACCCTTGCCCGGGTTAAAGGCAAAATATAACCCCTGACGAAATACCTTGCGTATGTATAAAATATATCGAAATATCAATGGGTTTGTAACAGCTTGTATTGAAATATATTTTTGGATTTTACTATCAGCAAATAAAATTTTACTAGTCCTGTGAATAAATATTGCATTATCAATACTTCATCTAAACAAATAGTAAAACTTTTTTTACTGCCATGTATGAGAAATACGAACATAAATTGTCAGTGGTATTAATAAATACAGTTGTTATAAAATATTTTTAACTAAGAAATAGGAAATCGTATAATGGAACAAGGAAAACTAAAAAAATAATAGTATTGGATAGAGATTGTAAAATAATTCTATACTTAAAGAAAAAATATTGCAAAATGTCAATGTAGAATAAAGATTTCATATAATAAACTAAACAATTAAAAAAAATCCCAATCAACATTTGGGAGACTAATGACTGAAAACTTAAGAGCTGAATTTTAGGGAAGAGCCGAGCTAATTCGTTCAGATGGGCTAAACCCTACACAAACTTTTTTGGCTAAGATTTCAAGCTAGATCCCGTCAAGTACAATAGTCTAGCGGCAGATCGCTCAAGTTGACAGTATGGATATACAGTGGTGGCCAAAAGTGTGGACACTTTTTGAGAGTTTCATGCGTTATAACTGTGTTCTTGCATCTATTAAATTTCGCTTAAATGCAAACATTTAAGTATTAAGTTGAAGGTAATTTAATGTAGAATTTCATTAAAAAAACAGAATAAAAGTATCTGTATTACAAATAAAGTTATGCTCATTTTAGTTGAACAAACAAGCACAAACAATGGATTCTCTTATGCCGAAATTGCAATACAAGTTGGTGGTTCAATGACTTGCAAAACTAAGACAGATCATACTATTAGTTGCATAACTTATTCGTAATACAGATATTGTAATACTGAATTTATTTTTAATTCTACATTAAATTACTTTGATGATGATGATGATGGGTCCATGGATATAGATTATATGGGACCAAAGGTCTCATAGACGGCTTCAGCGATCAACACACAGTGGTCCTCATAAAGATTAAATTACTTTTAATTTGATACACAATTGTTTAATTTGATATACAATTAATTAATATTCTGTAATCACACAAAGTTGAAAAATATGAAACTTTCAAAAAGTGTCCACACTTTTTGCCACCACTGTAGTTTCGCTATGCGTATCAGTGCCTCAGTAAAAAATTTTTTTTTTACTCTTTTCTTTATAATTTTTGTCAAATACTAAATAAAAGGTAAGTGAAGAATTTTTTTTTGTATGCTATTAAAGACCATAATAAATTATTTCTCTTGAGTTCTCTTTTGGTTTTTAGCGATGATTGGTTAAGTGATAGAATTTAAGGTTATTTTGATATATTGCAGCGAGGTACAGACTGGGGATGAACCGTACACAGTCCCAAATGGTTTGCTATGTCAACATACCTACATCGATTGTAACTTGTGAGGAAGGTAGGCCTACAAAAAATGTTAAAATTTTATATTTCTTCGTAACAATTTCTTCTAAGTCCCTAAATAAAGCACAACTTTTAGGTTTGTTCTAAACTTTTATAACTTTTTTTATTAAAGTTAACCAGATTTTCTGGATTGTAATTTGTTCTAAAATTTTACAATTGAAGTACACAGTTTCTTAGTTACGACTTTTATAAGTAATAAAAAGTTTTTGTACAGTAATCTATTACAATCATTACAATCATTACTTACCTTACATAAACAGATGATTTTTAAACTGTACGGTATAGCTCCGACCCAAGGGGTTGTTTCGTACAAGGTTACTTTTTTTTATTACCAATTTTTTTATGTAAAAAGTGGAATAGCTCCAAAATGTTTATGCATGATCAGTACCAAATAATCAAATTTTATATTGCTTTATGTAACCCTTACTTTGTAATTGCTATGAATCGACGAATCTCCCTTATGAGTACGGTATAGCCCCGCTCTCCCCTATTATCACTTTAATGCTGAAGGCTCCTACTACAAACAAGAATTCAAAGTCGTTCAAATAAAGGCAAATAGAATTAAGGCATAAAGGCAAATAGTATAAAGGCATATAAGTAACAACACTATTCACAAATATTTTTTAAGTTATAAGCTTTGAACCTAATTTCAAGATGACCTTAAGTGCATGTATCTCTCATGTTTCATATAATTTGGAGACAACAATTGATCAAAACAAAACATATATGATATTCGGATTTTGTTTAATTACTTCATCCCACACTTACATACATTTTCTAGGTCAAATTTCATTAACTTTAACAAATAACCAAGGACCATTACATTCAAACCAAAGATGTATTTTTCCGAATCTAAGGTGTGGGAAGACATTAAACACTGCCGCCCCCACCAAGACACTGATACATGTTAGCAAACGGAATAATTCCAAATAACAAACGGCAATACACACAAGATAAGGATCAAAAACTAATCTTTCATAACACTTGGGGCTTGGCCCATAACACCCAATTTTCTCACTGTGCCTCGGACCGCGTTAGAACGACTTAATAGCGATGGTGGGCTGTAGAAATGGCCTTTTGTTTCTCGATTTTGAAGGTTGTGCTAGGTCAATCCCACTAGTTTATAGACTTTATACACTCTAAAAAATGAATGCTCAAAAACGACGAAATTTTCCTTAATTTTGACGATTCCATAACTGGCAAATGCTCCGAGTTTTCGTTTCCTCAAAGTGAGGAAATTTAAATCGTCATTTTTATGAGGATTTGAATGTCGTCTTATCTAAAGAAATATTTCGTCATTTTGGAGCATGTGAGTACAACATTGAGATTCTGTTTCCTCAAAATCAAGATACAGAATCGTCAAATCACGATCGTAAAAGCGAGGATTCGCGTTTACTCAAAAGTCACGCGATAGTATGACGAAACAATCCTCAAAATTAACGAAATGAGGCTTGAGGATTCATGAATCGTCAAAAATGAAAGTGTTATTTCTGATAGAGTGCACCAGTAAAATTTCATGGTTTCATCTGGAGTAATCTAAGTGTCAAAATTAGTAGCGAGAGCAGTCGAGAAGGTGTCACAAGAAAGTGGCTCTCAAGTCTGGGCTTTATGCCTAGTCTGCAAAAGACATGGTCCGAGTATTTTCAGCAATAAACTTCTAGTAAGTGCTTATAATCATACTTGCAGAATTTAGAGCAACTTTACTCAATAAAACTAGTGATAGTAACCTAATTTTTCTCCTTCTGTTTTAGTGGCGTTACATTACTGCATAAAGCTGAAGGCAGAAAAACCATTATATACGTTTACCAGGCTTATAGAGTAATGTTATACCAATTTGTTACAGTGTTAAAAGTAGAATATATAATTTCATCCATATGTTATTTCTTGTACTTACTTATACTTCATATTAAATTTTTAAAAACCACAAACATAGATTTAAAGCTAGTTTTTTTTTATATAATCGTATGCTTGCAAAGTATGCTCTTACCTTAAAAAAATATTCATAGTATTCGTTTTACGATCAAGTACACAAATCGGATAATACTACCAACCTACCTACCTAAATTCGTTTTCGTGAATCGACTTGTGACTCTATATCGCGTGGAAACATAGCACCTATCGAACAAAATGGATAAATGAAAGTCAGAAAGTATTACGTCATTTGAAACAATTCAATTGAAATTTAGAATTATGTACGTTGAGGAGAAAATTCGACGAGCATAAATAAATTTACGTTTGTAACGTTCATTAAATAAATAAAGAGAGTTATAATAAAAATACACACAAGGAAAACATTTAAAACTATTTACTACTTTTAATACATCGACTTACTATTTAGAACTAATAATCAATGACCTTGATACATTTTAAGGTAGGCGAATACCCAAAATTTCCCAAAATTCTAAAATTTTAACTATTGCTTTAACCTTTTCCAAATTTGGCATAGTGATTTCAAATATAATGAATAATACTATTTAGGCTTTTGTTTTTATTTAAATATAATTTATTAATTTTAAACAGTGTTTTTCTACTTAAAAAAAAGCGGTTTACGCCAACAAGTCTACCACATTGAATTTTCATCCTATGAACATTTATTATGTATTAAATTCTTCGTTTTGAACTGATACATTCAATGACCCTCTAGAGTTACATACAAATTACAAGAAAAAAAAGTTATTAAGAAAAATGTTATAAATTAACCACAAAAAAAGGATTTTTTTCGATGAACTTACACTTGGACATTTTTTTAAAAAAAAACTTGTATACTTACACCATATGTTAGAGGTTCATGGCACAGATATATATTGAAATAGCATCTGTGAAAAATTTCAGGTAAATTAATGTAAAACTTTTTATGCTAGAAGTGTTGGCGTAAACCCCTTTTTTAGTTGAAAAACTCCGTTTAAAATAAGTCAATTATATTTAAATAAAAAAAAAATTGCCCAAAAAGCATTGTTCATTATATTTGAAATCACTATGCCAAATTTGGAAAAGATTAAAGTAATAGTAAAAATTTTAGAATTTTGGGTGTTCGCCTACCTTAATCGATCCCTTCGAATGGTGTAGTGGGATGACCATCCAAAGGTGCTGTATGGACCTGATAATTCGTTTGTTGCCACCCCCTGTTTTCCTTAATAATGGGGTTTCAAGAAAGGCGTTGCCACCCGAAGACCAAATCACTATTATTTTATTCTCGTCATTTCTCTTCCTAGACGTGTTTTCAACTTCTCACATCAACTGTTGCTGAGGGTCGAGAAGAAGATTGTATGCTAATATGGAGTATTAATTGTTGCCTTTAGGGGGTGCTTATATCAAGATGTTATAAGAATCAAAGGCTTTATTTTTTGCTTAATTAAATAAAAAATATTTTTAAGGGAATAAATTCTAATGGAATAAATTAAATTACAATAAGAAAATTCTAAGAGAAAGACACTTTAACCCTTTCAGTCCCAGTGATGCCATTTGGCATCATCACTTTCAATATTTTTTCAAAATGTTTATGTCCCGTTATGACATCCAAACACACATCATTCGATTCTTCACACTTTGTTCTATTAGACAATATTTTACATTAATCTCAATAGAAGTCAGAAATGCAATTTATTTTATTTAGAAAATAGCCAAAGTGTTTCACCTGATTTTTGATAAGTTCACTTCAATTCCATATATATAATACACAATTTAAACTATTTCGGTTAAAATAAATACAAATTTTTTTAATAATATGGTCAGATACCTTAAAATATATAACTCGAAGTGTTTTTAAGTAATATATATATTATTTTGTTGTTTTCCACAGTTAAAAAATGTTGGCATTGTTTCAAAAACCATATAAAAAAAATTAATGATTTTTTTTCTTATGGAATTTGGATATTTGACCTAAAATAAGCTTATTTTGTGAATATCAGATGTTTCTGTAGCGTAGTAAATTTTTGGGACTGAAAGGGTTATGACACCTACATTATATGAACTTATTGATCCTTTAACAATCATATGTTTCAAACTTGTTGAAATTATGATAATTATACAATCAGTAAGCCTCATTTAAACAAACTTCATACAATTTATGTAGCAAAAATTAAGTAACAAATAGAATTTTAAAAATTTTAAATTGAGGTTGAGAAGTTGTTAGTGCTATTCACACATGGGTCTTTGAAGGGTTAATCCTGTTTATTATTTCGATGACCAAAGGTACCCGAAAACGATGACAATATATAATGCTTCGAGTAGCATTAAAAAAATTGTCACTCAAAGTAACTATTCAGCTGTCTACATCTCACTCCACCACTTCCATCTAAATCTTGCCATTTTGATGACTTTTTCCCGAGAACGACAGCCAACTAAAGGCAACAGTCGAAACGAAAGCCGCAATGAATCAAAAAGCTTCTTGAAAAGAAGGCTTTTATAATGGATTCCAAAATCCAGAAACCTGAACCAGTACCGGATAAACCCCGGACATATTTCCCTCGGTCCAAACCCTCCGGACACAAATCCCTGCGCTTTGTTTACAGAAGACTTTGTCTGCTGCAGCCTGCCCTGCTTCTATGAATCAAACGATTTTTTGAAGAGGCCCTCCCCTAATCCCAGCACACCCCCGATCCCTGATGGAAATGAGGAGGTTGGGGTTTTTTTGGAAGAGCAGTTAAAATTTGGTAATGTGCTGTTTTTCACTTATGTTAAAACTTGTGTGCTTGGTTTCACCCCAAAAGCAGGGCTCCCAACAAGTTAATATTCTCACTAAAAGTCGCATTTTTTTCCTTTAGTCACTAATAACATTATTGGCTATAAACTAGTTACTAAGGTCACTATTTTTTTTTATTCTGCTCTGCTTTTTACCTTTCATTCGCAAATTCTGTGCATATTGAGAACGATTTCGATGCCAAGATTGATTACGATAATCAAAACTTTAAACCAAAGAACATTGAATTTTATTTAAAACTAAACTGGTTTCATTTGTCATGTGACTTTTAAAAAGACTTCTAGTATTAATTGCAAAGCTCTATGTCTAGTAGTTAGGGACCCTTTGGGGGTCAGATTTACAAACTTCGAGTTTCAGATATTAGTATATATATTCAATATATTTTGCTGATGAGTTCTTTATTGTAGTAACTTTTTCGGTCACTTATTTTTTTTAAATGATCACTATTTTTCATTTTTTAGCTCTGTTTCTTGGTGGGAACCCTGTAATTGTGGTTCCCAGTAGATCGTACATTTGCAAAGGCTTTGTGGTGATGATGCTTCGCCATATCTCATTGAGGAAATCTTCGGTAATTCCGGATGAACTTTTTTACCAGTTTTGGAAACAAAAACCTGGGACATGATTCAACAAAACACTAAATATATGGTGAAACGTTTCATACACAACCATTGCAGATACTAGAAAGCATATTTGTTTGTGAAAATAAAAGCCAAATTTTTAACAGTGTTTAAGGTTGTCCGTTAAGTACTAACACACTTCCTTCATTTTTAAAATTTATTCTTTTTAATGTCATGATTTTTAGTAATATATATTCTTACTGATTGCTTGGCTTTTTTTTCACAAAAAAACACAACTTCAGAGACCTACAATATTTGAAAACTTATTAATGAACCGAAAGTACACAAAAAAAATTAGCAAGAATTCAATAAGTGACGATATGAGAGGACGTAATGAGAATGGACGTAAAACATGTTATGAGGGACGTACACTATCATATGTGCGCATACCACCAAATTTGGAAAACATGTTTTTTGCATTTAAAGCTCTTATTTAAAATTACAGAATTCATTTTCAAAACATGTTGGGTCATTTCTTCCATTTAAAAAAAAAACAGATAAATAAGAACACATCATTACTTCACATCTCTATTCTGTATTTTTCAAAAAAAAAAATTTTAGTTCGTCATTCTAGCGAGCCACTAGCATCGTGGATAAGTGTTGCTTTGTTCGAGGGACACACGGAAAAATACACAAGAACGCAGACGCTTTTGATAAATATAAAAAAGGGAATATCCATGCCGAGGGGTAGAATGGAACCCAAATAGTTGGGGGAGGTGTTTTTCGGTGGGGGGTTTGACTCCGGCGGTCATGGTTTCAAAGGAACTGGACAATTTCACGCTGGATTGGGCACTCTTTTTTTCGATAGAAAGGTAACAAAGAAAGATCTCCTGTTGTAACGTGAGCAGGTCGCCAACTTTCAATTTGGCGACAGGATTCAGAATTTTAAATATTAGGGGTTTCCTATAAAAATGGGGACCAGAAATCTTGTAATAATTTTTGATCCACAACACACATAATAAATGTAGTCCGGAACATTGTCCTACCTTCATAAGTTATTCTCTAAAATTTATTGAATAAAAAATTATCTACTCAGATGCTTAAAAGGTTGAAATGTTTTACATTTATAATTTGCGAAATCATTTTTTAATGATTTTACTTCATGCATTAATTATTTAAAAAAAATTAATCCCTAAGACCTCTATAATGCATGTATCCCCTATCCTACATGATTACATTCCTTGTGTGAAAACCCTATAGTACTTTAATTCTTTAATAGTAAACACATTTGTTTGTTTCCAAAATAAACAATTTTGGCATTTAGTTGGATTTTTAAAAGTTACACAGTAAATTTCCAACCTTTCAGGATTATCCCCTGCTTTCAGAAAATCATTGAACTGCACGGAATATAAAAAGTTATGTAAAAATTACAAAATTACATTTTAAAAAACCATTTAAACTTATAACTTAACACATTACAACTTAGGGAAAAAAAGATTCTTAAAAAATGATAGAACTCGAAACGTGGATACCCTACGACTAAGATATCACAGGGTTGGCATATTAATTCTGCCTGATTAGTTACGGTGGGGAAAATCCCTCTGGCAAATTTTTTAAGGAATTTGAAACCCCACACAAGAATGCACAAGTATCAAAAAACATATCCCTTACTTATTCCAAAATATTCCTCATATAAATAGAGGACATGTTTCATTTTTATTCAAATTATTATTATTAAAAGCAATCAATTTTCAAGTTTAAAAAATTAGTTTGCCTCTGGAAACTGGAATCGATTTCTTTTGTGTTCGTTTAATAGGATTTCTAGTGAATAGGGTTTTGGAAAATGAGTCATTATGAAAATTAATTTTTCTTTGACAAGCTTTAAGGGGTTTCTGGATTGAGTTACATTAAACCGTCGATGCTTTAAAAGAAAATTCGTCTTATTCTTTTTAGTGTGTATATTTTTCTTTATGCCATCAATATCCTATTCTTCTCTTGTTATAAGAGTCTAATTTGGCTACTTACGTAATTAAACAGGGTTCGTTAAAAATTAAAAAGTTATTTGTTTTTAATTTTAGCAAATTCGACTGTGAATGGAATATGGAAAAATTAAACGTAAGTCCTTTGAATTCGTAAAATATAATGTTTTGTGTTACTAATTAATATTAATGAGAAATGTTTAGAGATAATGCGATGAGAAATTTTGAATAAAAGTTAAACGTCTCTAACTTTTTTGTAGAGCAAGGAAAACTGAAATATTTTGCTTTGTGTACAATTAATGTGATTGCAAGACAATTTACCTATTTCGGTAAAATCTGTATTCGGTAAAGCATTGACTTAGCATTTTAACCATTTCGGAGTTATTCGGCTGTTTTCTTCTTTTCTGTGCACCATGAATTCGAGCTTGGCATTTTTGAGGCATACAAGACATTTGGTGCGACATTGGCCATGGTTTACACTCTTAAAACAAAAGAGTGAAATCACCTCCAGTTGGAGAAGTGCATTTCCGACACTGGAAAGGATTGAATATTAGCTCAGACTGAGTTAAAATCACTCGTTTGGAGTGATCCTGTTGGAGGTTTAACACACAAAGGATCCACTCCTTGCGGAGAAGTGCATTTTCGAGACTGGAGGAGTGAAAATTACTCAGATTGAGTTAAATTCGCTCGTTTGTTTTAAGAGTGTATATTGGCGCCTTCAAAAGATTCTTTGATTTCTATTTTTTATTTTACCTATGATCCCGAAAACAAGAAACATGTCACTCACCGACATATTGATTCATTCATTCACGTGTTATCAAAAATGTTCCATAGTTCTGAGGGTCGTGTTGGAACCTGAAACACTAATGGGGTTCAGCATAAATGATCAGAAATTATCCAATGATAGAATGCTTTGTTTTGCTGCCCGTTATGATATTTATTGATTTTGAATTTTATTCAATTTTAGATATTTTTAGATTTAAAATATTAATGGTGTGACTTATAACCTATCTTTTATCATTATATAATTACTTTTCTTACGAAAAACTAAAACATAACATTTTAGAAAACGAGTAAATTTATGGAATACAAAACCGATTTTAAGTGTAGCGGAAAATTCAAAAGAATAATATTATCACACGTGAATGACTTTTATGCGAACACAAATCATACTTACCATCAACGTGAATATGTATCAGAAGAAAAAAACTCACACGTCAACTTTTTTTAAACCTGTAAAAACTTTTTTTTACATTTTTAGCTGACCTGCATAACCCCAGACTGCCAAACACAAAGCCCTACAATAGGTTTACGATCTCAAAGGAAAATAATTCTGGTAGAATTCCGCCATTATTATTCAAAGGTAGAAAAGTTGCCTATGCCTATGATGGTAAGAATAACACTGAAATGTTTGGTGGAAAAAATTACGAAGTTCCGGAAAAATCGTCTAATCAATGTCAACCATCCGATTTCAGTGAATATGGAGGAAAAAAAGTATTGAAAAATTCTTATTAATCTTATATATATAATCAGAAATAAAAATTCTTAATTTATATAATCAGGAATAAAAATTCTTAATAATCTGATATATAATCAGAAATAAAAATTCTTATTAATCATATAATATCAGGAATAAAACTTCTTACATGATCAGGAATAAAACTTTAAAATGACTATTATTGTGCTGTTATTAACCCATTACCGACGACTTTGTGGAGCACCATTAACAACTTCATTTCCGAATAAAAACGTTAACTTTAAGCTTTTTTAAGTTTATTTTTCGTGCAACTTAATTTTTCCTTCATAAAATATTCAGGACAAAAGGTCTTTACATGTTTTATATTCCGTTTAATCCGTTTACTTCGATTAGCTTAAGCAAAAAGCTCATTTTCGAGTAGTTCTTAGCAATGTTCCTGTAAACCGCCATTAATGAGTAAAAGATACAAATTCGAAATTAAAACCAGTTTTCAGTATTTTTCTTTGCATGAAAGATAATTGTTATTTAGTAAATTTTATAGTATGCATTGACGCTTGTTTCGATTCCCTTAAAAAAGCGCCAAAAAGTACGCCAAGCATCCGTTTAACGTAGGTTTGGGCCTATCACGAATGTGGTCAACAACTTCACTTGCCAAACCTATTTACGCATTAGTTTTCGACCTGCAGCACCCTAATCTCATTCCTCCTCCATGCCTGGTACCTTTTTTAGGAAACAAAATGGCCCCATTAACAGGATCCGCAACGTACTTAGGGCTACCCGCTGCGACCAACGATCTCATAACGCGCTGACCTCCGAACCAGCCGACCACCCAAACTGCAAGGGGTCAAGAAATAGGAACCGCTGTACAGCAACGCCCGAGAGTGGAGTGATGGAATGCACCATCGATTTTTCACCATTTTTCTGCGCAACGTAAACTTGGGTTCAAAAAACTATTCATCTTTTTAGAAATTTTATGTGGATTGTAAGATTTTATTGCTGGTAGCGTAGTCTGTCCAGAGGAAAATAAAACTTACAAGACAATACCTACACTCTTAAAACAAAAGAGTGAAATCCACTCCAGTTGAAGAAGTGCATTTTCGACACCGTAAAGGCATGCATATTTACTCAGACGGAGTTAAAATCACTCGTTTGGAGTGATCCTGTCGGAGGTTTAACACACAAAGGATCCACTCCAAAAGGAGAAGTGCATCTTCCAAACTGGAGGAGTGAAATCCACTCAGACTGAGTTAAATTAGGAGTGTTTGTTTTAAGAGTGTATTGCCCCTACCCATTCCAGATCATATGGAAAGCCTAACTTTGATTTACAACACCGCTTTACAATATACCTACAATGTGGTCTTATAGTGTAATTGGTGTAGAGTGGGTTTTTTTTTTCAAAATTGTACGAACAATAACTGTAAATGCATAAGACCCATCGACTATATTGCTGAAATTGATAAAATGCTTGGTTACTGCTGATTTCTCAAGCATAATTTTTTTTAATGTCATTCTGCAACATTATACGCCTTTTTGACTATTCAGTGTGTTATAAAATAATAAATATAATTCCAGCAAAAAAAACGAATTAATGTTGATGCTACAGCCTACAACAACAAATGAAATTGTAATAAAGTAAACGCACATCGTTTTTTAATTCATTGAGATTTAAATGCAATGAGCACTAAGAATTGATTGTAACTAAGTACATAACTTTTCATACTTTTTGATATCAAGCACAGATTTTCAGCATTCTGAGGGGATAAGAGGGAGGGTCAATTAAATAAATCAAATGTAATCATATTTGAAATCCTAGTATTTGCCAAAGAATTGCTTTACAATGAAAACTTTTTTCCTTACGTTATATGGTATGAGTAATAACAGATGACAGTATATAAACAGATGGACAGACTGACGCCTCTTCGTCAGTTGACCACTTGGTCAGTTGACTTCTTATCGAAGTCAACTGACCAAAAACTAATAGCAGCATCAGCAATATTAGATGCAACATAATACATTTCCTAGAAGATTTTGACGCTCACACCACAACCACACTCGCAGTCAAAATCCTACAACAATTCCAAATTACACTAAACAATTCACAAATGTCAGTTTCTGTAAGAAAAAAAGAATCGGATTCTCCTGACCACGTGCGTAGATAGTCCGGTCCATTAATTTGAACTCACACAATTCAAATAGAACAAACCTAATAATAAAAAAATAAAATAAGAACGCCAATCCATCTCTGCCATTTCACCGAAGAAAATAAACACCACGTCTTCACTTATCCATTCTTGTGGAAGCCATTTAATTTATAAGATCGTTCTTTTTTTTTATTTCTTGGCGTGACATATAACACCACCCACGCGCAACTGGGTTTATCCGAAAAGTTCTGAGAGTTGGAACCTTGGTTCTCCAGAAATGGTATGAGCTTTGAACTTATAGATCCCTGAGCTTCAAAACGGCAGTATATAATATATCAAAACGGACTTCGGGACAATTCTAAGAACTGCACCCTATAACTTAATATTTTCCTTTAACCTCAGATTGATACATTGAAAACTAAATAACGTTACGTGGCGTTACTCGTAAGAAATGGTCAAAAATATCGACATGTGGTCAATTTTTGACTGCGAGAAATTATTGAAGTTACGTATGAAAAAGGTACTTTTATATAATCATTTAACAGGGGTTCCCAACCTTTTTGCAGCTGTGGACCACTTGACTTTTTGAGACATTTTGCCTTACCACCAAACCTAAATATTTTAATAAACGTATCACATTTACTCTTCTAAAAGAGTTAAAAAAGAGTCCTCTTCAACACTTATTCTGGTTCTATTTTTATTTTTTTGTGTACAATAGTTCTGAAAATCCACTCTCACACAAGCAACTCGTAACAATATTGCTCACATCACTCACACGTATGACGTATGCTCACATCAATCACGCGTACCATCTGGAATTTTCCTGCGTACCACCAGTGGTACGCGTCCACCGGTTGGGAACCCCTGGTCTACATATTTAACGCCAGTAAATAGTCCTTTTTACACCGTAAAGTGCCTTTTCATACTTTTTTTTAAGTTATCAGTCAGACAGATAAGTATTTTTATACGCATGTGAAAATTTAATTTCTTAAACTAAAGTTCAACGATTTTGGCCTTCTTAAAAAATGCAAGACCCCATCGAAAGCTATGGCTAAGTGTATTCGTACCTCATCTTAAAAATGGGAAAGTGTGAAGGCACAGTTAGAAAATCTTTAATAGCTGTTTTCAAGATAAATTAACAATAATAATTATTCGATTAATAAAGTAATTATTAATATGTAATAGATAAATTCGTAAAGTTATTATTTAAGTTTGAAATTTAAATTATTCGGTAGATAACAAACATTAGCAAAAAATTGAGCTAAAAACTCAATTTTAATAAAAACTTTCTTAGTTCTTTTCGGTCTACCATGACCCATAATCGTGATGACTGAAATCGTTGCTAGCTTCTTAAATTATAGGACTTGCAGAAGGAGTAGTAGTTATTTTCTTTGCAACTTACGTTGTTATTTGGCGAGTTGAACAATTTGAAAACTTTTTGTGTTGAAATGGTGATTTGTAGGTGTGGGATTACGACAAACCTTGAAACTTGGTGACTTGTTGAAAAAAAAAACTTTTTCGAGTAAAACCGTGACACCTTAAGCAAAGTTAACCAATAGGAAAGCTTCAAAATAAATTTCTGTAACGGTCTGAAGGTGTTTATGATGGTAACCCTCTTTAAAACAATTTCCAACTATATCTTCACTTACACTGCTTAAATAATTCGCATAATAATATGCAAATTACAAATTACAATAATTTTAACAAATACATTTGAAAGAAAATATAATGGATACATAAAGAAATTGTATTCTTAGACAACATAAAATTTAGCAATAATATTTATTGCGATAACTTTATATCCCTACTAACAGTGTCGGATTTAAAGACCCAGGGACCCTAGGCACTTGACATTTGGGGCCCCTCACCATATCGAAGCTATTTTGGAAATTTAGCAAATTAAATACACTAGTACAGAACACTTATTTTTTAATGGACTTTAATAAGCATCAGAATAATAGAGTATGTTGCGATAGATATTCTAGCGGCTCAGTGGCTGAGAGGTTAAACGTGTCCGCCTCGTAAGCCCAGGATCGAGAGTCTCGGCTGAGTCGTCGGATTTTCTGGATGGGAAAATTCTGGGCACTCATGTGAAGATCCCTGAAGGGCCCGTTTGGCCTGGGTTCTCTCGGCAAAATTAAATCTCAGTATACTTTAACATGCACAGAGAGCTCAGATTCAATGTAATCTGTGCGTCAAAATTGGTAGCGAGAGTCGCCAATAAGATGGAACTACAAAAAATGGCTCTCAGTTCTGGGGGATTTACCCAGTCTGCAAAGGCTTGACCACCAATGTTGCCACCCCATTAGGGGAAAAAACTAGTTATTCTATAAAATTAATAAAATCACACACACGGCGAACTTTCTTCTGGGCAAAAGAACGAATGACGTCATCATAGTCAATTGATTGCATTATTTCTGACTCTTGAGGCAATTTTTTTTGGCTATTTTATCTTTTTAAGAGCCCCCTTCCTGACTCTAAGCCGAAATCCTAAACTGCCTACTAATAAACAAACCAGTACATTACATGCTAAAACTATTTCAAAATAAATAGCAATTTACATATAATAGTCATAAATAAAACCCGACCCTTGCTGTTTAGTTGGAAAAACATGTAATATCCTAGCTCAATTCACAAGCCATTATTCGAAACATTATTTTCAACTTTCAAAAGCGTAAATCTTTTGTTATTTTTATAATACATAATATAATACAACCCTTAACCGCTGCAATCTAAATTTAGTTATTTCCACAAATGAAAGAACGTGCCTAAAAAGAAATAATTGCTTTTGAGTTTTAACATACATTTTAAAAGCGGACAATAACGGCCTCAACAAATCAATTTTTTAGCCTTCAGGTTACAGCACGACCTTTTATAAAACTAAATATGATATTGTGTTTCACCGCACTGTAATTTTACGCTCTGTTAAGCATAGTTCTTTCGGCCAGTGTTCTTTTAAAAGCGAAGAATCTTAAAATTGGGAAAACTAATTTACTCTATCTCCTCTCGGCTAGTAAAAAGGTCGAACAAACGCATTTTAAGTTAAATTTTGAGAAATTTAATGTTATGAGGTTTTTCTTCCTTTGCAGAAATTGGCCTTTAAAGAGATTCCATTCATTTGATGTTGAATTTCTTTCGACTTTTAAAATGACATTAGCCTTAAACTTTTTATTTAACACTATTTAATGAATAATAGCGATTGTGTAACTGCATGCAAGTTCGTGTTACCAAAACTCCAAATTTAAAACTATTTAAAAAGACATTTTGTTGTTGTTGAAGTGTGCCTCCAGGGCATAGCCTGGAAGGTAGAAGGGGTGCAGTAGCTTCCTTTGGCACAAGGCTTTGAGCACCCATGAGGGTTGGAAGTCTGACTTCTGCTCCGAGATGGTGCCACTTTCTCAAATTAGGCATGTCGCTGGAGAGGAGGAGCATTTTTCTCCAAACAACCTACACCCATGGTACTGCGCTATGACCACCGACAAGACGTTCTCCGCATGTAGTCAGTATAACACAAATACCCATGCCTTATCCGGGATTCAAACACCCGAGCTTCTTCGCCTGACAAAGGGAGGATTGAAACCACCATATTAGCAAGTTCGGGGCCCGGATGGCCGAGTGGTTTGGACCATTACGCTAGCAATCTGTTCGCTGAAACGTGTGCGGGTTTGATTCCCGCATTTGCCCTGGGTGTATATTCCTTTTTATGTGACAGTACAAATTCTTTCTTTGTCTGTCTTACTTGACGAAGGCTTCTTAAGTACGTCTCTGATCAAGCACACAAACCCCGGAATTTATATGTACCTACTCCTAACCCCCCCCCCCCCTACCAGCTGGGCGACTAAAAAGAAGTACATCATTTTATTGCCAGCTTTATATACCTGGTGTTGCACGGGTGTACCCAAAGCCTGATTTAGGACAACACAGACTGTAGGCAGGACAAATTTTGGGACTCGTTGATGTTGTATAACCAGCCGTAATGATGGTTCCAGTTGACCAATGTGTCATATGTTTCTATTATTTTATCAGTTTCCTTATAACCTTAATCATATCAATTATATTAGGTGAATGTCTAAATAAAAGTCAAGTTAAAAACAAAGAGAGTCCTCAAAAATTAATATTCAATGACAATTTGGAATTCCATAATGATTTGCATAAAAGCAACTGCAATTTAGAGGTCCCTGGAATTTGGGCCCATGGACCGGGCCTAACGGGCCTTGGACCATAGTTGTAAACCTTAATAACGCACTGCACTATCTCAAAAAAAAAAAATCCATAAATATTCCTCCATCAATCAATTTGTAAAGATCAAGACGTTAAGTCTATCAGATCAACTTAAAACGAATCAGAACTTTCGAAAGAAAGAATGACGGAACTTTTTTAGTAGCGGAATAGTTTTCCCATTTCAGTTTTAGTATTTTAATAATTTTCACATGTCCCTATGTTTGATGGTTCAGACAAAGATACATTTCAGACAGACAGAGTGACATATATACATACAGTCACGTCATTAATAGTATATATGATTTATTTATAAATTGTTTAAAAAAATATTTATACCTATGTGAAATTATATGATAGCGATTACAATAAACAGTAAAAAAATTAAAAACTATCGAAATAAATAATTCTCTATCAAATTAAATGCATAACACTCGTTAAATGTCTAGATGGAAACGAAAATTAAACTTGACAAAAATTCAATACGCATAGAATACAAGCGGACGTTATGTATAGCTGTGTGTGGCAAACTTTCGCGACAAAATGTTTAAATGACAAAAAGCTTAGTTGGTATGGCGTTGGAGTTCTTGTACATACTAAGTAATCTCAGGAGGAAAGTGATCAAATAAAGTATTCGACACTGCCATCCTATATCGGAGTATGGGGCCAAAATTTCACCTAAAAGTACGAAGTACTCCGTGTAGAAAGGAATATGGTGCACTTTAAATCTGCTTGCACACCTTATGAACTGCAAATAGCTCACAGGGCTATTGCAACCTACTGTAACATCGCTACCACTGCTATAAGGCATCAAACGAAACTTTTCGTGCTTCGTCGCTGACGTGTTAACGTGACAACAAATCCCGAAAACATCCTTCAAATTAATGCCACCAGGTGCCGCTTCCGATCAAAAAGTAGCTGCTTAGAAAAAGAAGCAATTATTCTCGATCTTTATCACATCTCCAGAGACAAGTTAAGGGAAAAAAATTCGAGAAACTCTCCAGAAAAGAGGAAGTTTCGATGGTTTAACTTAGAGACAGAAAGGCCCAAGTCGGAGTATATACCTAATTTTCAATTTCCGGGCTTTTGGCTGAAGAATCAAAATTTGATTCTAAAACCCCCCAAAAAAGCATTTATCTCTAAGTTAAACAAAATTCAGATATTATAATTCAACCAAAGGTAAGCAATGAAATCGTCTGAAGTTACATGCTCTCTTGTAAATTCACAATAGAGGTGTACTAGTTTGGTTCGAATAGGTACAGAATTGTGAGGTAATTTGGTTTTAAAAGCCACAAAAAAGAATTTATCTAAAAACAAAGCAAGGCGGATTCAGATATTAGAATTCCATAACTAGGCAATGAAATCCGGATGAAGTTTAAAAGCTCTCTCGTAAATTGACAATAATGGAGGTGTACCAGTTTGGCTCGAATCGGTACAGAATTTTGAGGAAATTTGGCCGTGGTTAGCAGGTGTACTTGTCATGCCCAATGCCTGTCAGAGGGGTAAGGCACGGAAACGCGCGTGCATAAGACTGAGTTGCTTTCAAAAGACTGTAACTGACATTGGACAACACTGGTGACTTACATTGGTTTAAACTGTACTAGGTTTAATGAGTAAATATTATGTAATGGACATAGAAAATAGAAGTATCGTTTAGCAAACTTTAACTTATAGCTAACATGTTTGCATCTTTTGGAGGTCTACAGCATTTAGAACCTAAAAAAGACCCTAAAATTTAAGGGCGCGGATCGACCTGGCCTTATGATACATCAGTCCCTGCACTGATTGTAAAAGTACACAATAAAAGTTATTAAATGTATTCACACACACACACACATTAAGATGGTAGGTAGGTGGTACATATATTTTCCGGTTTGTGTGCTTGATCAGAGACCCGCTTATATACAGGGTGAGGCAAACAAAACCGGCCCCGAGCTAGAGATGGGAATACGTTAAAATGCTTGGCGAGAAAAACTCTTGAAGCCGCCTGAAACCTGTTTTTGCATTGGTTGGATCGGATTAGCTTCACATTAGAGCTACTCATAGACTAGTGGCGAGTTCAGATCGTATTGTATGAAGACGTCCCATAATGCAAATTTAGGGTCTTGCAATCAATTTAGAATGTTTTGTATTACCAAATACAAAAAGGTCCGATTCTCTAGGATAAATAACGACCGAAACAATCAAATAATCAATAAATCTTGATCAGCTCTAGTAACCTTGTTTATATATTCCATTTCAACTAGCTTTTAAGGGGTCATAGGAGTCTTAAAAATGTGCAAAGAAGGTACTACAAAGCATAGTTTGATCTTTCATGTAATTTTTTAACTACTCAATATATAAGTATAATTTTTTTATATGTAATTCTATAAGATTTATTTAATATGAAACAAATTTTAAAATTTATGAAACTTTAGCCAAAAATAAAATGAATGATATTAAACATAAAGCTATTTTAACACATTGGGATTAGGCGTGCGCGGCAAATTTTGAGGTCAAAATTGAAAAAATGACCAAGAAAATGACTTTATATTGTACAAATATGTACAAACAAAGACTTATACCTTAATTCTCATCTCAATTTTAATTAGAAATTATTTTTAAAAAAATTTAAAATCAAAATTTAAAATTTTTTATTATTTTTTTTAGAAAAAAGTTCTTAAAATAATTTCTAATTAAAATGGAACTGAGAATTTAGGTATAAGTCCTAGTCTGTACTTATTTGTACAATATAAAGTCATTTTCTTGGTTATTTTTTTAATTTTGACCTCAAAATTTCCCGCGCAAGCCTAATACCAATGTGTTCAAATAACTTTATGTTATTATCATTTATTTTTCTTTTGACTAAAGTTTCAGAAATTTTAAAATTTGTTTTATAATAAATAAATCTTGTAGAATTACATGTAAAAAAATTATACTTATATATTGAGTAGTTAAAAAATTACATGAAAGATCAAACTATGCTTTGCAGTACCTTCTTTGCACATTTTTAAGACTCCTATGATCCCTTAAAAGCGTAGCGTAGTTGCCGGCAAATAAGTCGCCAAGCGTTTGCTTGGGCTTAATATTGAAGCGATCAATAGCTTCAGTAAGTAAGCCTGTTTTTGTATTGGTTTTAGACTTGGCAACATTTCTGTCGTATTCTAATCTCCATCTCGGGGCCGGTTTTGTTTGCCTCACCCTGTATAAACCTTCGTCAAGTAATACCGACACAGGCAGAACTTTTTACTGACACAGAGAGACGAAGTGCACCCAGGGCGAAGCCGGAAATTGAACCAACACCCGGTACAGTGAGAAGACTGTTAGTGGACTCTGTTCATCAAGCCCACTAGCCCACCCGGGCCCCTAAGTGTACACTCTTAATACAAAAGAGTGAACTCCACTCCTATAGGAGAAGTGCATTTTCAATACTGGAAAGGAGTGAAAATTAAATCAAACTTAGTTAAAAATTAACTCAGACTGAGTTAAAATCACTTGTTTGGAGTGATCCTGACGGATGTTTAACTAAACAAAGGAGTGAAATCTACTCCTTTTAGAAGAAGTGCATTTTCGACACTGGAACGAGTGAAATTTAACTCAGACTGAGTTAAAATCGCTCGTTCGTTTTAAGAGTGTAATCATTGAGATGATATCGAGCTAAACTTGGAATAAAATTTCGCCACCCTACCAGTACCAAAACAAAAAAAATCTTTATTTGAAGAAAATATCTAGCAGCTTTGGCAAACCAGCCCAGTGGTAAGTGACGTGTAGGTTGGTTGCGTGCGAATGTTACCCACTACTTCTGGATATTGCTACGATAATGTATCATTTTCTTGTTAACGGGAGTACTGCACACCGCAAGGTGACAGGCACACATAAGGCGGTGGTGTTTTTATGGTGTTTTCTTTGGATACGTTAGGAAAAAAGGTTTATGAAGGTTTGGTAATTAAATGAAACGCTGCTTAAAAACTAGGAAAATAATGAAGTTGGTTGGAGAGTTGTTTAGGTTGAGGCGGATAAATGGACATAAATTTTTTTATATGGCATTTTACAAAAAAAAAAAACTCTAATTAACGATTTGCTGGTATAAAGAGAAGTGCGTTATGGTTATTAACTACAACGGTTATTTTCAAAATGGTTAAGATTCTTTTTGGGAGGAAAAAAGGTCCAGTGCCTCTTGCTTTTTTAACAATATATAATAAATATGTTTAGGAAAATGAAGTATACAAAATAAAACATTCGCATTGATAGACGATTTTTTTTATACTTTTTTAATTACGTATGGTAAATGTATGGTATGCACATATATATTCCAGCTTGTGTGCTTGTTCAGCAACCGCTTATAAGCTTTCGTCAAGTGGGACAGACACAGAAAGAGTTTTTACAAGCACAAGAGACAGACAAAGAAAGGACAACACAAACACATAGACAAATAACAACATTTATTGACGGTCACAAACATCCATACCTTGCCGGGATTCGAACCCGACCGCAGCAGCTTCAAAGGCTAGCATCCTAACGATTGCGCCACCGGGGTGGCATGGTAAATGTATTTAAGACAATGGTGTTCACGAAATAAATGCTCGTATTGATGGTCGAAAAAAGATAAAAGCAATATGAAACTGTTCAGCTGAAATTCAAAGCTAAACATTATCTTCCGGGTGAGTCCATTATATGTTTTAAAAATTCACAAGTCTCTACGTTTATCTTTGCCCCTACCTACAGATATAACAATCACACAATAATAAAAAGTAACAATTGTATGAAAGTACACTAGTTTAACAGAAAAACAACTTTGCGCTAAAAAATAGTTTGTTAAAATGAAGCTAACCCAGTGGCCTAGTGGTAGTGCTTCGCATTGCCACGCCACAGGTCCGGGGATCGAATCCCGGATTAAGCAAGGTTGATTCATCCTTAGGCTAACTCATGAATTAGGCTGGCCACCAAACAGGGACATAAATGCAATAAGCATAGCACCCCAGAGCCCTTGGTCACGAAAGCTGAAATGGGCACGGCAGGCCTTGGCATACACTAACGGGCTGTTACGCAGATGAATTAAGTAGAATGAAGCTAAATCATCACCCAAACCTTCTCCCGACTACGGTTTGAAATATTTAAATTTAAACATACACCACGTTGGGATTAGCGTCAAAATAGTGAACAATTTGAAATATTTTTAATTTTATTTAAAGATTGTTTTATACTTAATCTACTGACACAAAGCAGAAAAAATTACATAAATCTAAAACTAAAATCAAAACTGTAATATTTTGCTGATCAAATATATTAGCTTTAAGATGATGGAGATAAATTTACAATCGTTATTTTTATTTTTAAATCGAAGAAATGTAATTATAACTTCGTGCAACACCTTCGACAGGTGGCCGCATAAAGCGTGAGAAAGGAGCTTCGAAAAGGGTTTAGCCAGCTGTCAATTAATATTTCTCAGCGTATTTAGTGATGACAGTGATTACCTTTGAAACAATAGAAGTTTTTTTTTTTGGCGATGAAAGCTAATACGTTTCAAAATATCACCATAAAAAAAACGTGATGAATTTCATTTTCCCTGCATAGCTCTAAAACAGTGGTTAGTGCGCCATCTATTGTACATGGCTGTAACTAAACATTGGGTCTACTTCTTTTGCCATTATTGCACAAATGCTTATTTAATTTTTAGGTCAAACATTTTGTTTAGTGAATTCGTTTACCGATAATTTTTTGATTTTTTTCTCATTTTAACACTTCTTTAAATTTAATATTAGATAAATTTTAAAAAGAACGATAAATACAATCTAACATAAATATCATGCTTTACTAAAAGAGATAAAAGCCAAAATTTAATAAGTAAAATTTTAAAGTTGTTAAAATGTTGTTTAAAGTATTAAATTTTTTAAATTCTAAAAGATTTCAAGATATTCGATCCCGTTGTTAATTAAAATATAAAAATATGATTTTATAAGGTTTAAGAAAGTTTAAATAACGGTGTAATAAGAACTTAAAGAAATATGTTTTAGACTGATTCCCGAAATTTTTTTATAAAAGAACATTTGATAGTTTTAATACGTATGTAAACATTCGCTGCGTTTTTGCACAAGTGAGTGTGAATTGTGACAAATTGAGCACATACAAAAGGTTTCAACAGACTGACTTCAGTTTCATCAAAACTGCATGAAAATCCAATGCCAGCCTGCATTATAACTCTACTTTTTTTAGTCGCAAACTCAAAAGGGTGGTATCCCTTATTTTGCACTATCTCAAGTCATTAGCATTATACGCTGCGAATCAAAACGATTCTGTAAATACATTTCTCATACTGGTTATGATTTCAATTACTTGGCTGTCCCCCAAAATTTTTAAAACTTTTTTAAACATTTCAATATACTCAATCCCGCTGTTAACTATAACATGAACCAGCCGCTCCGGTGGCGCAATCGTTAAGATGCTATCCTTTGGAGCTGCTGTGGTCAGGTTCGAATCCCGGTCTGGCATGGATGTTTGTGACCGTCAATAAATGTTGTTATGTGTTTGTGTCGTCTCTTTCTTTGTGTGTCTCTTGTGCTTGCGTCATTTTTGGGGTTTAGTACAATAGACTTAAAGTCGCAGTGATTGTCGATCTTGCCCCCCCCCCACCAAGATAGTCATAAGTCATAACATGAACCAGGGTTTTAAGTATTTTCAATGGTTTTCTAAGGCTTCTGAAAGTTTAAATACCGAAGTCAAACAAAAAAAATTAAGGAATCCCATTTTATAACCATTTCTTCTTTTTAAAGAAAGTTTCATAATTTTTATTCATGTCTCAACATCCGCTATAAGGGTTCAAACTCAGGTGAAGGCGAAAAGTGGCAAATTCGAAATACAAAATGTCTCTACAGTTAAACAGTCTTGAGAGACTTCAGCTTCATCAATACAGCATAAAAATCCAATGCCAGCCTGCATAACGTCAATACTTTAACTCTTAGTCATCACTCAAAAAGGGTAGGGGCATCACTCATTGGCAGTATCACTCACTCATTGGCAGTATCATTACACTATCTCAAGTCACCCATCGAAGTCAACAAGATTATGCAAATATCCAGGGTAGGTTTTTCAATCCCGGGGGGTCTTGGGTTACAATCCAGTTAGTGACCGTATGTTTCATGGTGGAAGGGTAGGGTTAGTCTCTGGAGTTTTTCTTCCAACCCTGAGGACGTTTTTGGCAATCTTGGTGTTCGTCAGCCCTGAGGGTGTTTGGGTATTTTAAGTGATACTGGGGAGAAGGTGGGGAAGGGGTGAATCAGTCTGAGTATGAGAATTAGGATGAGAGAAGATAAAAAATTAAATAAATATATAGTAATAACCCAGATAGCACAGCATTATTGGCCAATCTCGGCTCATACCCATCGCCCAATGCTTGCTGGAATACGTTTTACCGTCGCTGGGCAATATCGGAGTGCAATATTGGTTTGAATATTATTTGAAAAAAAAATTATCTAAAATTCTTGATTGAAAAATATTGCGAAATATGATATTTGCCTTTTACACTTGTAAAATAATATAAGATTGCAATAAAATTAAGTATTGCACTTTTCGCAATTTCCGGTATGAAACCTCAATGAACGGGGAAATCTGATGAAATTCGGTAAGAATGATCGATTTCATCCAATATTCTCCAAGTTTGGCCGATGCTCATGCGATATTGGCTAAAATTGTTGTGCCACCTCGGAAGTTTTTTAGTTTTATGCTGGCTTACACGGGTTGATTTCCTTATTGTGTTTCCAATAGCGGATTCCGCTTTCAGTAATCCGAATGTAAGCTTTGCATGCAAAATGCCCTACTGTACGCACACATTTATACGAGAAAATGCACACTTTACTGAGGGGCAGTCTCAGACTGGCCAAATTTTTCGTTCTGAACAGCGACCACAGCGCGTGCGCTGGGTCGAAAGGACTACCATCATGTTTTCATGAAAATGTCAATCGGTAACTTTAAGTATATAATACGATTGCAAGAATCAAACGTCTGCGCTAACCTTACGGAATCCTGAATGCCGAATCAGGTTTTGGAAGCCTATTCAGGAAACCACTGTGTGCAGCCAGTATAAAAATCTAAGCAGCATTTCCTTGTTAAGCGAAATATTTAAATCAAAAAAATTTCAGCAATTGAATATATGTAGTTGCACAAATCGCATTATCAGGGGAATAACTAAGCTATAGACTTCCTCCTGAGCATTGGCGAATTTTGATGTTTTTTAATTCAATTAGACGAAGTCGCCATTGAACTTACCATATCCTATATCTTGGTTATACTTTTGAGAATGCTAGCTTTTTTTTTCAACTACGCCCTTCGATTAAGGTTTATTTTAGTTTATACTGTCTTGTATGCCTATAACATCGAAACTCTATCAGACAAAAGTTTTTCAAGAAGAATTATTACAAAAAAAAGTATTTCTTCTAAACCCTCCTCCAAATAAAAACTCGGTTTTAAATATTTATAGCTTGTAGAACACTATCTAATGGTCTATTCTTTATCCAATAAATGTATCAACTATAAAGCCTTTTCTTAAAACGATTATAAATTGTTATTCATATCATTTACAGCAGCGAAATCAATATAAAATTGATTCTCTTTAAAAAAGAAAAACGCGGCCAAATAGGCATATCACGCAATGATCTGATATACTGAATAATTCAACAAATGCACTTGATGAACGACTCTAGGCGATTCCAAAGGAATCGATTTATCGCCAAATCTGGCAAGAAAAACTTGCTGAGGCGCCTATTTCAAAGCCTCTTTACCTACGAAGTCTATTTCACTGAAATACACAAGGTATCATTCCAAAGAACAAATAGTTTTTGTTTCGGCTATTTTTAAACATTTGTTGCAACTGCTAAGTTTAAAAAAAAAGTAATATTTATTATAAGAAATAAATCTTAATTAAAGCATTTTTATGAACTCTAAAGTGTAAAATGCACTTTTGTGTGTGCTTGTGAGCATTGGCTTGCCCCCCAAGAAATAACCCTCAAGGTTAGACTTAGTACATGATAATTTGAATTAAGCCATTCCTGTCTTCAATATCTACTCATTGCATTAAGTTTTAGCACAGCAACGTAGTGCCTAGTTATTTTAGCCTCGATTAAGTGACGAGTTCTATACCTCTGAGCACCTAGATGGACTCTACTTTATTCACTTGCTATATCACTCAATTATCTCGTCCGTTTGTTTTTGAAATTAAACAACCAGAATACAACTTCATCTATCAATTTTCTCTTCATTATGACCAATATTTGCCTTATACTGCCTTTTTTATAACATCAAGTAATGTATCGAACCACTTTAAATAAAAGTTTAACCTCTTGCTACCTGGCGTCCCCATTTGGGGACATTTTTTTAAATCACCCCACAAACAATTAACACGTTAGTTAGTTCCTAAATTGAGCTGTTTCGATAGAAGAAGATCCAAATATCAGTTTCAGCGTTTGATTGCAGATATCGGTTATTTATTTCTATAAAAAATGAAGTTGAACGAGGGTCAATACGTTATTAGAGTACTTAAAAATAATTATTTTTAAAAAAATCAAACTTTTCAAACAGTTGTTTTGGTTGTCAATTTTAAAGGCATTTTGCATTAAAAACAATGTTAAAATAAACTGTTAACTACAAATAAGTGATACGGCCTTTTTTGTTGCATTATAGCACAAAAAAAATTGTATTTTAAAGTTTAAGACGTGTTCCTAGTAACTATTAAACATTTTTTTAATTTATTTGAAAAACATACTTTTTAGCATATATATTTGTATGAAAAGTATGTTTAGATTAAGAATATACGTGTATGATTTTGCTTGGGTCTTAAGAGGATACAAAATAACAAGTAAATGAGACGAAGAGTGTTTTTTTTTTCCTGCCTGGCAGTCTAGTATATCCAGGTTGGCTGGAGAGCCCAGTCGGTTAGGCACTCGCCTAGCTTGCGAAAGGTCAAAGGTCCAAAATAACTGCCGACCTACTATAAACGGCCTGTGCAGCCAAAAATGTCCGACGAATAATACCCCGTGTAGAAGGAGTGCACGTTAAATATCCTTCAAAGTCCTAACGCTGCTTACAATGTTGTCCTTAACGGTTGCGTTGGGTGCTTTTCAGGTGTCGACTCGTCACTTAACTGTCGTTCTAAAATACGACGCCCGTCGCCAATAGCCCTCGTGTAGCTCTAGTGCTTCGTCACTTGACAAGGGTTCAAAATTACGAAGCGTAATTGGCTGTGTTAAAGCTCCTAAAGGAAGCTAGAAATATGCCGCCGGAATCGATTACATTACATTAGCTCTAGTGTGACGATAATTAAGACTAAACTAAAAAAAACAAGTAAATGAGACGAAGAGTGTTTTTTCTTTCTCTGTCTTGCAGTCTAGTTCTCCAGATATCCCGTCTGTATCCCATGGGAGACCAGCTGCTTTTCTAACTTGGCGAAATCCAATTTTCCTAAATCCGATTTGGATCAGGAATTTCTGCTCAGGAGATGACAGCCACCTTTAAACGTGGTGTCTTGAGGGATCGGGAGAAAGCTGGGAGCTATTTTTCTGGCCCCAGATTTTTGTGCAATTATTATTTTTCAATGAACGTGACAGTAAAGGGGGAGTTTCAAGTGACTGACCTAGACCTGACACTAAGTGTGACTTTTAGTACAAAATAATTTGTTTTTTCTAGTTGTTAAAGGTAAGCTGTAGCAATACAGAAACTGTACTGCGACCAAATAATGATACATGGTTAGCACCAAATATTGACTGGGAGGCTCAGAACGCATATATTCTTCCGAAATTAGTTCAGCATCTTTCCTTTTAATGATTCATATGTTATAAATAGCTATATTAAATAATAAAAATGTCAATGCGATACTTTGAAACGATTGTTATTATTTCGTTATTCATATTTTAGAAAACAGTGTATGCTACAGTTATTTGTCGATCGCGCATGAATATGAAAGTCGTCTCCTCTCAGGATAGTCAGTTGTGCAGGAAAAACAAAGATTTGTGTTCTTATATCTTAAACACAAAATTGTATTAAAACAGTACAATATTGTAATATTGTGTTTTACACAATATTTGTGTTCCGATTGTGCTGTTTGAATACAAGATTTTTCTTTTACACTGTAGCTCTTACAGTCCAACAGAACTGGCGAAGTAAAAAAAAAATATATTTACTGTAGCTCAAAATCTGACGTCGGCCACAGTATTTAATGTTAATCTATAGAAATCAAATAATTTGATACACAAGTAAGTTTTGATCTTACGCTTGGCAAACAAATGGAGCTAAGGTGAATCAAACAAATATAATACACAAAGATAAACAAATATACAGAACATATATTTCTTTTTCAACAGCTATATTTAATATTACAAAAAGTATCCAATGATGCTCAATATACGTGAACAGACATTTTACTAACACCTGTAGGCAAAGTTTTGAGTTTATGTAAATAAGCAAAAATGCGCTTTTTTTTTAGCTAGGAAAAACATATGTTTCACTTATTTTGTTTCATTCTACCTATAAAATTTAAATCAATCAAAATAGCTATTATCTACTTATTGTTTAACATGCTTTAAAATTTCCTATGTTTGTTCCTCGGTCGTCGTATTTTAGAACCACCGTCAAGGGACGAGCCGACACCTGAATAGGCATCCAACTCAACCGTTAAGGGCGACATCGTACGCAGCGTTAGGACTTTGAAGGATATTTAAAGTGCACTCCCTTACACAGGGTATTATTCGTCGGACATTTTTGGCTGCACGGGTCGTTTATAGGTCGGCAGTTATTTTGGCGATACCCGGACCCGAACCCGAACCTGGGACTTTTCGCATGCTAGGCGAGTGCCTAAAAGACTGGGGTCTCCAGCCTCCTTTTCATGACATTAATTTAGCAATCGAGGATCGAGAAAGAATTTATTTTCAGGTAGCATTTATTTTACCACTTAAGACCTGAAACATGTCCATTAAAATTTAAATAACTCGAAATAGCATTATCTATTCACCTTTTAATATGTTTTAAAATTTCATATTTTTATTCCACTTCTTAAAGAGAAGCAACATTATGTCAAAAGTTTATTGAGAAAGCATTAGTGGGAAATTTTAATACTTAAAACAACTCTAATCCCATGAGATTTGAAATATTTCCAATGATTAATGCTCAACTTCTTTTACTTTATTGCTAGAAGATTTAAATCTTAATATTTCCAGTTTCGAAACGAGGAAAAATTGCAGTTTTTCTGCTTGAATTCATTTTTGAAATGGTCCTTGTTTGCATAAAAGCTTCGTATGTGATTTCCCAAGGTATATGGCATGCGTTGACTCTAGTTGCTAGTCGATATCCTTTTAAATGCAAATATGTAATAGCATAACATTATTATACCACTTATATTTAAAAGAGGTAGAGAATATTACCTAATTACTTAAATAAGTATCATAACCTTAATCATAAATTGTTTTATTCATTAAAAAATACTGAAACGCAAGTTTCTAAACATTCTTTTGATTTTTCAGCATTTGTAAATGGACTGAACTTTTTATATACATCTGAGTCCGCATTATTTTTGACTTCTAACTGTATACTTTTTCCATTGTCAACAAAATTAATGTATCATTTATCAAAAAAGATTTTTAAAAATTTAGAAGATGTTAGTAGTAAAAAGTGACTAAAGCTAGGCACACGAAGGGACTTGGTCTGCTGGACATACTTTTTTCTCTTCCTTGATTGATGGCCTGCGCCCACAGGACATGATCAAGCACACAAACCGGATTATATATATACCAACCAGTAAACCCACAGGACACATATAAGCAATAGTAGTTCGCCTTGCGTTCACCACAATTAGGGAAATAGTAAACCATTTACAATATCCGCAAGGTTGTCAAAACGGTGTCTAATTTGTCAGTCCTCTTTAATAAAGTGGGTATTTAGTAACACGAGTATGCAACTCATAGATTCTCTTCCGGCAAGTTTGTGCTCTCTTACCTGAAAAACAGTCATGAAGCTCCCGACTTTGCCAACATTTCAACCAAATTGGAATACTTCACGGTCATTATTGTTTCTCCAACTGTTAGCACATCTCGCCCTTCCCCAACACAAGGGGGTCTTGATTTCCCTCAGGAGGGAAGGGGGCCGACACCCCACTCCTCGGCCAAATGATGATTACAATAGCCACTGCCATCATAAAATATTAAGGTGCGATCGGAATCGAGATCGAATCTGGACAAGACATTATCATAAAATACATTATTTCGTACTAACTCTAACAAGGGGCCGAAGTAACTGTTCGTAACCAAATGACGATTACAATAGTCACTGCCCATTAAAATGCACTGTGCGATCGCTATCGAAATAATATGGGCAAGGTTTTGCAGTGATATAAATTAGTGATGTGTCCTTACTAACTGAAGAATTGATGGCGGATCAGAGTATTAACGCATGATTTTTTTTTCATCCCGAAAAAAAAATTATCTTTATTGATCAAACATTATAAGAAAAATACTGAAAAAAAATTAACTGCAATGGAATTTAAGTAATTTCAATTTTTAAAATTGTTGCCATATGGCAAAAACCAACTACAAATTTCTAATTTTGATAAGAATGATTAGAAAACTTCCAAATATATTTTAAAATAACCCTCTTGAACTATAATTATTTTTTCAAAACAATTTATGTGTATTTAGTACTAACCAGCGGGTGACCGAGCTCTGCTCGGAGAAAACTGGTATCGAAGCAAACTCGAAGTTTAAATTTTCAATTATGATTTATCAAAAATACATACCATAAGAAAAATTGTGAAACCATTGGTGAAAAGATAACCGGTTAAAGTTAATGTGACCATATTTTCAAAATCAAAAAGTGGGACGCTCCATCAACCCCCCCCCCCCCGGTGTATTTTTTTATGCACATAATAGTCCCTTCACACAATTACACACTTGGTATAAGAAAGATAAGGAAGGCGCGTTAAACAGCAGCAGTGGTTCCAGGCAAACAGAAACAACCAATTGCTTGATGACTTTAACTTCATTTAACAATTTCTAAAGACGTCATAGCGTTTTACAACGATTATTCATAAAAAAAAAGTCTATTTTATTTACAATTTCCTCGTTTTTCGGGACATTGCGGGACTTTTACAAAAAAGCGGGACGTTTCGGCGGGACAGTAACACAAAAAGCGGGACGTCTGGTCACATTAGTTAAAGTGCACCATTATAAGCAAAGTTAGAGTTTGGAAAAGGGAACTATTCTATACAAAGGTAAAGTTTTAAAAGTCATAGGAAATGAAATGTAATTGATAATTGGCGTTTCGTTGAAAAGCAACGGAAATGTCGAAATGTGGTAAACATTCCATTTCATACTTCATTCAACTCGATAGGTATAGCAACCATATGTTAAATTTTCAAGATCGCCAAAAATCGCCAATGAACAGAATAGAACTAAAATCGTCTGCTGATTGGAACTAAAAAAATATTCATGTTACCATTTCTGTAAAACTCAATAAAGTTTAAAGCAAGGTTGAATTTATTTAAATTTGAAAAATTAAAATCTTAACTAAACATTTATAGCTTAAGCAGAGGCTTATAGCTTTAGCAGATGGCATCACGAAAGTAGCCATTATGGCGAACTAATGAAGTTTGAAAATATCCTATCTGTAACTCCCGAACTGCTTGACCGTAGCGCTTCAAAACCTGTGCCAATCGATTCGTCGTGGCCAAAATCCCCAGACCCCTAAGTTTACCGGAGTTTATTAATTCTGGGGCGATTTTCGATTTGGGTCCAATTCCTCGTATTATAGTATAAGATATTATTATACTTTGAATACTGCAAAAGACGCAATTTCACAACAGTTAATAACTTCACTCTTTAATTTTGAATACATTTTACAACTGTCATCTATGTGGGTTATTAGTAACTAAAACTTCAAAATGGAATGTAATAGATGAAAAACACAGATTTGTCAAGAGGGAGCTCTACTATAATAGAATAAAGCGAATTATATTACTTGCTGCCATAATTGCAATTACAGTATGTATTAGAGCGTTATATAAGAGATGTAACTTCAACTGAACCATTCATATGGCCTCATCTGTCATACGTTATATCAAAGATCATGCATGTATTTATAAAACATTTAATTTCTAATATATTCTGTACCTTAGAAGAAGAATAGCATGCATCCAATGCCCCAAAAGGAATATGATTTTTGATCAAGGTATAAATTTATAGTGACTTCAATTCCATAACTGAGATAGCACTATTCTCGAAAATCCTATACTCCGTTTTGATTATATAAGGGAACAAAACATAAAATCTGATAACACCCTACCATAAAACAACTTTACAAATATGAAATGACCACGGCGCTATCACAAAAGGCAACAAGTTTCTCAATATAAACTCTGGTTGAAATTTTATTGGATATATGAACACGTAAGAGCTATAATATTCACCAACAGGAAATTCATCTTAGTATATATCTCTATAAACATCTGACTCACTATATGTTTCAAACTAAATAATGGACACATTACTTTACAAACCAGGATAGCAGAAGAACAGCAATATCGAAGTTAACATTGTGGGTAAAAGAACAATTTACCTCGAATAAAAGTAGGGGCGTAAATGGAAAGAATTTCAAGTTATTTTTTACTTGTTATTTATCATAACCAAAATTAAGTTTTTCTTTAACAGAACTAAAACCTCTTTTTAAAACAACAATACTTTAACTAATAAAAAGCAGGCATTGAAATCATCGAGATTTATTTCGGTCTGCCTGTCAGCATTCCCCGGCTAAATTCCGTTCAGGCAATCTGATTTTAAAACTATTCTTTGTAAGAAAGATCTAACACAAAATATTAACGTTTATACTTTTCCACCCGTCTGTCTAACTGTCTTTTAGATGGTAGGTTTTTACATCAGTTCTAACAGTCCTTTTTTTTAAAGGTATGCTATCAGATACCTATCATTATTACTTTTTGCCGTATGTCTGTTTATCAGTTCAATAAGAACTTAAGTGAGTATTAAAATAAATGAAGAGAGGGCTGTTCTTTCTTTTTTTAGACCTTCTTGTTATTAAGGCAATTTTATTTAATTTTTTTAATAAATTAAATGCATAATTTATCGATTAATTAAATCAATTTAAATAATTAGTTTGGAATAAAAGTCCTAATTAAAATTAAAATAAATTATCGGGTTAACTTTTTTTAAAGACTTTGAAACCGTAAGTGAGAGTGATTTTAAGGGACTCGTTAATGTTACAAGTTTATCATTTTATTTTCTACTCTTTAAAAGCACATTAATTTACATGTATTTTGCTACTTCCATGAAAGATCAAACTATCAGCTCTCAGGAACAATTGATGTGTATGTTCGCTAAAATAAACGTGTAGCCCATATACCTCTAGGAAAAGTAGGTCACAGATAAAAGGATATTGGATTGAATCTGCTCAAATATGCATTATAGGATGAGATGAGCAACTCCCGTGAGAGTATGCTTACAGACCCCGTGCGTGGATATCCATTTTAGAAATGAATTTTAAATCATACTTTAAAATCTAAATGCAGTTGCAGATAGATTGTATGTAACGAAAAAACAAACAAATCTCAAATCTATTATGAACTCTGAATATAAGGCGTCGGTCGGTCAGGATATTAAATTAGGCTGACCAGAGATTTTCAGCAGCGTGCAGTGTTAAAAAGGCAAAAATAATAATAATTCAAATCGATAATAAAATAATAATAATAATAACAGCAACAATAATAATAATAACAATAATAATAATAATAACAATAATAATAACAATAATAATAATTTCTCGGTATACTTTTTTTTTTCAGTATTATGGTAATTTCAGATTGGTAATCAACTTAAGTCTTGTAATAAGATGCAAACCACTTTCGCTTTTTGAAAAAAAACACAACTTTTAATAAATTGCTTTAAAACTAATTGAAATTATCCGAAGTCACACATAATTCTTTTGTTTTATTCTGGCGGTGTCGCGATAAGAGTGAGTTTGTCTGCAAGGAAAATATTCTAGCTTAAGATGACTTTTATGACAAAATTTGAATCATTATTCAAAATACTGGACATTTTGCTGTGCAAATAAAACATGAGGATCGATTATTAAATCCAGTAATGTTCACCGTACTTACGGTCAAATAATCGCCGCTGCTATGTTAAGTCTGTTGGATCTTCCACATCCGGCGGAAACAAAAACCGTATTTACGGTTTTACATGCGGCTTGCAATCGAGTAGTGGCAATTTTAAGTAAATTTGAAGGATGCAAAATTTTCTGTTGCGCATTACCACTGCAATTACGATTCAAATAATAATAATGTTATGTTATTTGATCCCAGAGAGAGTTGAGAAAACCAGAAATCAAATTTCAAATGTCGATGTTTGATTAATTTTCAATTCTACAAAAACTTTCATAAGAAATATATTGTTTACTTCTGAATTAAAATAAGAAACATCGATTGGCGAATCAATGTCACGTGGATACTGAGAACCGATCGAATGAAGAGAGTAATTAAAGCTTTTAGGAAATACGTCATTTAATAAAAGCCCATTATATTTGTACTCTGGAATAGTAATATACAAATTTTTGTTGTTGTCCATTAGGTCTTTTTCAGTCCAATTGCATTTCTTCCTGGAAAAATTGAAGTTATTTAATACTTATGAAATCAATAATTTATTTAAAAAGCGATTTGCTAAGAGTTCCTTTATCTATAATAATAAAAATGAAGTTTTGTGTGTGTGTGTGTGTATGTATGTCTCTCTGAAACTCACAAACTAGACATTTGTTTGACTCGTAACTTGGTACAAATACGTAGTTCATACTTGAGTTACAGAATAAGAACTTTCAGAGCTCAAAGTGTTCTATTTTTAGAGAAAATTCGAGTTTTCTGGGAAAACTACACCACTTTGGCTCAAATCCGACGATTTCTTTTCTTTCCTGATGCCATCTGAAGAAAAAATTAAATAAAACTTTCAACGAAAATAAATAAAATTGAAAATGTTTATTTTATTGTGTTGCCATAACTTTCAGAAACTAAATTCATTATTTGAAAATAATTGATATGTTTCAAGTGACGTATTTCCAACAAGTCTTGATTCCTGTATTTCTTATGGGTTTAGTTGATGATTTCGTCAATGATGGTTCTGTTGATTACAAATATGCATGTTCAAACAATAAATGTGTAGTTTACCTATAAGTTCTAGAGCTGCCGTTAGGTCTTTATTTTCTCGCCAAATACGTTGCCAATCCCGCCAAATTATAATAAAAACTCGCCAAATGGGCAAATGGTTTGTTAAGCTTTTACTGAACTATGATGGTTAATAAAGCCATCGCACTAGAGCTGCATATAAGGGTATTATGTCTTTATTGTTTCGCCAAATATGTTGCCAATCTCGCCAAATTATTTAATAAAACTCGCCATTCGAATTTTCTGGGAAAACTACACCACTTTGGCTCAAATCCGACGATTTCTTTTCTTTCCTGATGCCATCTGAAGAAAAAATTAAATAAAACTTTCAACGAAAATAAATAAAATTGAAAATGTTTATTTTATTGTGTTGCCATAACTTTCAGAAACTAAATTCATTATTTGAAAATAATTGATATGTTTCAAGTGACGTATTTCCAACAAGTCTTGATTCCTGTATTTCTTATGGGTTTAGTTGATGATTTCGTCAATGATGGTTCTGTTGATTACAAATATGCATGTTCAAACAATAAATGTGTAGTTTACCTATAAGTTCTAGAGCTGCCGTTAGGTCTTTATTTTCTCGCCAAATACGTTGCCAATCCCGCCAAATTACAATAAAAACTTGCCAAATGGGCAAATGGTTTGTTAAGCTATTACTGAACTATGATGGTTAATAAAGCCATCGCACTAGAGCTGCATATAAGGGTATTATGTCTTTATTGTTTCGCCAAATATGTTGCCAATCTCGCCAAATTATTTAATAAAACTCGCCAAATGGGCAAAATGTTTTTTAAAATAATTTTTATAATTGCTTGAAAAAAAGCCGACTTTTACATTATAATTTCAATATCAGACGCGTGCACAAAGCTAGACTTTTTGAAACAGTGAAAAAAAGTACTTTTTTTCACCCAAAAGCAGTGAAAAAAAGACTTTGTCGCACTCTTTTTATAAGATGCCAACATTTCAAGTAAAATTTCGATTTGATAATACTCATTAAATCCAAAGATTTATCGATCTGCTGTATTTAAAAATATTATGAGCGTGAATTATTTTTGGATCAATGAATTTTTTTTCTCGCGATGGGAATATTTCTTAAGTCACGCCCTTCGAACTGCGAGTTCATTGGTTGCTTTCTTTGACAAAATGTTGAAACACGCTTATTGGTTTTTTATAGCGTCACGCGCTCCGAACTGCGAGTTCATTGGTTGTTTTCCTTGACATCTCTTAGTCTATTTTAGTCTAATTAGCACGTGAATTATTTTTGAACCAATGAGATTTGATTTTTTTCACGCAATTATAAAAAATAGTGTATGAAACACGTGCGAAAAGTAAACTTTTAAAAAAACACGTGTCTTTATTTCACTCGCTCGTACCTCGCTCGTGAAATAAAATCCACTTGTTTTAAAAAGCATTACTTTTCGCACTAGTTGCATAAATATCTATTATTATCTGGTTGGATATGCTAAGGTCGTTGTGTTAGAGCTGTATAATGTGTGTGTTGGTAGCTATATCTATTTTCTCGCCAAATTATTTACCAAAACGAGCCAAAAGAGTTTTAAAAAAAAAGGTTTTATGTATTTATGAGGGAATTGTGATGACATTTATGAGTACATTTTACAGCGTATTTTTGATTTTAGAATATAAGGGCAATGAATTGAGATTTTTTACTTGATAACGAGAGGAAAGAGAATAACTTAAGTTTATGATTTTATAACAGGTTATATGGTACACATACTTGGATCGATTTGATATTTATTTAATCCGTGAGAAGTGCGGGTATAAATTTGCTAGTAAGAAAATAAACTATTACATAATTTACATCCTTCTTCACAGTTTTGAAAACCTAAGCTTTAATCAATATTTGAGCTATCAAATTAATAATTCTTTACTTTATATATAATGCTTGTCTTTTTTTAAGTTGAAATATTTTTTTAAACAGTTAATCAAATGATAAAAATAATTCGAACCATTTTAATTAATGTCTTAAACTTTTTTTAAGCGTTGTAGTTTAACTAATTTAGCGTGCTCATTTAATGGCATTTATGAAAAATGAGGTTTCTTAACTACTATCTTTTCAAGAAGAACAACCATAAATTAATTCTCGGATAATTGCGTATAAAGTTCCGTCATGCAACCATAGCCTGTCAAACTTTCATGCTTCCTAAATACTTTACTAATGATTAAATGCAAAACTAACTAACCCCCAACGTTAAGAAAGTATTTTTTTAGAAAAATAATAATCGCTTTTTAATAGAAAATGATAAAGTTAATTGTGCTTTTCGAATTCATCTAATGAACCGAAAGAACACAGAAAATATTTTAATTTTTTCAAACGATTTTTTTTTTCAAACGAGACGCTGTTACGTATGACATACTTAAATTATTTTTTGTTCTTTCAGAATAATGCGATGAATTTTCCAAGAGCTGTTGGTGATGTCATTTTTAGAATTAATGAGGATGAATAAATAATTAGAGGAAATACCACTTTGGCTTTATGGTCGAATGTGTCAGTTTATGCTTCAAAGATTAAACGGTAAAGCAACGATATTTTAACGGAGTTTTAAATTTACTTCCTACACAATGTTTGCGTAACTATCTTCTTGAACAAAATAGTTTAGCAAAAAAAATATGATGGTAGTTATTTAATTGCGAATCAATGAGGCGACTATAAATTAATACGATTTTTTTTACTAGAACAAATATTTTCTCTAACACTCAGATTGTGCAGAGAAGTTTTAGAAAAAAAAATGGTATTTTTAAAAAAATAGATAAGTAGCAAATTCAGAGAGCAAATGAGACGTAATTCTAATAATTATTTATATATTTATTACGCATTTAATTATTGATTCAATATACAAATAGGTACAAAAGCCTTTGTATTATTGATAATATTTTAAAAAGCAACGTATCAACGCAAATTAAAAGTTAAAATGAATTAAAAAGCAAACAGCCCATGAATCGGCTGAATGATTTTTAAGATCATTTAACTTTTCATTCGAGTTTAACTCTAAATTGATCCGTTGTAAATGTATGGCTACGACGAGAACAAACATGAATTACAATAAAATAACATCGAATCCTCAGCTCTTCCTGTAGTAAAATGCATCAATTTGACCAATTTTCTACGTTAAAAAAATGTATACTAAACATTAACTTTTTGAAAAGCACTATGTCAATATTTAAAATTTTAGAACCATTGTGTAACTAGGAGATTTCGTCTCCGTTAGAAAAGAGCTTATTCAGAAAACGGATTGATCCACTAGAACAAGCATGCATCAAAACTACAATGTAAATTTGACAATAATGTGACATCCCCAGGAAAAAGCTCTTTCTAAATTAAAAATGTACCTTTTAAAAATATCTATTTAATCAATTTAATTTTTAAAGCTACTATGTCAACGTTTACAACTCCAAAACCATTTGGTCATCAAACGATTCTTCATTGAAAAGTCACTCTATCAACATTACAGTTTTACAGGTCCATTGAAAAGACAGAATGAATCACACACAACAACAACACGCAATTAAAATGTATCAATTGAACCTTTAAAAATATCCATTTAATCAATTTAATTTTTAAAGCTACTATGTCAACGTTTACTACAACTCCAAAACCATTCGGTCATCAAACGATTCCTCATTGAAAAGTCACTCTATCAACATTACAGTTTTAAAAGGTCCATTACAGAGATAGAATGAATCACACACACAGCATATGGGCTGCGGGACACAATAACTATCAAATCACTCAACATCAAAAAAAGAAATCAACAAATCCAAACTTCCCTTTAAAACAAACCAGGCGAATCAAAAAGACCGGCTTTTTTCAATTTTAATGCACTTTAAAAAATGGCCAGGGATTTTTCTTTAAAACTACACCCCGCTATCTCTTCCCTATGGACGCACTTGGTAATCATTCTATTTCCATTAAGGGGAGAAGGAGGGAGGGTACAACTCAACACCTTTATGATGATGCTTTTAAATTTCAACTTCAATCCTACTATTACAGAATCAAATGCACACAGAGGCGCCGACTCCATAGGGCCTGAGGGGGCCCGAGCCCCCTCAAAATTTCGTTTAGGGGGGCAGAGCCCTACCCCCCCCCCCCCAATAATTTAAGAAAATTATTTATATTGTGCGTTGTAAAATCACAAAAGTAGGATTGTTTCGTGTTCAGTGTGTCAGAATATCAATATTACGTAATCTTATTTTTTATTCGTTTCTTTTACTTTGCATTTTCCCCTTTTGTTTGGCGCCTACCGGTCACGTGACCGGTAGGTGACTTTTTTTATTAAAAGTGTAGGCGTAACATTAGCTAGAAATAGTGTTTTGAGTTTGTAATTAGAACTGCCCGAGCACGTTCTCTTGTGTTTAATGTGAATTAAGTTTGCAATGGATAATTTTTTTACCTTTTGGTAACAAATTTATCCATTGCAGGCGCTTGCAAATATACTATATTACTTTATTAATCATTTTCAAATAATTATTAATAAATATTTTTAGGATTTAAGACCCAATTAAAACCTGCTATTTACATACTTTTTTGACTGAAAGTATTGGGCACACTGTATTAGCATTAACTTTGATATATTGTTTTTGTTTAATGAACCCTGAGCCTTATTCAAGATAAGCTTTAATTAGCTATTCCACTCATTAATCTGATGCAAAATAAAGTGGAACCCCGGAAACTCGGGACTTGAAGAGCGTCGAGTTTCCTAAATGTCGAGTTCCCGGAGTGACTAGTTATCGAGACTCGAGCTTTCGGGGCTCTAATGAATGTTCAGCATATGACTCTAAAATGCTCAAAAACTCACTACGTTTCATCGAAAATTTAGAAAATTTCCCGGGGGACAAAACCCTTGCATGGGCCCCCCCAATATTTTCTATAAGTCGGCGCCCCTGAATGCACACCTATAAGAAACTTGGTCTATCATAATTTTAAAAAAATTCATTTATTTATTACCTATCACTCAACTATTTTACATTCGAAACATGTCTGCACCAATTTTTGTAAACTTTGTGAGCTTAGTAAATTTATTAAATTTTTATTTTATTATATTCTAGCGTAAACTATCGTACTTGTTAATGTATAGTAAGGTTATTCCGACAGTTAGTCAATATGCTGTACAGTTCGTTGTATGTGTCACCTTGTGTCTTGTCATTTTTGTATTCGTGTTTTTTTTTTTTGTATGTGTGTGTGTGCGTTATGTTCAATCTGTAGTTGTTGTTTCTTTTAGTTGCCTGAGAGAGATCGGCCACTTGGCGCCCAATATAATTGTTTAAATAAAGTTTCTTTTGTCTTTCTCTCTTTATTCATTCCTTTATTCATAAATGTTGTTACATATGGCATTTATTGGAAATTCAATCCATAAATACAGGCAACCCACGTGACAAAAGGTAAGACAAACAACTTTAGATATAACAGAACAGAAAATATAACAGAAACATTAACAAGAGAAATATGCAAAAAAACAAGAACGATTAGAAAATAACAACTTAGCAGTAACAATTGAAGCATGGAACTATAGAGAAAACAAGTGCCGAACACAAAACAAAATGATATCTTTAAAAGTGTCATTAGTTCATTAGGTCCCTTGCGTTCCAGTATAGTTTACAGATGTCTCCACGGTTCTGGGATTCTTGGTCAAGGCCGGGGCAAAGGAGAAGATGCTCAGCATTCATAGTGCCCTCTCCGCAGATTTGGCACACGTCTGTCGCAAGGATACCTATTCATAGATATTATCATAAACATTACCTTTATTCATAAATATTTATCCTCATTCAACGTACATAGTTTTATGTGATGTATTCACTTCGAAAAAGTAAGCTTTCTTTGCATTCCAAATTAAGCTATACATTGTCCTATCCTACACTCCGTGCAAACCTAACTTGGGTAAAAACAAAGAGTAAAAAGACAGAGGGAAAAGCGCGATTGGTCCGTTAGTTAAAAACTCTTGTAAAGTAATATTTACATACAAAATGATCCTAATACAATTAAACCAAAATACACTTTTCATTCTGATAAAATTGCCAAATTTTCTCAAATACTATTCAAATATGTTAGTCCTAAAACTAAATTTAAAGTTTTAAACTTGTTTTCTGGGTGGATTCACATATAATTTATGGAACTCCTTACATGCGCAAACGGATCTTCTCCATATCCATATTTCTATTTACCCAACTTAGGTTGGCATAGAGTGTTCCATTTGTATATCTATTTATAATTTATGTATTTATACTACAAATATGCCGTTTATTTTTACCCTTTCATTGCCAAATTGCCAAAGATATATCGCTTGTTCTATGACCAGGTAGCAAACTGACATGGGGGCAATATAGGCCTATTTAAGGGGGGGGGATGGCTTTTCTTTTAAGACCAAAACAACAAAAATCAGAATCCAGCTCAGACATATGGTTCCAAGTTATTTCAACTTATGAGGGAGAAAAGTTGTTTTCATAATAGCATTGTTAATTTTGCTGCATCACAAAGCAAATAACAAAAATTAAAAATCAATTTTCAAAAGAATGTTCTACCAGAATATATCTTTTCTATTTAATCCCAAACGAAAAATTTTACTAACCTACATTTAAATCAACACAATGAAAATGTTTAATTTCTGTACTTGCCCTGGGGCCTGTATTTTGCTACACAAGAGCTAATTATACCAAAACCTAATGCTTAAAGCTGCTTGCGAACTGTATAGAAAATCAGTTTCGGGTTAATTACAATTAAGATATCCTAATATCAATAAAAACGATAAATATTCCCGAATCGCAAGTGGTAGTGGGATGTCCATTCAAGCTATCCGTATACCTCTTGGATCGGTGACTTCTCTGCTTAGGCTCCATGTTTAAATCCCTGTAATTTGTCAAAGGTTGGATCTGCTTTCATTCATCAAAACGGGAGAGCAAGGAGTGACGCATGTCCAAAAATAGGATTGGGAAATCCGGGATGGCTTTAATCACCCCCCTCCGGTAACTTGTTGCAACCTCTGAATGCGGGATGCTATATTAGGCGACGTATTAATAGTGGCAGGATGTTTTCAATTTAATCATTCATTACCATTTGTATATCTATTTATCAATTTATGTATTTATATAATTAATAATATTATGTATTTAAATAAACGGCATATATATTATATATGCCGTTTATTTTTACCCTTTTATTGCCAAATTGCCAAAGATATAGGTACACTCTTAAAACAAACGAGTGATTTTAACTCTGTCTGAGTTAATTTTCACTCCTTTTGGTGTCGAAAATGCACCTCTCCTATTTGTGTGGATTTCCCTCTTTTGATTTGTTAAATCTCCAACAATCTTAACAACAAACGAGTGATTTTAAGGCGATTAGAAGCGATTTAGGGCGATTGCGAGCAAGTTAGGAGTTAATTTTCACTCCCTTCCAGTGTCGAAATTGAACTTCTCCTATAGAAGTGGATTTCACTCTTTTGTTTTAAGAGTGTAGCAAATGACATGGGGACAATATAGGCCTATTTATAGTTAAGGAGAAAAAAAATGGGAAAATCTGCATGAAACAAATTAAAATTTAAATATTCTAAATAAGCTATTTGTGCTTAAAGAGGTTACATCTTGCGGATGATTCCTTAAGGCATCATGAATTAAGCATACGATAACGCTATTCCTATTACATATTACGCTGCAAGAAAAATCTTACGCAGTGAAAGATCTGGGAATAAAGGAAATTGATCCAAATAACTACCGGAGCAACGAATATGAATATTGCATTATACTTTGAATAACATACTGTTATATTATAGTTGCAATAATAAAGAACTTGTAATAATAACGACTTACTCATATGTTCTTTATCGTTGCTGGTATTTGAAATGAAAACAGAGAAATCACTTCGAAATACTACAATATTTGGATAAGGAGCGAACTTTCTATGTTTATTACTTCTGATAATGTTCATTAATTGCAGAATCTCTGGATGTAATTAAAAGACAAGATATATGGAACCCAGTTTGGAAAACTTTTCGTTTTTTTGAACGTTAGTGGGTTAATTGAGTAAAGAAATTATTAAAAAAAGTTTACAGATATTTGGTTATTTGCTCCAATTAACTTATGGTGTAATTTTATTGCAAAAACAAGTATTTGTCTTTGTGAGATATTTTTATGGGATTTTATTTGTTTTGTTTAAATAAAATTGAGAAATCCTATTTTAACTGTATATTATATTTTTTTTTATTATTTCTTGAACAAATTCTGAGGCAAACTTGTTGATAAAACTTTTTTAAATATTCGAAGCATGACTTTCTACCATATTGGTCAAAAGGGATGAAACACCTTCGGAAGAAAAATGAAATTTGTTGATTTCTCAAAATAGTTTTGGTCAAGATGCTTTAGAATTTTTTCAGAAATGATAGAATTTTTTTTCAAATATTTTCGCGCATAACTTATGCCTTTACTGTAACTAGTAGGCGGTACTACGATTGAAAAAAAGGGTTAAAAATATCTTCTGATTATTCTGAATACTACCTTAAAATTGCTTTTTAAGCAAAGCTAATTAATCTAAGCTAATGTTTTGCTTAGCCCTAGTATTAATCTTAGATAATTCTAGAGATATAACAAAACTCCCGAAGTGGGCAAAAATGTAGATTTGTTTTCTCTGCTAAAATTCCAAAAAAAGAATTATAAACAATTTGTGATGTGCAGAGAAAATCATAATTTTTAAAAAATTATTTAATGAGTCGAAAATCTTCTGTATAATGTTGACATTTTAAAAATAACTTTAACATGCCTTAAAAATGTGTTTTAAATTATATTACTAACATCTTTTCGTTAAAAGATTTAAGAAACATTCACTAAAAATACGAATATAAAACTGGCATTTGGATTCAGTGCAATTTCAAAAACTATATAAGTAAATGGTTTTATTTTTGTTGAATTAACTATTATTAATGTACTTTAATTTTGTTGAATTAACTATTATTAATGTACATTTATTTTTGTTGAATTGACTTTTATTAATGTACTTTTATTTTTATTGAATTAACTATTATTAATGTACTTTTATTTCAGTAATTAGATTAAAGTAATATCACATTTTCATAAACAACTTCAGTAAAGCGAAACTCAATCCTACCATTTGAAGATAACTTCCTAGTCGAGTAACTGATATTGTAAAAAAGAACGTTTTACAGAAAACATTAAATGCTCGTAAAAGGTAAAGAAAAAAAAATATTGAGGGGGTAGAGAATTGGATGCGAGAGACATTCAGGCATGGTAAAAATAGCAAATGTGTATTAGTGTGTTAAAAAAATCATGTAATCATTTTTTGTTTTAGCATGCCGTAATTAATATAAATAATGTAGAAGTATGATTTACTATAATATACTTGAAAGTGTGGACTATCAATTAAAAGTTCTAATAAACATTAAAAAGCGAATTACACATTACTTAAAAATGCTAATTCAAAGACACTTTTCAGTTTTATAAATACGTTTAATTTTTTCAATATGTTTTTTGAAAAAAAATGTTTCGGATTTTGAGTTTACAAGAATTTAAAAACATGATACATTATTTATTAATATTTGTTAAGTACGCAAAAATGACTTTATTAACAAAAGTTAGTAAATCACTTAACTTTGCGAGAACGATTACATCAGCCTTCAACAGTTTTAATTTACTCACAGTGTAATTAATTAAATACTAACTTTTAATACACATTTCTACTCCAAATGTTAAGTTAAATGCAAGAGGAATCTGATTCGCATTCCCATCTCATATGGGTTCGGGACATTAAAAAGCATATTCATCAACAAGATATTAAAACTACAAAATAAATATGATATTTATTAATATTATAACATATTGCAATACCTCCCCACCCCTTATCAATTCTTCATTTTTAATATCTACCCATTAGAAGATAAAACACATTTTTTATTCGAAAAGGTTTATGGCAATATCCGGAACTTGGAATTACAGGAATTTAAGAAGCCTACTTATCAAAGTAACGGCATTTAGCTTTTATGTTTAATCACCCGCCATTTTTTATGCACTTTATTCCCGGATATTTATAATTTTGATACCTAGCATATGTTCCGCTATTTAGCTTTATTGGTTTCGCCACATAAAAATACAAATGTATTTTGTAATCAACGTTTTCCCCGTTTGCTGTTTTTTTTTTAATTTGTAGTCGTATCGTTTGCTTTTATTTTTTAATCTGTAGTCGTATCGTTTGCATTATTTTTTTTTAATGGCGAAGGGGAAAATTCGTTTCCTACTCTCAGGAGGGTGAAAGAAAGAAGGGGGGTGATAAAATGGCGGAATGGAATATTTTAAATATTCGAGATATCAACAGTGAATCATATATTATGTAAGAGAATTTAATTATTGGATTTAAGAAAGCCGTTTTTCCCCCAATTTTAATGTATCCGGCTTACTACTGACATATTCTTTCAGTGCAATTGTATTTATTAATATTTTGTGGGGGTTATTTTTTTATGTACTGTACTAAATCACGAATTGTATACAAGAATTTTTTCTACAGTTTGTTTAAACCAAAAACACATGTTTTCTTAAATGCATTTTAAAAAAACAAGCAATTCTAAATACCATTTTATTTCAATCGTGGCAAGTTGTATATAATTGCGGTAAAACCATTTATTGATATTTAATTTACAATTTAGACCAAGGGGAGGTAGTTTTTATTTTTAAATGCAATCTTCTAACTACATTAACACTTTTAAATTTTATATGGGTTTTTTTATTTATTCATTAAACTTTGAGCAGACATAGAGTTTATCAACTAATATGTAAAGTTTTTTTTCTCCAGCTGTTCATCTGTTCCATAGTTGACACACACTGGTTGGAACATACGAAGACGAAAGGAAAATAAAATTAAGTACTAAAATAAAGTACTAATAAATTTGTACTAAGTGTTTAAGAAAAATTCCAAAACTTTATTGGCCAGAAAAATTTTCAAACCATTATCTATGTATAAAAACGGCTGACAAACCCTTAAAAATGACATAATGAGAAAAAGGTGGCATTGGGTCGGCCATGTGCTAAGATGGGGCCCCGATTCTAACGAAAGGTTCGATTCAACATGATCTCTTGGCGAAAAAAAGAAGAGAGGCCTAACAAGGCTGACATGGCGATGAAGTATCTGAAGTAACTGCCAAGGTGGGCAGTTTCCAGGGAAGCCGCACTGAACCGGGGTTTCAACGATTGTGGCCTCATGCGCATATATAAGGCGCCGTGACAAGTCTCAAAGCAAGGCAAGACCTAAACAAAAGCCAATGAAAATCGGAAATTTCGAAAAATCTAGTCATTTTAATATAGAGGAGTAATCGATGACGGAAACTACGACGTCTTATTGAAATCTACATCACAGAGTCACCAAATCCAACAATAGCTATTTATGCAACAAGTGTGAAAAGTAATACTTTTTAAAACTAGTGGATTTTATTTCACGAGCGATGTACGAGCGAGTGAAATAATGACACGTGTTTTAAAAAGTATTACTTTTCACACGCGTTTTATTCACTATTTTTTATAATTACGTGAAAAAAATCAAATCCTATTGGTTAAAAATAATTCACGTGCTAATTAGACTAAAATGAATTTTGAGTTTGCAGAAGAGATGTCAAAGAAAACAACCAATGAACTCGCAGTTCGGAGCGCGTGACGTTATAAAAATCCATTGAGCGTTTTTCAACATTTTGTCGAATAAAACAACCAATGAACTCGCAGTTCGAAGAGCGTGACTTATGAAAATATTACCATCGCGTGAAAAAAAATTCATTGATTCAAAAATAATTCACGCGCGCAATATTTTTAAATAAAGCAGATCGATAAATCTTTGGATTTTTTTTTAGTATTATCAAATCGAAATTTTACTTGAAATATTGGCATCTTATGAAAAGAGTGAAAAAAAGTACTTTTTTCACTGCTTTTGGGTGAAAAAAAAAGCACTTTTGTCACTGTTTCAAAAAGTTTAACTTTTTGCACGCGTTTGATATTGAAATTATAATGAAAAAGTCGGATTTTTTTTCACGCAATTATAAAAAAATATTTTTCTTTTGGGTTATTTCTGTAATTTTTAGTAAACGATGAAAAACGTGTAGGGAAACCTTCAATTTAGACATAAGACGTTTTAGCGTTCAACGATTCGCATGGAACCCGAAGGTGACACGCCCATGTATCCCAAGAGCCAATTTGCTTACTTCACAAAATGTAGTTATTCGACATCCAGCGTCTGAGACGGGCACGTATACCCAGGCCCCCTTACTCAAGGGGGCCCCAAATTTTCTTCAGGAGCATTTATGCTCAATATAACTCTGCCCAAACTTGTAATATGAAGTAAGCAAAAAAAATTAAATTCATAAACAAAAGTTGACTGTGAAATTGTGTTTAAATTAAGAATTAACCAATTCACAAAAAATATTCATTTTAGGGGGATTAAGCATATGCTTTCCAAGAAAATAACTTCGGCTATTAGCTTCCACACTACGTTTATAAAGTAAAAAGTGGAAGGTTTTATAATCGTTCTGTCTGTCTGTCCGTCACCCACTTTCACAGAACGAACTGCAAGTCTCACAAACAAGTGGGATACGTCATTTTGAAGCAAAAAATCAGTTTAGGCTACATTCCAAATTTCATTAAAAAATTTTAATTAGAAGTTTATTTAAAAGTTGACTAACTAAAAATTTAATCTACATTGAAATAACATGCGAATTCCATTTTTTATTCAATATTTTCACTGTTGCCATGACATTAAACGTACGAGAAACTTTATTTAAAATAAAAATAAAATTCTTGAAAAAAATATTTATTTTTGTGTAATAATTCAATTTGGATTGTTGTAATAGCACAATAAAGTTATTTTGATGGTTCGTTATATTTTTGGGAAGAAAGATGCAGAAAAATTCGAAATTTGTATAAAAATATGCACATTTTCGCTTTTAGCTTCCACATTACGTTTATAACGTAAAAAGTGGAAGGTTTTATAATCGTTCAGTCCGTCTGTCCGTCCGTCCGTCCGTCACCCACTTTCACAGAGCGAACCAAAAGTCGCACAAACAATTGAGATACGTCATTTTAAAGCAAAAAATCGGGATAGGTTACATCCCAAATTTCATTAAAAAAATTAAATTAGAAGTATATTTAAAATTTAAATAACTAAAAATTTAATCTACATTGAAATAACATGCAAATTCCATTTTCACTCAATATTTTCACTGTTGCCATTTCGTCAAACGTACGAGAAACTTTATTTTAAATAAAAATAAAACCTTTGAAAGAAAATTTATTTTTGTGATCTAATTCGGTTTGGATTGTTGAAATATCACAATAGACTTCTTTTGATGGTTCATTATATATGTATGAAGAAAGATGTATAAAGAATTCTAATTTTGCATAAAATATATGCAAAGTTTCTCTTTTATTTTTAAAGTATCATTTTTACTAAATATATATTTTCAAACTGTAAATTAAATTCCGGCGACTAAAAGAATTATATTTATTAAAAATTTGCATCATTATTAAACGAATTCCAAACAAATTTAGCAAAAGATGAGTAATTTTTAATTTGACAAAGTATATTAATGAAAATAGTTAATTTTGGCGTTTACAATTCTAAATTAGAAGTCTCTGTTAGGCGAATTTCTTTCTGATGTGTATAATAAGTGTGTTTCCTGTGAGCATAAATATGGTGTGGAAGCGGTTTTAGTGACAGGTTCTGTAACAAACCAACTTGTTATTTTTAAAGCAACAATTTTACTAATTTATTTTTCGAAATGTAAACTTGTGACTTAAAGAAGATATTTATTAAAAAAAATTCATCACTATTCTTCTAAGTTCAAAAAAATTAGCAAACGATAAAGATTAATTATCAAATCTGCAAAAGAAGATTAAAGAAAATTATTAGTTTTTGCTAATAAAGTTTGAATTAGAACTAGCCAAAGTGTTTGGCGAATTTCTTTTTGAGGTGTTAGTGTGTTTCCTGTTGAGCGTAAAATGTTGTGTGGAAGCGGTGTAAGTGACAGATTCTGTAACAAACCAACTTGTTTTTTTTTTAACAAACACTGATATATAAAAAAAATACACACGAATATTTTTTCGAAGTATGTTTGGGGGCCCCAAATTTGCTGGTGCCCAGGGCCCTAAATTTGTAAGTCGGTGCCTGTCGATGTCAATTTCTTTCATCAACTACGTTCAAATTTCAAGAACTCAGTCACAAATCGAATTGTGTCTCAAGTCTTCAATCTACAAGAGAGAAGGAGGAGGGGGAGAATTCTTTTGGCGGGATTTAGCAGTGACAATCTCTTACCGCTCTAATTCATTAACACAATGTCAGAAAGAACTGCTGCCAATGTAACAAGAATGAAAATTGGGGGATTCTCTCTTCCTCTGCTTTGTTTTATGTCATGAGGGATAAGGAATTATAGGGATGCGATGGAAAATATTTTTATTTTCCTTTTGATCTGTTCTATAACAAAAGCAAAACATCGATAAAAAAATAAATATGAAATTGTTTGCTTTGTATATATGAAACGCTTTGCTTTGCTATAAAATTTTAATATTGAAGTGCAATACTTAAATTACTAAATGTACATTCCACTATTCTTGGTAGTAGAATGAATTATATTTTTTTAATAACTCCACTCATGCTTTTATTGTTAATTTGAAGTTTTCTTAAAAGATTCCCCATAATCTAATGCACTAAATCTAAGAACCTTAGAAGTCAAGGAGTACAAGAGCGGAATTCGTGATTTTTTTCCAGGTTATATTTTATTTCAAGCGGCATTTTATTACAAGCAATCATTACAAGTGGCAACTTGCATATGTCAAAACCATAGAAAACCGTGCGCTATCACCCACTATCTAGAAAGGAAAACGGAGGGTCAAAATCTGTATCCTTTGAACACCTCAACATGGCGGCCAGTTGCGTAGAAAATGACAGTACTAAAATTGCGCAGAAGCTATTATCTTGGAGCTGGTGGCTCTTTGAAATTTTTTGTAGACGTGGATTGTGTTTTTATGATTCATGAATCAGGATCATTTTTGGGTAGTTCTATTTCTATTCAGTGAAATAAATTTAATGTCAGGCTCAATTTTAAATGTCATTTTAAGATTGGTTAATCTTAACGATGAATATAAAATCAATAATTCCACACAAACTATAAATAAACATCTATGCAAATTTTCGGTTACTTAATAATATTATATTTGACACTCACAAAAGGAAATTCGAAATATTTCCAGTTATCAACTAGAATCAACTCAACAATCATGATTCTAAAAAAAAGCATAATTTGTGTACTGATTTTTTCTACGCCAATCGCCGCCATGTTGAGGTGATGCCTCGGCACAAAATTCCCTCTTGTTTCACCATTACGTTTCTCCTCTAGATAGTGTGCCCTAGCGCATGGTTTCTCCATCTCTATGGTCAAAACTGTTCAGTGTTTAAATAAAAGAACAGCATCGAACAACAACAGTCTTTTACAAACATCTGATTTCTGGGCAGCATCTTCCAGAAATAAATGAAACAAGGGATTTTCACGGGTTTCGAAGACATCTCGTTTCTTCGTGTACAATTCGGTTTAAGAGGATTCACAACAGCACGACAGGGAGGGGAGACTTGAATCAGATGAGTGGGGGAGGATGAATCTGTGAAGACTTTCATCATCTTGTGATCTGTTCTTAAACGAATTTTGCCATTTCATTTTATTTATTTGAGTTGACCAGTAGAGAAGGAGGAGCGAAAAGTGCTTTTTTTTCCTAATACATACTTCTTTTGATATAATTAGATGATTTTTTTAATTATACTATTCAGTTAGATCAAAGGTTTAACATATTAATATAAACGTCAGCAAGTGCAGTAAATTAGTAAGGTGAAAGCAACGATACGTGAGTTATCGTATGTGAGTGTATCGATGAAAGGCATCCGAAATAATAAATAATTTCAAACTAGTTCTCACCAATCGGATGGGTGATAGCTATAACTTTTGGAAAAGTGAGAAGTCGAGTACAGATTTAAACATACTAAATAATATAGACATCAAAAAACAATAAATATTTCAATATTTTTTTTAATTTGAATGTTCCGCTAGTTTAGACAGCGTCTGACATTCCCAACTTCTAGTGCCGTGTTGCGGGGTCTAAGGGCGAGACTTAATCATGCCCCTCCCCCCTTTTTTTCTAAATTAGTAATAATTTTAATGTCTCTCAAACCACAGCTTCTTAACTCCTACTTTTAGCATTCCCACCGCGTATATAATGCAAAAAGTGGTTAAAGATATTATAATCGTTCAGTCTGTCTGCCCGTCCGTCTGTCATCCACTTTCATAGATCAAACTACAAATGCTACAGACAAGTGTGATACGTCAAAAAAAAAAAATATCAGCGCATCAAAATTAGAAGACATTGAGAATTTCAAAAAAAAATTAAGGTCGAAGTACATCAATTATTTTTAAAAAAAACATGTAAAATTTAATGATCATTTTAAAATCGCAAGAAGCCATTTTTATTGGAGTCAAATCACTATTGTCATTCGCAACAATAGCTTGAGAAACTTTAATTTCTTTTGAATAATAAATTTAAATAAATTTATTTTTGCGTAATCAATCAGTTTGAAATAACGTCAAATAAAAGACTAAGAAATTACTAAGAGATTTACACTAAGAGATTTTCGTTTGTAATTTGCCATACAATGTTTTGGCTCTATTTAAAAGCGAGGTATATGTTACATATTTATTCCTTGAAATACACATTAATTTAGTAAATGATAAGAAACAAAAATTGAATTTTTTATCTCTTTTTTTTTTAATTTTTGTAGGGAAGATTCAGTTTGATAATTTCACTGATTCTTTTTTCTTTTCAAAAATCTACAGCTTCCTCCTTTCTTTTTACTTCCCCAGTGCGATCGTCCCGGTCACGCGACGGCCCTGTCGACTTCATCCATACATCAAAACGCAACATTTCTGTTACGTGTCAAACTGGAACTATGAAACACTTTCGCTTGAACCACCTCCGATTCTTCCATTTCAAAAATGGCAGCTTTGGAGTTCTTTAAACAAATGGCACAAACGTTCGCCGGTTTCAGGGAGGCTCCTTATTAATCGACTCCTGGTGCAACACTTCGAAACTGGAGTTGTTCTTGAGAATGGCTGGAAGATGCTTTGGTATTAATCATAAACGGTAGTCGTGTCCATCGTATGTGGTGCTTTTGTGTTCTTTTTAACGGAACGGTTGTAAGCAGGTTATGCTTTGCATTCATAAACTACGTTTTTCTAACCGCATAGCGCATTTCTATAACTTCATATAATTTAGAACCACAGTTAAGTGACGAGTCAACTCCTGAGTAGGCATTCAATGCAACTTTTTTTAAGGGCGGCATCGCACCGCGGCTTCAGGACCTTGCAGCATATTTAACGTGCACTCTCTCTACACGGGGAATCATCAGTCGGACGTTTTAACTAAACGCTCATTTATAGGTTGGCAGTAATTTTGGCGATGACCGGGCTCGTACCGGAGATCTTTCACTCGCTGAAGTATAACTTTTTTTTCTCACTGCAAAATATTTAAACTGAAATTTTTAAGTGATAATTTAATTTCTTAAACTTTTTGAAAATTATATTTCTGTTGTAGGGGGTTATAAATGGACTCCTCTCCATGCTTTAAATTTCATAATATTATTATGATTATCATTTTTTTTTTAATTATGTGTGTTGCTGTAAAACCTGACAGTCAGGTGACGAGTTTAAACGTCTGTATCTCTTAGTGTTTTTGTTAAATTTTATATTACAGTAAGAAACTCGTTTAAAGGGATAGTGTCGTAACAATAAAGAATTCTATTCTAAGCTTACCGGGATTTCTATGTCTGATAGCCAACTCCTTTAAAATTTTAAAACAATTTTATTATGCTTTAAATCTTAAATTCCATTGACATCTATAAAATGTTATCATTTAATAAAATTTTTCACTGCGCTTTGCTTTTTTAAACGCCTTGTTCTTTGAGCCACGGTCGTGATGCAAACACCATAGGGATAAATTGCGTTTGATAGCAAGTTCATTAAATGTCAATGCGGGTAACTTTGGTTTAAAATCCTAGGGTTTTTTTTTTAAAGACAAGAAAATATTAAGCAACAAAAAACATTTAAACAGTTTGAAATCAATACGCATTTTAAGTATTGAACTTTTAGAAATAATTTGTAAGCAATTTCGTTAAAATTTTATAAATTAAAAAAAAATGGCGTTAGTTTTAAAAAAAAATTAAGACCCGGTTAGAATCCGGGCTGGTAACTTTGGTCCAAGCATGAAGTACATTATAGCTATTTCAATATATTTTTTATTTGTTTTAGACAAAAGTTGGAAGAAATCGATTTTTGCAATTAAATGCAGGTAAGAATACAAACGTCCTTTGTAGTATTGTCAAAATTAGAATATTTTTTTTACATAAAAGGAAAAGTTACCACCTTTCCAAAAATGTAAAACAATTTAAGATGGGATCATTTCATGGAGAGAAATTAAGAAACAAATCTTTTTCCGACTCTATGACCAATCTTACCCTCCATGGTCAAAGTTACCAGCCTTCTACGGTATGCAACTTCCTTTTCCCAATCTTAAATAACCGGTAAAACCCAACATTTTCCTCACAATAGCAACATCCCCTTCTGTCAGTCTCCTCTTCTCCCCTGGGAATAGCATCCGCGGCCCAGTAGTCAAGGTAACAAACAGCCCCGATCCGCCGGTGATGACATACGGGGTAGGTTTTGATAGATGCCAAGCGGTGCAGTGGGATTTCAACTAATTTGAAAATTCAAGAACTCTCCAGGCGGGGATTGTAAAGTGTCAGTGCTATCCGTCATTCTTGTTAATGATCGTTTTCCTATTGAGTTCTCGCCCGTGTAATTTAAATAATTTACCTGGGTTTGGTTGGATTAAAGAACGCTGTTCTACAGCTACATACACTCTTTTAACAAACGAGCGATTTTAACTCAGTCTGAGTTAGTTTTCACTCCTCCAGTCTTGAAAATGCACTTCCCCGAAAGGAGTGGATCCTTTGTGTTAAACCTTCGACAAGATCACTCCAAACGAGTGATTTTAACTCATTCTGAGTTAACATTCACTCCTTTCCAGTGTCGAAAACGCACTTCTCCTACTGGAGTGGATTTCACTCTTTTGTTTTAAGAGTGTATGAGATACAGCAAAATACAACCACAGTCAAGACAAAAGGCTGACATCTGAGGTAGTCATTCAATATAGACTTATACTAAAGCTTTAGTTGAGTTTGAATTATCGTCGCACTAGAGCTACACGAGGGCTATTTGATGACGGCGTCATAATTTAGAACCACGGTCAAGTAACGAGCCGACACCTGAGTAGGCATCCAACGTTACTTTTAAGGGAGACATCATACGCAGAGCCGCGCCGGTCCTAAGAGCGATATGTTGAGGGGCGTTTTTGCAATAACTTAGTGGAGTAAATCTTTGAAAAAAACATGCAGTGCCTTTTTAAATCAAAAACATTTATTTTCGTAGCATACATTCTCATTCTGAAGTTCTAAGAAAACTAAAAAACACAGAAATATCACAACAGCATACTTTATGTGACCATTATTATAACTGCAATAAAAAAAGACTAAAATAAACTATTACATGATCGATCACACTCGATTTTATCTACAATTCACACCACACAACACTTCACACTGAAAATACTATTTTTTTTCCAGACATATTTTAAAGCTGCACCCGATCAATAATTATCCTGTGTCAAACAGTCGAACCTATGTAGTTACTACGTCCAACTATAATGTTAGTACTAGAAATGGCAAGAAAATGTTGTATTAAAAATGACAAAATCCAAATCATATATTTCTATAAATTTAAATACATCATTTCAAAGCAAAGATTAGACTTCTAAAAATAAATATTTAATTAGAATTGGGTAAGTTTCGTGCATAACATTGTTATATGCAACTTATGGACATACTTATAATTATAAAAATATTTTTGATTAACTAAAATGAATTTATTATACATATTTAAATTAGCATTTGCAGAACGACCTCAAAATCTACTTGAGTTCTGTTAACTAAAAGTAGTTTTAAATTTAATTACAAGGCTGTCCTTAAATAAATCGAAAAAGTCTCAAAATTACCCCTAACCATAGAGGTAGGAAAGAGAATAGAGAGGTCCATGTATATGCGCAGTAGCGCACAATTGAAGCAAGCTAGAGCGGTGCATCTTGGGATAACTCGGTGTCAATATGTTATGCGCAGTAGCTCGAAAAACCTGACAGCCCTGCTTCAAACCATTTGAACTTATTCCGAAAACATATATTTGAACCTTACCGACAATCCTATCAATAGAAAACTGCTCACTTTATAAGCTATTTCTGATGTATTCTGTTCCAAAAATTCTAATTTATGCATTGCTTAGATCAAAAAACAAACTCGTGATACTTTGTAAATGTATGGCATTTTACAATTCATAGCATTAATAAGCATTCAAGATTTTTCAAATAGCTATATACAAGCATAAAAGAAATTTACCGATATTCGGGTGATAGAGATATCATGCAATGCACGAACGAAATGCTTATAATTTTTACTACTTTATAGAGTAAGCATCTTAAGCAATATTTATCATATCAAATAGTTTCCGAGTTTAACATCCTAAAGAACGAAATAGATTTCAAAAACAATTAACTTCTTAATTATTAACAGTGGTTAAGAACAATTACGTGGGAAATATAGCAACTATTGCCGCTTTTTTTATTAATAATGAACAAAATTACACGTATTATAACATGGTTGAGGTAAAGTTGTTTAATGTTTAAATTGCTAAAAAGCGAAACAAAAATGAACTCAGACAAATACAACATTTTATAATGTTGGATATGGTAACTTGTAAAAAAAAAAACATAATATCCACACTTAATAAGGCTTTAATATTTTTTTACTAAAACTATTGAAAAAATTTTATCATAATTTTTGGCGCCGATATGTAACGTTATCTAAAAGAAATATACCAAATAAATATCAACAATTCTAAATGTGATATATACTATATTCTGCTAAATAAATTTTAGTTCAGTTGTTTCAATGATTAGTGCAGAATTACATATTATCTGCAATCAGTATTATATTATATGAAGACAAACTTTAAGAATATAAAACTATATACTTAGTTGAAGAGTACACGGGAAGAATGACTTGATTTTTTAGGAGTCGTAAATTATGTGTCTGCTTGGCGGACATTGGCGACAGGAAACCGGTTTTTCTTTCGGTTCTCCATTCGCGCGGTACTCGCGTCCACTGATCTCTGGCGTGAATCAGGATTGCCGCGAAAGAAAAACAAAGCGAGTAACGGGTTTCTTTATACCAGTTTAGGCGATTTCTCGCTATCATTGCCAAAGAGGCCTATTGAAGAAAGCCTTCTACGAAATCAAGTGGTTTTTCCCTTAAACTCTTCAGTTATGAATACAATGCGTGCCCTGCATTCATATCGTACCTTTACCGGCTCCTAACAAATATTATTAGATAGATATATTTATTACGATTAAATGGTTCTTGAAACATCCTATTTTTACATTATCTTCTTTTAAAAAATATTATACATAATGCTTTCAAGCAATCTAAAAGACCAATAAATTTACACAGTTAAGCTTTTGTTCTAAAAATACATTTCAAAAACTCGTAAGCTTTTGGTTCTAGAAAAGAAAATACTAACACAATTTGGTAAACACGAATATGTATTGAAAATGGAATAGTAATTTTTTTAAATAATTTATTAAGACATAGAATATAATTAGTTGCCCTCTCGTAAACATATAATTTTTTTAGCTAAACATTAAAAAATTTCTAATACAAATCTCTAATTTGTAAGAAATAATAAATGACAGAAATTTATTTAATAAGATGAATTTTCGTAGCACTATACCTTTTCTATCTAGAATGCGAGCCTCGAAAGCATTTTCCATACCCGCATATGGTTTTCTTCGAAACGGCGCGGTCTGAGATTGTTTTCCCCCACCCTACTTGAGTTTAAACTGTTCGGATTGTTATCCTCATAACAGAACCTCAAACGTGTTAGGTTTAGAAAAGCAATGCTCCCTCTGTTTCCTAGAAAACCAAGCAAAGAGATGGGGGAAGAAAGTCTTTTCGAGTCTCGCATAGTAAATAGACAGACTATAGAGCTACGTGAGGGCAATTAGTGAGAGAGGTCATTAAGAACCACATTTATTGAATAAAGAAAAACTGTAAATAAGACACAATTGCATAATGCAAATACTAGTATATAAGCTAAGAGGAATAACTAAGCTAAGAATGTTTGAAGACATTTATTTTCTTTTAAAAATCTGTTTCATAGGTCAATCTGTTTTAACTGCTTTGAAAATACATAAAACAAAAAGTAATTTCATTATTAGTACTAGAACTAAAAAGAAGCTTAATATTTCAAAACTTTATCGCTTAAGTTTGATTCAATTTCAAATTATAAATCATATAGTCTTTGTTGAAAGTTTTTAAAAATACATAAAAATCATATATAATCTACATACACTAATAACTTTTCAAAGAAAAGTAGGAAAAGTTTTTTCTTCAAAAAGTTTGATAAACAACAGATAATACATATATTGCAATGGATTATCACAACATGTTAATGGATATACACAACAGATTTAATATGCACCAGCTTCCTCAACACAGAACTACTTTATACAACAAACTAGGATGTTAAAATATTAATGTGGTTTAATAGCTGCTGTATGGAGATCAAAGGAGATTCCACTGTGCATATGTTAAATAAAATTCAAAATATAAACAATTGTTAGATGAATTGTTAAGTGAGAAAGGGTCAATTCCATTAGAAAATTCCTACTACACCCTTTCAACATTATAAGTGAAAGAAGCATATGCAGAAATTTTTTCTGTGGACTTGACACTTGATAATATCCGTATACATATATAATATTTAAAGTAAAGTGTGTAAGTAAAAGAACGTCCAAGTTTCAAATTGTAATAGTATTAGCTGAAATCGTTCGACAGTTGTGGTTGAAGGTGGCGAATAAAGAATAACTCCAACCGTTTCTGATAGGCGATACCCCACAATTTACCAACCTTCAAAGGTAGAATAATTAACCAGGCTTTACTCCGGACATTACATCCATTACTTCATTACATCCATTACTCCTGACTTGCTGCAGACAGTATGGGAATAATATCATTTTTGTTTGGATGTGTGCTGTATCACAAAAAGCGCACACATTGAGCACTTATAGGAAAAACTAGGTTAATTTTCCTTCAATTTTATGTATGATTCGTTAGATTTAATATAAAATAATATCCTGTAATATTTATACCAGTAAAAATCGGACATTCTCTTACAGACATACCACATACACATCATAATATTTGGTTATTGGCGAGGAACAAAGGTATGTGATTATCAGAATGCCTCAAAATAGATATATAGTATTGCTGAGGAATAGATGGACAGGAGGAAATTGAAATTCTATATACGACAAACACAGCACACCAAGAGACTGATTTTTCGAAAATACTTCTCTCTCATCCCTACTGAAATACCACAGGGTTGCCACTATCCAGAAATAAAGAAATTCCTTCAATTTTTCACATGGTTATAAAACTTAAAATACTGCAAAAATATATAAGATTAAATACCTTAAAAGATTTTAAAAAAGATTTGCTGTTTGAAAATATATAATAATAATAATAATAAATTGAAACAATGAAAAAGTTTTACAAAATATAAAGACACCTTGATGGGCAGCTAAGGCCCTTACAGAGGTATGAGATATACTAATACAAAAACAAAAATTGTGGAAACGGAGAACAAAAGAAAAAAAATAAGTTATACAGTATATAATAAACACAAGGAGGAAAATCTGGACAACCAGCCCTCGAAAAGAAAAAAATTTACAATATTTCAGCAGTGACTAAAAGAATTTTTCTAAATCAATAATATTAATATTCATTACAAATTTTTTTAAATTTTTTTTAAAGATTCTTAGACTGTTTGAATTCTGGATATGATCTGGTAATAAATTAAAGAATTTAGGAGCTAAATATTGGAAGTTTTTTCTGAAAATTTCTTTATAGGGTCTTGGAATTTTAAATAAATTGTTGGGTCTACGTGTTGAAATATTTGACAATTTGGTAAAAATATCCGGATGTTCATAAACAATAATGCATAATTTATAAAAAAAGATATGTCTCAAGGGTAAAATATTTAAAGTAAAGAAAAGTTGCACCAACAATACTAGAACTCTGAATATCATTAAAAGGATGAAATCTAAAAATCATTTTCAAAAATTCAATATTTTCAATCAATTCTCTATGTTATTTCCGAATAGTTGGCAGCCCTGAATACTTATGATTTTTTTTACCATAAGCTATATGCTTTACTGCATACACATTTTATAATCACACAGCTATTTTTACAAACTACACAACAATATATAGGATATCTTAATAACAGTATTTTTGGAGAAAATAGCTGGCAGAACAAGTTTTCTATGAAAATAGGATTCTATTTTAAATGGGATTGTCCTATACTAGGTAATTATTCGCTCAGAAACAAGGTAAATGAATGGGAAAATATAGTGGAAAAAATTAATAGGTACAATGTTTGTACAAGTAACAAACTATAACAATTTCTACTTTTCAACAACTAATCAAACATATGAATGAAAGGAGTTATAAGAGTAATAAAAACTGACTTGTCATTAAACATTTTTTTAACAATTGTTCTAAAAACTTATACGAAATTACTTCAGTTCTTTTTAATACATGTACACTTCCCCAAAAAACAATTAAAATACAAACACAAGAAATACTTTAACATTAAAATTATGCCAAAGTAAACAAGCTCATTTGGTTGTGAATTAAGCAAGCTGTCTTAATCAACTTGTTTTTTGTTTTTTTTTAATTCCTGGTAAGTTTTAAATATTAATCCCTAAAAAATTCATTTAACAGTTACTAGTACTAAAATATACAACATTAAAACAAATATTATTCCTTACCACTAATAGTTACTACTTATACAACAATTATCATTAAAAGGAGTCTTAAATGAAACCTAAACATTTTTAGCACCTACAAAATTCCATTGTCTATATCGCTATACACCCTCAGTCAGTCAAATTAACGTCACCCTAGAACTACATGAGGGCTTACACAGACTGATTTTATCTTGGGATTAAATTATCTGCAATTCCTGGGCTTCTTCTGAATAAATATTGATTGACTAAGTTCATAAAAAAATATAAACACAATATATAACATTGCTTTTTTCATATAGAATCCTGATCATTATCCATTACTTTTTAAAAATTAATCTTATGATTTAGAATAAAATACAAATCTTTATTCCAATTGCTCAGGAGTTCAGAGCAAAGAGTTAACAAAACATATTTTTAAGTGTTTTAGGCCTCACATTAAAAAAAAGATGTTTGAATAGTCTTTTCAAAAAGGGGTTAATTTGTATGGCATTCATATTTAGGGCACTACTAAAGCAAGATAACATGGATAAAATAAAAAGTCGCAAAAAAACATATAAAAGAGAGCCTAAATAATTTGAATATGTTTTGAATACCAAGATTGTGAAAATTAAATTGGTATTACGATTAATGGTTCACCCAAGGAGAAAAATATAGCACCAAACACAATTAAATAAAAATAACTAAAGCATAATCTGTACAATTTATGCAAGAAAAAGGAAAGATAAGGCACTTAATACTTTTAAATGAGGAGTAATAATGAAATACATTAACAAAAGTGCGGTCAACTCTAGGTAACTCAAATGAATTTCTTTAGAATCTTAAAAAAGAGAAAATACTATGTAAAAACAAATGATACTTAAGTAATCACAAGAAAAACCCATACATATTAATTCATCAGTGATAAGAAAGAAAATGTAAGGGCAAAAATCAATTGCACAATACTTGGTATATTAGTAATAGTGTAACAAATTTTCAAATTGTATATTTCAGTACAAGATAAATACAAAAAGGCCAAGAGCCAAAGTTATAAGTTAAAACTTTAGACATTTTTAAAGGTAGTTCAAAAATCTTAAAGGTTGAAATAACTCACAAGTGATTGTGAAACTGAATTTTCATGAACCGAGGGCAAAAAAAATAATCCCTATAAAACTTGATATTGCACTAGACTTTCAATTTTGGCAGATTGAATCAAAGTGACTAAGAAATATTTGCACATTTATTATTGAAACTTTCAGTACCACTTATTTGGTTACCTTTAGGTTAACTTTAAACCAAGCATTAACCCTCTGGGGGATGAGCAAATTGGGGTAATGAAAACTTGTTTTTACTGCAAAAGATTAAAATTTAAATATTCAACTAAAAAAATATTTAATTAAATATTTTAAATTATATCTCTGTAAGCAGACAATTAAGAAAGTTTCCTCTAGTCAAATTAAATATTTATTTATTTAAAAAAATACTTGGAATTGGAATGCAGGAAAACATAAAAGTTGTTTGATGGGTTCATATGTATGTGTCCCCCTCAGAGGGTCAAATCCTACAACAAACTTTCTTATTTACTTTTAACTCAAGCCACAACAATAGATTCCTATATAATAATGCCTTTCATGTTCAAGCAGAAAGTTAGTAGTTGTGATAAATGATTGGAGGCTCATGAATTTGTAATGATATCTAAAGCAACTTGCCACAAGTGTTTTCTTTTTTACCTAGATTTCTGCTCCAGTATGGATTTTTATAATCTACTTCGTTTTATTTAGAAAGAATTTTTTAAAAATGAAAAAGTAGGTATTGACATGCTGACGAGTTCTGTGTGTATGCACCTCCAAAAGTGGTTCCATCCATCGGATCTTAAAAAAACTCTTTTTTTTATTAGAAAAGTATGACCTCACAAATTCACCTTTCATACTTTTGGTCAGACCGGACGAACATCCATCTACAAGTCCATCATCAAAATCACAGTTGAAAGTATCTGTTTCACCTAAATTGCTGTTGCCATATCAACAATAGGAGAATAGAGAAACTGTTTAATATTAATAAGTGAAGGAAAATTTATTTTTGTTATAAATTAGTTAAGGTTGTTAAAAATGCAGCAAAATGTGTTTCTTTGATTGTTCAGTATTAACTATTTGTTTACAAAGCATACATTTTTCATAAAAATTTAGGTTAGTTGTAATTTGCATTTATTTTTTTGCAGTTCAAAATAGTTTCATATTTTTTTTTTTTATAAATATATAACTATTCTTCAATACGAAGAGGATAAATATTAACTTAATTTGCGAAAGAAAATAAATGAAAATAGTTTATTCTGGTTTTTAAAAGTTCAAATTATATCAGAATGCTGTGTTAGGCGTCTCTTTCTGATGTGAATAAATCCTGTGTAGAAAATGTTCTAGGTGACAGTAACTGTTTGAAACCTACTTGTCTTTCGATAAGTAGTTCAGTAAGTATTTAAGTAACATGAAAGTAGGCTATTTTAGTTCTTTTAAAACTTCCCGTTTTCTTCTTTTCGTCTTGTTTTCTTTGTTTTTAACATGGAAGGCAGTATTATGTAGGAAATTAAGCCACGATTAGGTGCTAAGCGTGCAAGTGAACTAACTACATAGTTATGACAGATCAAAGCTTGGATCAAAGTTAACATAATCGACTGTATTTTTCTAAACACCAATACAAAGCACATCTCACAAATCTAATTGGCTAAATTACAAGAGAAAATCCGTAACAATGTAGTAAATAAACACCTCTGTTTATAAAAAATAAATTTTTAATAATTTTATAACAGTCAATTTTTGTCTTTTAAGAAGACTTCAAATGTGTGTTTTTGTGAAAAATTTTATTTTTATACAAATAATAGGTGGAATGTGTAAAGGATTTTTCATGGGATAAGTGAATGGAATTATTTAGAATATTACTTCAATTAAGTAAATCGAAAATTTAATGGATATAAGGTAAACATTGGAAAGGTTATTTTTTGAGAATTTGGAAATATGGGAAAGCACCATGCACTCATAAAAACTTTTACAAATAACTAACGATAAAACATTTAAAAGTGCAATGAACAGATAGTGGTAGCCAAAAATTATTAAACCACAGATATGCAACTCCAAATTTTCTTAAAAACCATAGCTTAAAATTGTGAATGAGCAATTTAATATGGTATTTATAGCTCAATAACTATTAATATTGAATAAAAAAATCATTCAAAATTATTTTGAAGCATGGAATTTTATTAAAATTCTTTAATGAAAAAGAAAACTAATAGGTATATATAGTTAAAAGCAGATTACTTAAAAATATTTTTACCAAAGCATTTGTTAATGACCTGCTTGAAATCCTTAGGACTGGTAATTATATCAATGTTACACTGCAAACATGCACAATACTTAAAAGAAAAACATTTTAAAACAACAGGTTTTAAGAATTTCCACATTTGTAACCTGTGTATTCGGTTAAATCAGACATGGTAATCTAATATCATTTGTAATTTTTAATTTTATAACAGTGAATAAAGTTTTTTTCTAATATGTTTAAATTATAAGATGTTGAACAATTTTTTTAGAACAGTAACAAACAATAAACAAAATCCTCGATATATACAATCGAAACATACCCTCAGATAGCAGCTTTTATTTTTTACCTTGCACTGCAATGAAAATTTGGAGTCACACACTAATAATAAACATAGCACAAAATATTTACAAGCTATACTTCAAAGAAACTACAACAAAATGTGAATCGGGAGCTTGAGAAAAAAAATCTTTCTCCACAGAAAGTTTTTGCTTTTCCAAGCTGCCGATTCAAACTCCAAAACGCTATCTAAATCATAAATTACTACAAAAAAAAATATACAAACTGACAAGAACACGAAAAGTTCATTTAACAACCACAGCTGACACCAACAAAGCTAATGCTCGAAACTGATTATCACTGTTTATGGCTAAGTTTTTATAACTTGAGATGCATGGTAGGTCGGAGGTTAGTTGAGGATTTCGAGATATGCCATCGGAACTTTTCCTTTCTCTGTTCCGCGCTCGCCTATCATCCAATCGGCATCAGGAACAGGTAACGGACTCACAACAATAACCTGGAAATTTATACAGTTTTGATAAATCATCCACTATAAACATTTATAGTAATAAACTGATTGAATTAACACTTAATCGAATTAAATTTTGTAGGTTGAATAGATTTTTACATTTTCTCTGAAATGTCCAACCTAACAAATTTATATCGGAAAATTACATATTATTCTATGTAAATCATCGAGATGGAGCATAAACTTCACAAAAAAATCTGCAACTTTATTGATTGAAATTGCTTTTTAAACAAATCAAATAATTCTTTAAGCCTTAATTTACTTATAAATTAACTGGTTTTTGATAAAATACAATCATTTTATTAGTAAATAAAAATTCCAAATTAAACAAAAGAGCATTAACTCTTTAAATGGCAAATTAGCTGAAGTGTAAACTTGTTTTTACAGCATAAGATATAATGTACAGCATAAAATGTAAATTTAATTTCTTAAATTCTTTAAAAATTGTATTTCTGTAGCAGGTGATTGTTAATAACTTTCCTAAATTTAATGTACATATTTTTAAAAATTATATGTGTTGCTGGAAAACCTAACAGTCAAGGTGACAGGTTTATACATCTGCAAACCTCAGAGGGTTATAGAACTCTTTTTAATGTGTACTGAGAGTCAAGATAAAAAATAATTTGAATATATAAATTATTGATCTTCTAGAGACTTAAATTATAAATACATATATTTGTTTGGATGATATTTTTTTAGCATTACCTCATCTGCGGTTAAAGAGAGCTCGCTGCTATCATAAGCTTCATAGTTGTACAACACACGAGCTCTTTTCTTATCCTCCGGCAGAGAATTCAAAGGCATATCAGATGGACTTGGAGAGGATGGGTATAAGCCTGCATACGATGGCTTGCTGTTTCTAGCTAGGTTTGTTGAACTAGAGAAAACAGTAGTATGAGTAATGAATGGAATAAGATAAAAGTGTGTAAATAAAATCATTTTGAAGTAAAATTATTATGAATTACCTTGCCAGTTCCTTCTGTAAATCCACCATAAACTGTTGACACTGATTGTAAAAAGCTGCCTGGGCTTCCACAAAATCACTGAGGCATCGTAAGTGATTTGCCTGTGAATTACAGACACTTAACATGATTTAAAATGCATGAAAGTATATAATTTAAGAGGTTTAGTTAAAATTTTACTACCTTGTTTAATATTGAATATTTTTAAGTTCCATGGCCCATATTTTTAATCAACTAAAATTAAATTAATATTTTGAATTGAAGGGTTCGTCCAATAATATGTTTTTAATCCCGATTGAAAGACAACATAGCCCAGAAACCAAACTTTAAAATTTTAATGCTGCAAACTTAAGGTGTGTTTTGGTATAGTGCAAAACTAAAATATTTTCTTACATGTGCACTGCTAATCCCTTCGAGCAAGAGTCGGGTAATTTCTGCTTGCCTATCAAATTCAGCCTGGGAAATTCGGAGTTCCGTTTCAGCCTAAACAAATTGGAAAAGTGATTATTATAACATAACAAATGTATTAAGTCATATTATAGATACACCCATGCAAAAAACTAAACAGAAAAGGCTAGCTAACATTAAAGTTTCAAACAAACTCATCAATAAAATTTCTATATTATTAGTAAAAGGTTAAAATAAACATGCATAGATTGATATATTATTTAGTATAGTGCATGTAAGATACCAATCCTAGGTTAAGTATTATTACCTGCTGAATCTCTCGCTGAACCATGTCAGGTTTAAGCTTGATAACAGACATTTTTTATTAACATGAGAAGCATACATTGTGAATATAATAATGAATATTGATTAACTATAATATGAATTGTTTAGTTAAATTTGAGTTAGGTAATATAAATATGCCAAATATCAGTTATTATATACAGATAAAATAAATATAATGAATTAAAAAATAATATACTGTGTTTAGTTTATTGAAAAAATAATAAAATGTGCGTATTTTTTACACAACGAAATCTTGCATTGAAAACATTATTTGAAATTTAGAAGTCTTACTTTTTTTTCAGTATATATTTAAAATAAACATCAGTGTTTTTCACCATAAAATACTTAAATTCTTAAGCAAATCCTTAATCTTTGCTCTTTATTATGGCTTCAGGATTATAATAAAAACACTAAATACAATTCTTACAAACAAAAAAGACTTACATTAGCTTGGCCTTCCATAGATCTCGCTTTCCTCAGCCTGCTTTTACAAGCATCAAGATCCAATCTCTTATTCTCAAGGATTTTCCTCTCTTTCTGTAGGAAATTAAAACAAAAAATGTATGTGAGAAATGAATCTACACTCCGTGTCAACCTAACTTGGGTAAAAACAAAGAGTAAAAGGCAGAGGGAACAGCGTGGTTGGTCTGTTAGTTGGATATTCTTGAAAGGTAATATTTACATCCAAAAGGATCTTTATGCAATTTAACCAAAATTCACTTTTCATTTTGATAAAATTGCCAAGTTTCTCAAATAATAATCAAATCTTTTAGGCCTTGAAAGAAATTGATGTTTTAAACATGTTTTCTGGATGGATTCACAAATAATTTATGGAACTCTTTACATCCGCGGAAGGATCTTCTCCATAGCATATTTCTGTTTACCCAACTTAGGTTGGCAGGTAGTGTAAATCATTTGCTTTAGAATTGGGAATGGGTGAGGGTTGTTTGGTAGAATTACTTATATTGCACTAGAGCAACACATGGGCTTTTGGTGACAGATCTCAACATTTAGAACTGCAGTCAAGTGGAGAAGACCAACACTTTTACAAGCATCCAACTCAACTTTATAATAACACTGCATGAAGCGTCAAGACTTTGACCACAACAGATTTAAGAGTGCACCAGCCTCATGCACACACCACTGTGACAAGAAAGCAAGCATAGATTGGAGGTCTTAGCATTTTTTACAACCTTGATGTACATATATTCCTTTTGCAATAGCTACTTAACCACGTTATAATCAGAACTTCCAAGGTCCTTTAAAAGTATCCTTGTCCTATGTATGTAAATTTATTTTTATTGAAATTAGGTTATAAACACTATAGCAAATCATCTAGTAATGGTAATGTTATCAAATTAATATCGATAACATTGACTTATGGCGGAAAGTGCATTGGCAAAAAAAACTATTTTATTTCAATATCAAATGCATGAAGAATATTACCTTTGATTTTTAAACAAGTAACATTATACGGAAAAGTGACAGTGCGACAGCTAATACCAAGTACATAGAAGTCTTTCAAAGGTTCTTATCGATTAGTAATTTTCCATGACTTTCAAGAGTAATTGCATGTTTTACAAGTTAAACTTAGTAGAGAAATATAAAGGTTACATAATAAGTTTCTAAGGTTGAAATTAATCTTCCTTTCGATACTTATTAAAATAAGTTTTATGCACTTGACAATTCCTCCTGCTAAGCCAATGGATATCCTTTCTTTAATATCTATATTATTGACTATTATTTCTGAAGCTTATATTAAAAATAGTTCGGTAAATTTACCATAATAGTCTTCATATCTCCCTCTAAAAATCTCTTCAAGGGGCTAACATAGGTGGTCATGGCAGAACGGACAAATTCTCTTTCCGCAGCTCCAAGCCTCTGCTGAGCTTGACCAATCTTTATTAAAGCACTACCTGTAGGGAAAAAAAGACTGTATAATATAATATATTGACATAGCCATATCAAATATTGCAACCAACTTTAAAAGAATTTACACATACATGACTTGTTGCTATGAACTAGAAGGGTAAATTTATGTATATTACAAAGCACAGCTTAACATTTGACCAGGATATTTTAACAAAAATTACTAAAATTATTGGGGGAATTGAAGCATGCTTTACTGTGATGATGAACAATTCTCCACCCTCCATAATAAGATACAGCCGACTTAAAAAGGATATATATAAAAACCCAACAATGTTATTTGTCTATTTGCAAGCAATATAATTAATCTTTGCTACACAAAGGAAACAGCAAATTCAACAAAAAAAATTCAATGAATATTTTAATGAGTTTGAGTGACTATGAATGTCTATGTTTGACAGGGGAGCCACTGACTCAGGTGAGTCCATTGAGGGGTTAACCAATCAATAACTTTACCATAAGGCGATCCAGATCCAATGTCTGCTCCTGCATCAATCATGTCCTGCCCCAGGAGATCTAAGTTGGAAGGATGTTCTCGCTTCTTGTCCAGTTTCTCAAAGAAGTAATCCTCAACTCGGGTATCTGTAACAAAGAGCAAAACAATTTTTAAACTAGATAGGAAATCAAAAGAAAATTGTAATACAAATGCACAAGAATTTTTTTAAAAAAAAGTTAGTGGAAATTTAATGATAATAAATTCTGGATTACCTAATAATTTTTTCCTGGAATTATTTCAATTTATTACACATTTTTTTCTTTCTTATTTCTCATAATAAAGATTATTATAATAACAATACAAATTGTTGCACACAATGAAACTAATAAGTCCAAGTTAATTGAAAGCTTGAGCCTTGAGACATTTATTTACCAAATCGCAAAGAAATAGGGTTGAATAAATTAAGAAGTTAAACAAATACAAATTCATTGAGAAATAAAGAAGTTATACATTTATGTTAATGCCGAACTCAATCCTACAATCTTAGATGCTACAGCTCTACCACTAGACCATATCTTGCGAACACACATCAAATGTTTACTTTCACTACAAGAGTACTAGTACCACATACTAGAGCAGAGGTTCCCAACCAGTGTACTGTGAGCACTATCATGCTATTAATAGCTTCTGTAGGCATGTGCAGTGAGAAAGCAAATATTTTACTCATTATGAACATTAACATTATTTTAAAGAGATAAATCTTTAACTTTTGGCTCTAATGTAAAACCTAGTACCCTTTGATTTCAAGGCAAGCTCCGCTATTTTTGATGATAAATTTCAATACTCCTAATGTTGACATTTTAATCACAGGCAAATAACAAGTTTTGCACTACGGACTATAAACATATATTTTGTATGATGATTAATTTTTTATTGTTATAATTTGAGTTTGCACTATTTTTTTATCTATATGTTTTTAGACCTATGGATAATAAGAAAACTATAAAGTAATACCATTTTAATTTTTTATTTATCTTTATTATAAGCAAGTTATAAATAAACAAATTTCTAACCATTAGATACAAAGTTTTCTAGGGAATATAATTCAAAAAGCCTTTGAAAACTTTTAGGAGAGTAAATATTACACCTTTATTAAAATATTTAAGTCTGGTGGTACGCCAAAAATTTCTTAAAAAGTCAAGTTGTACGCAGATCCAAAAAGGTTGGGAACCCCTGTACTAGAGTACTTGTACTTGCTTGTTGCAATGATATTTCTAAAATTGTTGAAGCACTCACTGGGGTTTGGTTGGAGAACTGCATCTGTCTTTGAAACAAGCCTCTCTGTCCAATGCTTGGTTCGGTCAGCCCGCAGAGCCAATCCATCGAAATGGGCATCGAGTTCAGTTTTCTCTGAAGTGCCAAGTTTCTCTTCTGTATACTGGAATTAAAGTTCAACTAAGTTACAGCAATCTCAGTTAAAACAACTATTCTGTAAAGAGGTATGGATAGTCACAAACCATCGAAAACTAACTTACTTTATACAGTTCTTATGGTAAGATTTTAAAAGAATTGAATCAGGCAGTATCAGTTCACAAAATCACCTAAATGAGGTTGGATTCCAACCTACTGTTCCACCATGAATAATAATGTACCTGAGTATCACCACATGTAATTAAACTCTTCGACGCAAAGCCCATTACTGGGCAAAGGCCTGCCGTGCCCATTTCAGCGTTCGTAACCTCGGGCTCTGGGGTGATAGGCATACGTCCCGGTAAGGTGGTCAGCCTCATGCGGAACCCCCAGTGTTTAGTTCCCAGCATGCTTGGTACCCATTCATCAACCCACTCAAGGGATGAAAGGATGGGTCAACCTTGGCCAATCCGGGATTCGATCCCTGGACCTGTGGCGTGGCAATGCAAAGCACTACCACTAAGCCACTGGGCCTCTTAACACATGTACTTTATTCTAAGAACAGTAGGTACTTTTCTCATAATAAAGTGTTTCAACTCAATCAATTACAGCACAGTAATTCAAAGGCTTAAGAGGTACAGGCATAACTGGATTTGATCATGGGTACCTTTTGCCTGCAAGCCCAATACTGACCCACCTGCGACAAAGTAATTACTCTTCGTGATGGAACAGTCTGCTTGTGGTTTCGGTTAATAGCAGTTGGAAAGATTTTCCGCAAATATAAAAAGGTTTTGCTTGCTTTGGAGGATGCTTACTTTTGATATCAAGTTTTATTTTAGCAAATTCTCAATAAATGCATTTTCTTAAGTAATAGAAGGGATTACAACGATCAGTTTCAATTGTCAAACCAGTATTCTAACCTCAATAGTAAAATAATTTTGGTTTTGCACAAGGTTAGATGCTTAATGTTTACAAAAAGTTCAAATATGAAACATTTTTAATTAAGAGATAATGAATGGGCAATGAGATAATGAAATGTGCTAAAATTTCAAACCAAATACAATAAAAAATTATGCAACAAACCAGTATTTTGCGAAAAACTAAAACAAACTTATATCAATACAAAGAAATCTTTTAGAAATTTTAAGGTACTATTAATAATCAGAATTGTTTTCAAGTATTTAAAGTGTATGCTAACAAAGTTTTTTAAATTCAACTTGGAATATAAACTCACTTAATAAAGTATCAATTTAAAAAACAAAATCAATTGAAAGCTAATCGAAGCAAAAAAATACATTAAACTAATCACAATAATTTAAATAATAAATAATTTTATTCCTTGGAACGCACTGACACTAGCGATAAATTTAAATGAGAGAATTTGGGAACTTATAGCGCTCTAAATCAAAAACTGATAAAACTTTTGAATATTCCGAACATTAAAGACATTAGATCTCAAGCATTTTGAAAGGAAAAGATTAAAATTATTACCTGAACTGCTCGACTAAATGCAGTAGCTGCCTCAGCGGCCAAACCTTTGATAGACTTCATGCTGAAATCCATAACAATTCTGCACAAGCGCAGTGACTATCGTCGAAAGACTAGCGAAATTCTACTTTTTTTTCTCTTTGTTTTTATTTTAGAGTTGATTTGACAGGAAATGCTTTGGCAGGGGAGATGATTTTATTAAATAAGTACTATCTAGATAATGAAAAACAGCTGCTTTAAATTTTAAGACATGGTAGGTCGTATGATTTCAGCGTATCAGTCAAAACAAATCAAAGCCATAGCGGAACTTTAAAATAAAAATCAACAGTTAAAAACCGCAGTGTTGAGAAAACTAATAAAAGAGAAACTACGCTCACATGATCATTTATGTCACCATTCACGGACTGCTTGATGTATTCAAATAATTTATTTTTATTTTGGATTTTTATTTTAAATCTACCAAGTTAATACATTCCTGGAAGCGTTGAAATAAATCTTTAAACATTAATAATTTTAGATCAAGATGTCATTGCACCTCGCATTAAAATTAAATTGAAGTGAAATAATAGCGGTTCGCAACGTGGGGAAGAAAATAGAAATTTGTTTTGGTTTTGCTCAAAAGTAAAAGTCGAACTATTTTGAATATTTATTGAAGTTAAAATACAACTATTGAGTAATGTTTTTATTATTTCTCTTTTGATTTTTTTTCATTCCATGTTGAATATTTAATTTCATTAATTTATTTAAATGACCTGAGTCAAGTTTCATTTCATTGTGCAATATGTCATATGCTTTTTTCCCCCTTATCAATGGGTTTATTTATTATATGAAAAATGTATCGGTCCGAATACCCTTGAATATTCAACTTTAGTAGCATGTATAATGGTATATTTAATTTGGGGATTCTCCTTTCTGTTAGGTTGACTAGATATTTTCAACAATGTTATGATGCAAACTCCTTCTGATTGACTGTTTGAAATAAATTACTTGAAAACTAATTAAAATTGTAGGATATCATAGTTATTTGCTTTATTCAGGTTGAGTTAAGGTAAGAGGGAGTTGTCTTCTAAGAAAATGTCTTGCTTAGGATGATTTTTAAGAAAAAATGGAATAATTACCATTTTAAAATGCTATACATTTTGCAATACACATCCATAAAAAATGACATTTTACCTTTTTTAGAACTCTTTGAAACAGACAAATACCAAATTATATATTATGTACCTACACAAATGTTTTCAAAAGCCAATATACAAACATTTATTGAATATATTTCAGGGTGGTAACAGAACCTGGAAATCAGGGAACTTTTTAATTCTGGAAATATCAGGGAATTCCCATTGAATTTTTCAAATTTTGCAAAATATCACTGAAATTTTTCCATTTTGGATCATTAAACAGCAGATTTGGGTTCTTGTGAATCACTTCTAAAGATCACTTGATCAAAAAAAAAAATTCCGGTTTCCGATTTGCCTGAAGGACCAATCTTGGAGGAAGGATAAATATCTATTACAAATCATGTTATAAAATGATTTTCTGATCATATGATTCCTCTAAACTTATTCAGATTTTCGGAAATGTCGAAAAGTTAGGTAGGCTAACCCATAATCTGGAAAGCCTTAATTCCCGCTATGTCTGCTGGATTAAATTTTCTGTACTGCACAGAATTGTTTGCATTGCATGTTTTCTAGGTGATTTTAAAATCAGGGAAATTTTTGTGAAAGTACCAGGGAAATCATGGAATATCGGGGAACTTTTTTTCTAAGATTTTGTAACCACCCTGTATTTTCGTTAGCACTGCTTACATTGCTAAAACTGGTGATTATGGCATTAAGTGTAACGCATACAAATTACATTCTTAACAAAATAATTTCTTTTTTTACAGATGCATGTTAAATCTCACAAACTTTGTACTTAATTGACAAAATGCCTTACGCGAGGGAGTTTCCTCGCTTAACCAACTACCTACGAGCTTATGGTGAAGTATCGGCACCATGGTCAGGAGACAGTGGGTATGATCCAGGTGCACTCATACGAAAGAGGAAAGAAAGAAATGAAAAACAAGCAAGGTAATATCCTTGGTTTTCTTTCTGTATTTTATTAGGCATCAACATATGGTTTCCAAAATAATATAATAATGCAACGGCTCCTTTCTGGCTACTGTGAAAACAATTACGTAGAATTTTACTGTACGGTAACCGTTGGAGAAAATTTTGAAATCACGCCAAAAGTCCGTATTCTGGCGACTTTCCAGAATAGAAACCCAAACAAAATGAGCAAATAATGGTCAGATAGGGTTGCCGGGAAACATCATCGTTGCGAAGTCAATCTATGATTTATCAGGCGAAATCAGACAAGTTGCCACAAAAAATTATCATCAAATCCAAAAAAACGTTTCAATTGCTTAATTTACAATTGCTGGTTATCTCTTTGTGGAGTTGTGTTGCAAAATTCCTGTTTCTGATGCCAAGTACATTAGTTATCCCAGTGGTAGAAATCTTTGTAACAAGTATTTAAAAGTTCATAACTATTTTCAAATTTTCTACGTTATTTTAATGAATAGGTAAATTGATATTTTATTTTTTAACTGTGACGGGAGCCAACAATGTTTGGTTTATTTGATTATATAATTGCTTGTATTTTTAATTCAAATATAAGTTTGTGTGTCGGTTATGGCATTAGTAATGATTGGGAGAGATGAATGAAAAAAGTTTTAAAGAAATCGCAAGCCTCTCAGCGCTCCTATAATTCCTATAAGTTTGAAAAAGTTCCTATAATTTCTATTTTTTCCTATATTTTAGACCCTTACTTTCGCTTTTTCCCCATATGATCTTTAAATTCAAACTTTTAATGTGATCAAGAGTCACAGACTCGATAAGCAGAAAATGTTCTGTTTGGTTTGACTTGGCCTGAAATTTGAGGAAAATGCTGTAATTGTCCACTGATGTCAAAAACATAATAGCATTTTGTTCATCAATATTGTATTTTAAAAAACTTTTAAGCGAAGAACATAGAACCTTTTTGTAGTTTTACATGTTTTTGTGATGTTGATAAGGTTTTAAAAAAATTGTGAGGCCCCACTTGTCCCTCATTTATGGTTGCCCCATCCCATCATCATGGTAAGTGCTTTGATCAGAAATAGAAAATATCTCGTCTAAGGGTAAGTGGGCCACCACAATAGCACTAGAATTGGTCCCACTTTTCTCAACTCTCAACCCATTAATATAGTTCAAAATAATCACATGCACTGATTTATTGAATTCCTCGCTGTGTAAAGGAAATTATTCAATCAAGGGCAAGGTTACTCTAAATACCTAAAAAGTCAACAGAGATTTTGGTCCCGATACATTTTAATGATGGCATTTTTTAAAAAAAATTATATTATATCTGCTTTTATGAAGTTAGAAAACATTTTTTAGAATGTGTAACTAATTAGATAGATTACATGTTTAAAAACTTTACATGACAGTTTGCTTTATCTTGGAGTCGCCTACTAAGTATTCATTAAAATTTTTATTACTTTTTTAGAGCATGCAGTCTGAATACAGTCAAAGAGTACTTCATTAAAAATGCAGAAAATCCTTCGGAGGTAAATGAAATTATAACAGAACTATTGGATCTTGCAAAGGAGATAGGTTAGTAATAAATTACTTCTTTAGTTTCCTGATACTCTTATTATGTTGTGTTTTTACTGGTAGCATATTGTTGTATTTTTGCCTATAGATTTCGACTTAATTTAATTCAAATATTAGATCTGGCAAGTTTAAAGGCGAATGGCCACGATTCTTTAAACCAAAGTACTTCTGTGTTAATCCAATGGGAACAAACTATTTTCTAAGCCACATTTCTCTTTCTTACAAATAGTTTTTTTTATCTGATAAATATGGCTGACTTACAGGTATCTACTATTCTACATTTTGAAATCGATTAAAAAAATTAAATTTTCAATATATTAATTTTACAAAAATATTTTTGAAAGAATTTCAAAATATGGGACCAAAGAGACCTGTAAATCAGCTAAAGTTATCATATGAGAAAAATCGTTTGCAAAAATATTCAATAGTGGAAGCACCAAGGAGTGAAAAAGCAGATCAACAAAACTTTTTTTTAAAAAAATTATATTTTATGTGAAATTAATTTGTTATTATGAAGAAAAATCCTATATTAACCCATAATAAAAAAAAATCCCAAAACGGTGTAGCCTTAAAACTCAAGTAATGTCTGGATAAAATGTTGGCTACTGTACATATATTATAAATTTACTTTCTTATAACAGCAACTATACTATATTTACTGATAGATAAAAATTTTCTATTCGTTTTCAGCTGGTTCTGAAGTACCCTCGTCAGTCATACAAGGCTCGGCCGTCTATCTCATCGATTTATTCCGCAACTGCAAAATGATTGGCAACAAACAAACTGTAGAACTTCGAAGAACGTTTGGCATTTATCCCCCTTCCGCCATGTCCAAGACATTCAACCTTGTCAAGAAGCTCATCGACACCTTAAACTACGAGGCCCAGGAAGACTTTGTGGAGCATGGCTTTCCGACTGACGAAGGATTAATGGATGAAGCGTTTGGCTCTAAGATTAAATTTGTTGGTCAAAAGCCTTTCGATGACAGCTATTACCTTGTGCCTGTGAAAGAAGTAGCAGATCCCAGTGAGGATGCTTTTAAGAGTCTTAGTTTTAGGTTTGAAGCTGTTCCTAAAGAGGTGAAAGTTGAGCAAGAAGTAGTCAGGAAACCTTCCCCTCCAACTAGGAAAAAATATGATGAGGATTGGTTGGGAAAGTCATTGAGAGATTCTATGGATTCCAATTCGAATTTTTCAGCAGCGGAAATGACTCTTTATATTGTGCAGTTGTTGAAGACCAAGAGGAGCGAAGAGTTGCAAACAGAAGTATGTATTTGTACATTTTAAGACATAAATTGTGTGTCCTTTTTAACCCTTTCAGTCCCAAAAATTTACTACACTACAGAAACATCTGATATTCACAAAATAAGCTTATTTTAGGTCAAAAATAAAAGTTTCATTAGAAAAAAAATTCATTTAAATTTTTTAGATGGTTTTTGAAATATTGCCAAAATTTTTTAACTGGAAAAAACAAAATTGAAAAATATATGTTACCTAAAAACACTTCGAGTAATATATTTTAGGTATCTGACCACATTATTAAAAAAAAATTAGTCATTCTTTTTTACTGAAATAATTTAAATTGTGTTTTAAATATGTTGAACTGAAGTGAACTTTTCAAAAATCAGGTGAAACGCTTGTTAGCTCTTTTCTAAATAAAAAAAATAGTAGTTCTGACTTCTATTGAGATTAATGTAAAATATTGTTGAATAGAACAAAGTGTGAAGAATCGAATGATGTGTGGTTGGATGTCATAATGGGATATAAACATTTGGGAAAAAATATTGAAAGTGATGATTCCAAATGGCATCACTGGGACTGAAAGGGTTAAGGATCTACTCTTAAGAACTATTACAAAAGTACAATGTTTAAGCCAAAGTTGACCCATCATAAATATAACTTTTGAAGAACAATTTTCTTAAAGCCAATTGTTCATACCTTTTTTAGGTGGTATTACACTTTTTTTAAAACTTAATATTAAGATCTAAGTTTAATGTATAGTTATTTATTGAAGGCTTTTTAAGCAAATATTTTTTATTTCAATGTTTAGTTGGAGCCCCCTAATAAAGCAAGTTTTCAAACTGTTCCTCATTATTCCTTCACTCCTTAAAAGCATTACTACACTCTTATGTATTACTTATTTACTTTTTATTTGAGTTCAAATTTTCTTCCCAGTGTAATCATTCATTTATGCTCATTTATTTCAGCTGTTTGATTTACTTGGGTTTGAACGGATAGAACTCATCCAAAGCATTTTAGAACATCAAAATGATATAATCGCTAAACGAGTCATTGATCCTAGCTCAAAGGATAATGTTTCCTCTGAAAAGCGTCCTGTTTGTATGCAACAAGTTGTTATTCAGGTGAGTTTTTAATACTTAAATGTCTTACTTGATTAGGAAAATTTGCTTCAATTAATAAATAATTTGGTGTTCATTAAACACAAAACATGGTCATATAATAGTTTTATGAGGTGAATAAAATAATTTAGAATAGAATGATTTCCATTTTTAATAGTTTTATAACTGAAAATAATACATTCTTGTTGTAAATTATTTTTTAATTTTATTCTTTAAATTCCGGTCCCTCATAATAGAAATGTACCTTGTCACTTTTCTACGCTCACTCTTTAACACTACAGTGACTATAGCACTTATAATGCATTTAATTAAAACTATTTTGTGTGAACTATTTAAATGTCAAGATTTCACAAAACAAAAGCTATTTAAAATATACTTTAATATTTATACATTTTTATTTGATGATAAATTTTAAAATTGTGTTTTACGTCATGAATTATTTCTTTAAACAGTCTGAGACTGAGAGACTACTTACTAAACAACTACGCAAAGATGAAAAGCGAATTCAGAGAGAACAAGGCAGGACAGCAGAAGAGACTAGGACTCAAAACCTAGATCCTGAACGTTTAAAACAACTTAGGTAAATTTTTAACTAAATTCGTTATTCTCCTAAACCTCTGATTTAAAAAAAAAAAAAATTAAAAACTATACAAAAAAATTAGAACACAAAATTTTGCTATTGCATTTGGCAGCATTATGTTAAGTACAAAAAAGGTGTGCATTGAAGGCCAAACTGAATAGACAATCAGACTTAAACGTCCAAAAATTAGCATTATATATAACTAGTCTTATAGAAAATTACTTCACTGTGTGAAATGCTAATCCAGTGAAGCAGAGATTATCATTACTACTAACAAAACATAAAGCTTCACTCATTGGATAATTATTTTCACTTCTTCAAAAGCTTTAATTCCGCCCATATGCTGTCATCACTTAAATGCTTGCTATCCAGTCCTGGTACTCTAGTTTGGCCTAGATTCGGGGGCTGGGGAGCCCAGTCATTTAGGCATTCGCTCCCAGGTTCAGGTCCAGATATCGCCAAAATAACTGCTGACCTTTAAACAGCCCGTACAGCCAAAAATGTCTGACAAAGATAACGTGTTGAGAAAGTACACGTTAAATATCCTTCAAAGTCTTAATGCTGCATACGATGGTGCCCTTAACAGTTGCGTTGGGTGCCTACTTGCATGTCGACTCGTCACTTGACTGAGGTTCTAAAATACGTCGCCTGTCTTCAAAAGCCCTCATGTAGCTCTAGTACGATGATAATTCAAACTAAACTAAACTTGGCCTAGATTCGCTGCATTATTTCCAAATTGTGACAAATGGCACTAAATTTAATATTTCTGTGTAACATTCCTTTCTTCAATATGTGTATTTTAGGGAAGAAGCTTTAATTGCTGCTAAGAACACTCCCCTTTTCCACCATGCTCCTCCAGTTCAATTGGTTTCAGGGGCAAATATTTATCCCAATGTGTATGATTTGTATGCTGAGACCAAAATGTCAGCTTCCTTTATAAGTGGGAAAAAAGTGAGTATGTTTAAAAGTTTCTTGTGCTTAAATTTAATAATAAGTTTATAATTAATATTTTCTGTATTTATTAATTTAATCACAATTGAAGAGTACTTGATTTCGTAGGAAGCTTTCCTTATTCTTTTGTGTTTGCGGGGCATTGGGGACAGGAAAATGGTTTTTCTTTCGGCTCTTCTTTCGCTGTACAAACGTGTGACTCGTGTCCACTGATCTCTGGCTTGAATCAGGGTTGACGCGTGAGAGAAACAATGTGAAGAACCAGTTTCTTTGCACCAGTTTAAGTGATTAGATACTCGCTATTGTTGTCAAAAAATCCTGATACAGACATATTCCTATGAATTCAAGCTCTTTTTCTCCTGTACTCTTCAATTGTGAGAGTTTTAATTCAGAAATGACACGAGTAATGCGTTATGATCAAGGAATAATATTAAATGGGAGTAAACAGAATAATGGGTAATTTAAAAATATGAATAGTATTTATTTAATTAGTACTTTGTGTTTTTTCAAATTTTTTATGGGACACCACCTATGGGTTTATTCTGAAACTATAATTTGTTTTATTTGTCATTAGTGATTAATTTTTAATCAATGCATAACTTTGTAGTGAAAAGGTCAGGGAGTTAGTTGATAGCAATTATCTGTCCAATTAGTAGTGAAAACTCAAGCCTCAATGTAATACTTTTTTTAGTTTGGTAGTCTATTAATGTAATGGTACTTTATCACTTTAATAACTGCTGTCAAAATAATGTCATCTACATTTTGGTACATTTTATTTACTTATAATATTGATCTTGTCCTTTCAGCTATGCTTGCCTGAAAATGCTGAGCGTATAAATAACCAGGTTTATGAAGAGATTCGAATACCTGCAACAAAATCGGTGGTGGATAAATTGAATGTCAAGCGTTTTTTTGTCCCAATTTCTGAGTTGGATGATGTATAATGAATTTTTATTTTTCATACTTTGAGATTTTTAACTTTATAAAACTTGTTGTAAGGGGATAGTGCATATTAAAATATTCGGTAATTAAACAAATATTTATAGTAGAAAGTGTATTTTAAAAAATATTAAAATGATATGAGAACCTATTTGAACTCTTGAAAGAATTGCATTCTTTAAAACCAAATTTTGAGAGCTACAAAAGGTTCCAGTTTTTAAAAATATTTTTGAACCGAAAAACGTTTTCGAAGAAAGTATTCTCCATATTATTAAAAAATAAGTCATTAGGAGAAGACAGTTGCATTGTTTTAAAGGTTTATGTTCAAAAATGTCTAAAACCTGAGAGTTAATTTTATAAAATTTAAATATTAAATCCTTTTCAAAAGAGGGCAATTTGTTTTAGGTTTATTTTATAGAAGTTTCTCTATAGTCCTTAAAAATTAGTTTTAGTAGGGGAGAGTGGGGGCTATTGGGACGCAGGGCTAATGGGACAAGGGCCCTAAAGCTGGGGAAAATATACTTTTTTACAAATTTTTCTACACTACAGCATTGTAACAGTTCGACTTCACATTTTAACAGCCAAAGATTAGCCATTAAACGCATGTGCTGAAGTGGAGAGAAGAATAGTTGTTTTGGAGAATTTAGAGTTTATTAAAAGGGCACCTTGTTTTTCACTTTTGAAGTATTGAATAAAAACTTTCTATGAATTCAACTACAGTTTTAGATAGATGAAATATCCTAGATTAAGATAGTATAGGTCAAATACTGTGGTGAAGTACAAGTGCTTCTGTGTTGGGTCATTTATAAAAAACAACACAGTGGGGTCTAATGGGACAGAAACGGTGGGGTCTAATGGGACACGAATAAACCTAGCTTTGTATGCTTCTCTCGAAGAATCTATATAAATATCTAATATCTTATTCAGTCAAGTTGCCAAAAACTTTTTTTAAACTTTTTGAACTTTTTTCATCGTATAATTAGTGAAAGTTCAAGTATCTTTATTGGTGACATATTTCCACCTGCAATTTCATTAATTACATCTGAACAGATCTTGGTGAAGATAAATAAATTGTTTTTGGTAAATTTTGCTAGGAAGCAAGCTATTTTTTATTCGTTGGATTGATTTCTGAAAAAAAAGCGATGAAATAAAAATGTTCTTTAGAATGATCTGAAAAAGTCGAACGATGGTAAGCTATTTGAGGACAAAGATGGTCTTTTAAATCCTTGTACTTTGAAAATGAGGACAAGTTTGGGATAAATTTTAGAAGATTTAGTTATAAAACTAAAGATTCAGCTATAAAACTATCCTTTCCAGTGATTCAACAAAAATTATGGAAGCATCTTCGATTTTGAGTTTTAACTTTGATATTTCACCTTTCAATGGGAAATAATTGTTTTAAAAATAAAATTTCGTTATGCATATGTTATTTAAATGGCGCGTGCTTTAAAATTTCATTTTCTGATTCGTTTCCCTTTTCTTAATATTTTATTAAAGCATCATTTAGCATGTCCCATTAGCCCTGCACCCTGTCCCATTAGTGGGGGGGGGAGCTACTAATGGGACATTTACATGTTTGTTTAAAATGCTCAGCAACCGAAATATGGTAAAGTTTTAACATTTGTCGAATGACTTTTTAAGTAAATGAATGTTCAGTTTATGAGCTTGTGAAATAAGAAATTAAAATTCTTTTATTTTTGCTGAAATACAGAGGTTGAAAAAATTTTGTCCCAATAGCCCCCACCCTCCCCTACATAAAACATGGCTTAAACTTTTATTTCTATGTATATTTAAAGCTTAATTTTGGCAACTGTTTTTACTAATCTAATAATTAGTAAGCATCATTATAACAATTAATTCAAAATATTTTACTATTTTTTTTCTTTATTTTTTAGATTGGAAAGATTGCTTTCGGCAGCACTAAAAGTCTGAATTGCATCCAGTCAATGGTGTTTAACACAGCCTATAACACTAACCATAACATGCTTGTATGTGCACCAACTGGTGCTGGAAAAACCAATGTGGCTATGCTTACTGTGATACACGAAATCAAAAACAATATAGAGAATGGAGTATTACAGAAAAATAAATTCAAGGTTAACTTTTCAAATTGTATTTTAAAATATTTTTTTCTATGAATTAAATTTTTAATTTTCTTAAATTATTTCTAATATTTTTTTTTTAGTTTGACCATATGTGCATAGTAAATTTATAGAATTGCACCATCCAATAAGTTTTTTTTTTAGAATATTCCTTACAGTGATATCAGAAATCTAAAATGACTTTTAATTTTTCAAACTAGTACATAGTGATAATTCTGTTGTAGTTCCACCAACTGTTTTTCTATTGTAAGAAAAATATATAATATGCTTAATAAATCTCTTCGCAGCTTTTTTAATTGTAAGAACAAAATCAATATTTATTTCATGAATTGTAGACAGTCCTCTGCCTTCTTTAAAATACCAATTTACTTAATTCCAAATTAATTTTCAATCTATGAATTCAAGTTTTTTTCACATTAATTTAATGCTAGTACCATTCAAAATCCATATTTTGCATTTTTAGATTGTGTATGTTGCTCCAATGAAAGCCTTGGCTGCAGAAATGGTTCGGAATTTCGGCAAACGTTTAAAACCATTAGGAGTTCAAGTGAAGGAACTCACTGGAGATATGCAATTGACTAAAAATGAAATCATGCAAACTCAAGTAAGCTACTTACAATTCCATTAAAACATTTAGTTTAGTTTTAACCTTATACTATATTTAAAACACTTATTTAACTCAATTTTTCTTACTTTTTGTATATATTCTTGCTGTATATATTTTTTTGAAATATATTACAACTGTAAAGGTTATGCAAAAAAAATAATGTCCTTTCAATTTATAGAATTATTATGCACTGCCAAAGCCTTATTTTTTTTATATTTTTAATTTTATATTTTAACCTAACAATAAAGTTATAATCTGCCATCAATCACTACTATTTTTGTAATTTTATGCATGAAACTTAATACATGAATTTGCTAAATTTCCCTCACCAAATAGAGATTAATAATTAACAGTGCAATTGTATGTCAAGGTGTACACTTTTTAAACATTTCGTTCAATTTCAGATGCTTGTCACAACACCGGAAAAGTGGGATGTGGTAACGAGAAAAGCCACCGGAGATGTTGCATTGTCGCAGATCGTGAAGTTGTTAATTCTAGATGAAGTTCACTTACTAGATGGAGATAGAGGTCCTGTATTGGAAGCTCTTGTAGCAAGAACTTTAAGACAAGTAAATTTAGTTTTTTTTATTTATTGATTTATGCACAGTGGCGGCCAAAATTGTGGAATTTTTTTTAAAGTTTCATGTTTTTCAACTTTGTGTGCTTGCAGAATATATTGATTTTCACTTAAATACAAACAATTATAAATGAAATTAAGCGTAATTTAATCTTTTTTTTTTTTTCGCTCAAGTTGGTTGGTAGACCTATATTCAGGTTTGTGTGCTTGGTCAGCATATGACTTCATCATCATCAAAAGTATTCATTAAGTTCTTATAAATAAACATCTTTTAAAGTAAACTGAGATTTAAAAAAAAATTATTAGGAAAGAATTTGACCTTTCATACAAAATAATTAAACACTTTATAATTACTGGGAGTATGATATGGCATTAAATGTGCACATATTCAAATGTTGTATTAATTTTAACATACAACACATCTCTACCAATTTAACTCTACCAACCAATCATTATCTCTACTAATGATTATCTCTATCTCTACCAATGATCATCATTATCTCTACCAATGATCTACCAACCAATACAAAAGTAATTCGAGAGAAAGGAAAACAAGACCGCAGAGCTAATGATAGATCCTCCTTGAAACAACCCCATACCAGTAATTGGAACTAGCAGAAAGTTAAGTTATACATTTAAACTTTGAATTCACAATTTTTTTCTACTTGTTGACAAGAATTGTTAAGGCTGCATCCAAAAATAAATAATTACCAATGAAAGTATAAATTTTTTACCTATATAAAACAAGCCTAATATTTTTTTTAAAAAATTAATAAAACATTTGTAAAATAAGATCTTAAAGATCATTGATCTTAATGTCTTATTGAGTAGTTATGGTAATGGTTTGAACATACTATTTTAGAATAATTTTCAAACCTTTATGAACCTAATTAAAGTTACCTATATCTTAGCTATTCTTTCTATATAAGAATTGCCAAAAATTAAAGTAGTTAATAGAAATAAACTAATATTAATTAAATAATCTGTAAAAAGCTCTTTTTGTATAGATATAAAATTGTCATTGAACTGTTCAAGAAGGGATTTTAATTCCTATGTATGTTTTAGGTGGAGACATCACAGTCGATGATTCGAATCATTGGCCTTTCTGCCACTCTTCCGAATTACATTGATGTTGCCAGTTTCCTGAGAGTAAATCCAATGGAAGGCCTTTTCTTCTTTGACGATAGATTCAGGCCTGTTCCACTCGCTCCAACCTTCATTGGGGTTAAGGCTAACAATCCTATGCAGCAAATCAAAGACATGGAGGAAGTGTGTTATAAAAAAGTTGTGGAAATTGTTCGAGAACACCAAGTGAGCTCAGATTCTATTTAGCAATTTGGAGTGCATTTCAGATGTCTAATCGCATTTAACATTGCCCTGGTTTTAATTTGTGTGTGTGTTTCCGGTTAATTACGTGCATTTTCAAATTTTAAGGTTTTTTTTTTCTTCAATTCTTTTAGGTAGACACTAAAAAAAATTCCACAAAAAAACAGATTCAAGAATATTCTTTCTTAAAATAAACAAAACTCTTTAGTGATTAAAAGTATATTTATTTTAAAGTCAATGATATTTATTTTTGTGATAAATCTTATTAAAACTAATGCTTAACCAAGATTAAGTTATTCTTATACTAATAAGTGTATAGCATAATATATATGTGCACATTTTATGCCATATCATAAAGTGTTTAAATATTTTGTCTGAAAGGACAAATTCCTTCCTAATCAAAATTAGGCTTAGGCATTCGCCTAGCATGCGGAAGGTACCAGATTCGGGTCCGGGCATCGGTAAAATAACTGCCAACCTGTAAACGGCCCGTGCAGCCAAAAAATGTCCAAGGGATAGTACCCTGTGTAGAGGAAATGCACGTTAAATATGTGCCAAAGTTCCAACGCTGCGTACGATGTCGCCCTTAACTGTTGTGTTGGGTGCCCACTCAGGTGTCTGCTTGTCACTTGACTGTTTTTCCAAATTACGACATGCGTTGCCAATAGTCCTCGCGTAGCTCTAGTGTGACAATAATTCAAACCTACCCACCTAATAAAAATTTTAATCTCGGTTTACTTTAAAAGATGTTTATTTATAAGAACTTAATTATTAATACTTTTATAGCAATGTAATGTAGTCCTATCTTTTCTCTTAGGTAATGGTTTTTGTTCATGCCAGAAATGCAACGGTAAAAACAGCTATGATTTTGAAGGAAATAGCTCAGAAAAACAATGAGCTCCACCTTTTTACCAATCAGCAGTCCGACTCTGGTTTTGGGGCTGCAAAAACAAATGTAATTCACTGTTTAATTTTTGTTTTCCCATGTAATGTGTGAAAAAAAATATTATTTTTCATTATATAAGACACAAATCGTCACTTAAGTTCCCACATGTGCTATCTAGCTTTGCAGAACAGATCAGAATTACTGTACGGTAACCCTTGGCAAACTTACCAAAATCGCGCCAAAAATCCGTAGTCTGGCGACTTTTAACGTCACGCTCTCTATACTGGGCTAATCAATAATGGTCAGATAAAGTTGCCGGAAAACATCAGCGTTGCGGAGTCAAAGAATTCGAATCAGTCGAAGTCAGACAGGTTGCCGCAGAAAAATATTTATCGCCAAATACAAAAAAATCGCTCCAAGGGTTACCGTACAGTAAATCTGATCCGTTCTGCAAAGTTAGATAGCACATGTGGAAACTTAAGTGGGAAATGCTGTTTGTAAATCAGTAGTTGGACATGTACTGTAATTTTAGTTTTATGAAATAACTACTGTTTACTTTTCTTATAAAATATTTTTTAAATGATTTTTTTTAATTATAATTGAATATTTTAAATATGATGCACTTTTTGTGTATTGCTTTATATAATTATTTTTTGAATGTTTTAAAACCAACATTTTGCTTCTAGAATTTTATTGAAACCCTACTTACTAAGGAAAATTTAAGTCAAACTTTTAAGTTTTGTTAGTAGTTGTGAATTTTTTTAAAATTTAAATTAGAATATAAAATGTTGATCAGTACTCCATTAGATAATTTTAAGAATTAAATTGTACAATCAAAAAATGAATCGTGCACACTATCAGAATAGTTTTTTTTTTCATCAAGCAATCACAAGATGTATTATACATTGAATCTATTTTGTAAATTCAAAGCTTATGTAGTTGCTACTTTAAACTGGTCATAATTTATGCTTTTATATATTTTTATTTTAGATTTTAAAATCAAGAAACAAACAACTAAAAGAATTATTTGAAAATGGATTTGCTATTCATCATGCGGGTATGCTGAGATCAGACAGGAATTTGGTGGAAAAATACTTTGCAGACGGCTTAGTGAAGGTTTTAGTCTGTACTTCCACTTTGGCCTGGGGTGTAAATCTTCCTGCTCGGGCTGTTATTATAAAGGTATAAATATGAAGAAAAATTTCATTTTAACCATTTCAAGTTAATATTGAATATCTGATAAAAGTGACTAATTGTACTGACAAATATGCCTTTTAAGCTAAAAAAAAAATACTAAATATATATGAAATTTAAAGATATATCTTTAAAGCTAGTCTTAAATTGATCCGTGTAACCTTTAAAATACAGTTAAGAGATCGTTAATTTTTCTATTGAGAAATTGAAATAAAAATCTAAATTTCAGAAGATCTTAGTTGAAGTTTGTAGTTGAACTTGTTTTCAGTGTATATCATTATAGAAATGTGATGAGTCTTTCTATCGTAGCCCAACTGCTGTACTAAGCAATTAAAGGCTTGTATTAATTTTTTAAAAAAAAAACAATTTTTAGTAATTTAACTCAAAGTCCTATTTGTATGTCACTTTATAGTTTAACTCTTGCAGCAGGGGAATAATTTTTTTATAAAAAAAAAATTTGATCAGAAAAACAAAAAAAAAATCCTTAAATATTTGCAAAATTTATGTTTTGAATATTTATTTTTACTATACAATTTTCTAATTGCAGAAAAATAGTCTTTGCTTACTCCCATTACATATTTTGTATTTTTTTTTGTAGGGTACAGAAATTTACGATTCAAAAGCTGGCAACTTTGTGGATCTAAGTGTCTTGGACGTAATGCAGATTTTTGGTCGGGCCGGTCGCCCACAATTCGACAGTAAAGGTGAAGGAACAATTATCACTTCTCATGATAAATTGAGTCATTATTTATCACTATTGACAAGGCAGCACCAAATTGAGAGCAAATTCGAAGACAAAATTTGTGACAATCTTAATGCTGAAGTAAGTACCAAAACTATTTAAAAATCTTCATTATATGATAAAGAAAATTGAATTATTTTGCCTGCAGCTTTAGTGTGTCGGAAGCATATGTCATTTTTTTTACAATATCGCTGAACAAAATAATAAAATATTTGTTTTTAAGACTGAGATCTTATGCTTAAAATAAATTCTGACTGAACACTAACATTCTTGTCAAAACTAAAAATTACTTTCCTAAAACTTAAATATCAATTAGTTAATATCAATCATACATTTGATTTACTCATGCATAAATAACTAGGTAGAACTAAAAAAAGTTCCTGTTTGCAAATTTGAAGTTAAAAGGTTGATTTTTACTTTCAATATTAATCTAATGTGAAATATAAAGTAATGAAAATATTGTGATATTATCGAAAATCCGAAATGGAGATTTCAGAGGGTGCTGATTCTAACAAGGTAATTTTAAAACATTAGTATGTCCGACTGTATGATTGAAATCACTCTGCAGCTCGATCTATGGGATTTAAATGTGGTACTCAAGTTCCTAGTACCTGTTGTACATCATAAAAAGGTTTTTGAAAAAAAAATTCAGATACACAAAGGTATTTGCCATAGAACTATTTTAGTTTAAAGGTATTGCTAAAAAAACGAGAACTACAGACTTAAAATTTGGCATACAAGTTCCCCAGTACCTGTTGGACATCATAATGCAGCTTTTCAGAAAATCACATATAGAAAGGGTGGCATTGTTTAAAAAAATTTAGGTTTTTAAGTTATTATAGATGCCTTGCATGGTAAATAATTTCCTTTAAATGTATTGATTTATTGAATGGTATTTGAAAGTCGTGTGATAAGTATTATTTATTTCAATATGAATTTTTATAGATAGCTCTTGGTACAGTTACAAATGTCGAGGAAGGCGTTGAATGGCTAAGCTATACTTACATGCACAAAAGAAAATTGCAGAATCCTCATGCTTATGGTTTGAAGCCAAGTGATACTAAAGTAGGTTGCTTTAAATTTTTAACTTATCTGCCGACTCTTTATCTTCTGTTTAAGTTTTCATTTTATTTTTCATTATTCCATTAAGAGAAAATGTATGTTAGTTGGAATTTTATTGATGCAGTATAGTTTCAAAACATTAAAATGGTAGATCATATTCATTCAACAAAATTTCATTGTTGCTCAGTGTTATTTAGTTATTTTGAATATAATTCAGGAAAAATGAGAATATATTCATCATAAAGTGCATTTTATGCTTCAACTTTCTTTTTACTGTGTTGTATTGTTATTAATTGCACAGATAGCTTTAAAATAAGTAACAGCAAATAATTAAAGTTAATCTATTTTCAGTGCATAAAGGGTTAATTGGGACATGGTTAATTTTTTTTTACCTTAATGTAATTTTAACCTTTATATAATATTACTATTATATAAATCATTAGAATTTTTTTTTGTTTGTTTCTATGCATGTTAATATGAGAGATGTTTTCTAAAAGTTTTCATTCTTTTTCACTAAGTTCAAAATATAAATTTCTTATATAATTTAGTAGTAAATGCCTTGATATACAAGTGACATAAACTGTGTAGGAAAACATGTTTGTGTACTTAATATGATTGGGGAAAATCTTTTATTAAAAGTGTTTGTATTTAGTTTGTTCCCAAGTTTATAATAATTTTTAGGTCTTGGTATATGAATCCCTGTATTCGAAAGTCCATAAAGATACTTTTCATCCTCTTTTCCTTCACTATTTTAGCAAAAGAAAAAGCACTTATGGAAATTACTTGGTGGTAGTGCTTCGCATTGCCATGAAACAGATCGGGGGTTTGAATCCTGGGTTTTGCCAGGTTGACTCATCCCTTAAGTGGGTCGATATAATGAGGACCAAGCATGCTTTGGCACTAAGCACTGGGGGTTCCGCGTGAGGTTAACCACCTAACCAGGACATATGCCTAGCATCCCAGCAATTAGTCATGAAACCTGAAATTTTTACGGCAGGCCTCAGACAAGTAACGAGCTGTTGCGTCAAGAAGGAAGGAATTGGGAATTATTTATTAATCTTCGTTATAGACTAAACCCATTTACAATTAGCTATAATATAATTATTATTGTAAAAAATATTTATATTCATTTGTTCAAGCGTAATATATTTATTTTCTCTTTCCTATCTAGAATGATTATTTGTTACTGGAGCACAGAAGGAAATTGATTGACACCGCTGCAAGGAATCTAAATAAAGCTGAAATGATTAGATATGATCCTCAAAATTGCTTTTTGCATATAACCGACAAGGGGAGAACTGCCAGCCATTATTACATTAGCACTGAGACAATCTGTCGGTTCAATTTTATGATTAATGAAGCAAAATTGCTTACCGATGCACAGATATTCAATATCATATCTCAAGCTCAAGAATTTGATCAACTAAAAGTATGCCTCATTGTTACTAGCTTTATTTGTTCTAGTATTTAAATTTTTCAATGAGCTAACGATAACTAAGTAAAGTTAAACGCTAAAGTTTTATAAAGTTTTTTAAAAAATTATATGTATGTGGGAAACCGTTTTGTGTGCAATGGTCCCAGTGGTTAACCCTTTCAGTCCCAATGACAATTTGGCATTATCACTTTTTTAAAAAAAATTCTGATCGTCTATAGCCATTTATGATATCACAAAGCACATCATTCGATTCTTCAAACTTTTCTCTATTAGAAAATATTTTTTATTAATCCCAATCGATGTTAGCACTATTATTTTTTTTTTAAATATGATCAGAAACATGATGATGCCAAATGGCATCAATTGGACAAAAAGGGTAAAGGTCTTTTTTTGTAATTTTTAAGCCTGTTTTTAAGTAGAATATATATTTTAAGTGGTTAAGCATTAATTAAGTGCATTATTTGAGTATAGGATACATTGAACAAGCATTGATTAGAATAACTAAGTAGCTAACTAGGGATCAGAATACCATTTTATGGATAAAATATTAATTTACGGCCCAAAATCATACACCGTATAATCAGATTTTTGGTTATGATACCCCCGAAACTATATAATCTGTGCTAGAGGAAATTCGACACATGCTATTAAATAAGTAAAACTTACACAAAGATTCGTTCAATGTTCTAGTTTAAAATATTAATGTAACAAGCATTCTGCAAATTACCATGTTTTTGTGTACTCCTGTGAAGATGAAATGTCCAAGTTAAACAGATCCAAGCAAGCATTTTCAGTAGTGATATTGCTTTGCTTTGTGCAATTTTTTTTCTTCTACCAGTTTTGTGGTACAAAATTACCTAACTACAGGAAAATGAAAAATGTCTGTAAATTCCAAACTCTATCGATAACAACCAAATGTATAATTCTTTAAATTTATTCTAACTTAATGCTTCATTTACAATATTTGCTGATTCAATTATACTCATTTTGAAATAATCCTATATTTAATGATATTTAAGTAGTTATATTTTGTTTAACTACTACATGCTCTTTTTTAAAAGGTAAGGGATGATGAAATGACTGAATTAGATCATCTTCTTCATCAGTGTTACCATAATGTCCCACTTGGCTGTGAAAATACCCAAGGCAAAGTTAACATACTGTTACAAACTTATTTGTCCGGCCTTTTCATTGAAGGCTTCTCCTTAATATCTGATCAAGCTTATGTAGCACAGGTAAATTTATTTTGTTTCTTGCAACTTCGAATGCTAGTTATGTTTCTTGTAATTTTAAAATACATACTGTATTCTTCTTTTTACTAAATGAAAGCATAAAGCTTTTTTAAAAAAATCTAGAGGTTTGTAAATTAAAAATTTATTCCTTTTTTTACAAAAAATTTTATGCTATAATATTTACTGCTGAAGGTTACATTTTGCATTTTTATAGTTTTTAAGCCTCAATACCTGGTTTAAATTTAAAGTATTAAAAAGCCAATGTTATTTGTTATAAAAGACTGTATTGATTTTAATTCAAATTCCATCAACCTTTTTTTTTTAAAAAAAATTAAGGTTTTGCAAGTGTGTGTTTTGCGCTGTGTCCTCAAATTATTTATTTTCAAAAGGGTTAGTCTAATGTAAGTAAACTTAAATTTTAATGAGAGTTCGAAAAAAAGGCACGTGCCTTCAAATATAAAAAAAACTATTTATAAATATACAGTCTTTTTATTTTGTAGCTCTGTAACAAACGTGTCTTAAAAATTTTACTGTTCTTTGTTCAGAAAATAAACTTCCTTTCAGAATGCCACACGAATAGCCAGGTCGCTGTTTGAAGTATGTCTGCGTAAAGGCTGGGCTATCAGAGCCGCTTCTTTCCTTAGGATATCAAAAATGTTAGAGAAAAAGATGTGGAGTGAGAAACCCCCCACCTTCTTCTCTCCCCTACACCAGTTCAAAGAGCTCAACAAGGATGTATTGGCCAATATTGATCGTACAGGAAAGAAGGTGGATCAACTCCAAGATTTTTCTATAGACGATCTTGGTATGTTCCGATGTTTATGAATATAAATACAGCAAGAAGTTCTAAAAGAACTAAAATAGCCTACTTTCCTATTACTTAAATACTGCATAAAATTCTTATCGAGGAATAACTAGGTTCGTGACAGTAAGTGACATCTACAACCGTTTCTTCATGAATTTTATATAAATTAGAAGCAATTTCACTAAACACAGCATCCAGCTATAATTTCAACTTCTTAAAGCCAAATCAATTATTTTCATTAATTTTCTATCGCAGATAAAATAAATATCGTCTGCATGATTTATTTGCAGTTATAAATAAATATTTAATAATATTCAAAATTTGTGTTTGATTTTAGATATCACATAGTCTCATATTTACAGCATATTCTGCAAGTTTTCTGAAAATTTAGGTTTGGCAGAAATCCATTTCACTAATCCAAGTTGCCAAAATTGTCTGATTTCAGAATCACCCAACATTCCAGATTTTTAATTTTAGCCTTCAATATCGGCCTTCCACACTTTAGAATCACCGTAGATTTCTAAGGCTCAGGGCTGGATTTAAAGATTTGCCGCCTGTAGGCTACGCAATTTGCCGCCCCGTCACAATATTCTCTACTGCTCCAGATCTCTAAATCAAAAGCAAAATAATTGGAATTTTTTTGAAAAACTGTTTTATTATTTTTCTTTCAACTTCCAAATATGGGGGGGGAGAGGGTACAATTTCCTCGAAGCGGCCATGTTTGCTACTAAATATTAGTACTATATATATACATTTACGGTTTACGCATAAATGTAAATTGTTCCTTTTCTTTCTTAATATTAGTATCTTTATAATAATTTTTTATGCCGAAAGCCGCTTTAATTGGTTTCAAAATTTGCTGCTCAAAATAATTCGCTGCTCTAGACTACAGCCTACTTAGCCTATTTAGAAATCCGGCCCTGCTAAGGCTGGTTTCCTTTGTGAACAACTAGATTGACCTTGTTGGCAAATTTTTTTATGTAGACTTAGAGACAGTCGGTTAACAGAGTTCTGGATGAAAATGGGACATATTATCGAGATCCTATTGTTTTTAGTTTCTAAATAGTTAACCTCTCTAACTTTCTTTTTACCAAAAATAAATGAATGCAATTGATTTCTACTTTTCAAATACTGTTTCATTTCTAGGAAAACTAACAAAATGTTTTCGAGAGCGACATATCATTAAAGATTGCCTCGATAGGATTCCGAATTTGATGATAGAGCCCATAGTACAGCCAATCACAGATACTATTCTACGAATAACGTTGAACATTCTGCCAGACTTCAGGTGGTCTGATAAGCACCATGGGTCTGGGTCTGAGACTTTCTGGATATACATTTGCGATCCAGATAGTGATGACATCTATCATTTTGAGTACTTCATTATTCTTAAAAAACAGGTATTGGATTAGTTTTTTTATTGCATGGTCCCCATAGCTTGAAGTACTTTTGATTTGCATATTCTATTTCACAGTTTCATAGTTATATACTTATAGAAGATTCTTTAAAAGCTCTTGCATTTAACAAGATTTATTTAATATAATTTAAAAATCTATTCAATGAAAAGAAAGAAATTTTATAAATAAATTGCTAATGCATCCTTAAATATTGTGTACTTAACACATGTGCTGCCACTGACACGCCAGCGTGTCTCGTGGTTCCGATTCTATTAACACCGCAAGCAAATTTAAGGTTACTTGGTGATCAATTTGAAGATAAATAAAGTAAAATATTAGATTTTACACTTTTGCAACCTATCCTGCTATGCTTGGAATAATACTTGATGATTTAAAAGAGAGCGTTCTATTTTAAAATACAAGGAAATTAAATCTTTCGGGGGATTTTTTCAAGCAAAAACCACCCAAGAAAATATGAATTATGAAAATTCAATGATGATTTCATAGTCGTAAAGTTAATGACTGAAGCAAATCTGGTAATTGGCTTCCAATTCAATAATTGGTGATAGATGATGAGTTATCCAGTTGGAAAAGGCCAGGAACGTTTCCTCGTATTTGTACGACTCCGTCGTGTAGCTTTAGTTAGCGACGTTAATTCAACCTACCCTCATAATTTTAAGATCTCGAACTAAGATTTGTACTTGTTCCAAAATGAAGAATAGTTTGTTCATTTCCATTGTAACGAACTAGTTTAACCCTTTTGCTACAAAAAATTTTTGTTTCCTCAAAACATGTGATAGGAATATCATTATCGATTCCTTTGTCAGGCGGCCTTAGTGGACCATTTCAGTAGTGAAAGGGTTAAAAAACAGTATGTTCTTCTACTTCATCAGCCTTTACGATGAAAATTTTCCATTGCTATAGTGGCAGCCAATGTGTTAAAATGCTTTTTTTAAGCCTAAGTTTTAATTTTGTATTGTGTGTGCAAATGAGGTTTAATTTATGAATTTTCTTCAAATTTTTTAATATAATGATTTATTCATTTTGTTTCTAAGGTCATCCACAAAGAAGTACAACAGCTGGGATTCACTATACCTTTATGCAGGGAAAACGCGCCCAGTCAATATTTAATCAGAGTCGTATCTGATCGTTGGTTGGGGTCAGAGCGTGAATTCAGCATTAGGTTTGACAATTTGATACTTCCTCAACACCGTCAGCCACATACAGGTAAGTCAAAAGCATAGAGATCATAGTTAATGTATTAGAGTGGATGATCATGTGTCCTTCAATGCTATTGACGGGACGCACATGGAGAGTAAAATTGGTAGAGTATGGGGCCAGTGTCGGCAACACTTTAAAGACAAAAGTGCTAAGAAAAAATAAAATTTTATTCTAATATTTAAAAAAAATACCATAAAAATTCGTTTTAGAATTAAATTTTATTTATAGTATTCTTTTTCTTAATGTGGCAGCAAGTTGCCATCACATTAAGAAAAAGAATACTATGAAAAAATATAATTTAATTCTAAAATTAAAAATTTCAAAAAATATTCCAAAATGCAGCTGTATTGATATGGTATTTTTTTGTAAATTTAGAATTAAATTTTATTTTTTGTAGCACTTTTCTCCTTAAAGTGTTGGCAATACTGGCCCATACCCTACCAAATTTGTTCTCCGTGTGCATCCCGTCATTAGCATTGGAGGTCACGTGATCCTTCACTCTAATACTTTAACTATGATCTCTATGGTCAAAAGCAATAAGTAATTAGGTTTGCTATGCAGTAGCTGTCACTTAAAACTGCTTCCACACAGGAATGAAAAATTCAAATAAAACTATTACATACCTGTTAAATTAAGGATTTTAGGCAATATTTTTCTTTTATTCAGTTAATGTTAAAAATACTTGTTATTTTTATTTGTAGTTAAAATAACCTAAAATTTAAATTAAAAGAATTGATTTATGATAGGACTTGAATTTGTATTTTTAAAAAGAAGTAGCCCTTCCATTCTTGGTACATACAAATATTTTTATAAATGAATCAAAGAATTATTTTAATATTAAAGGAATTTTTATTTTTTAAATTTGTTATTAAAGTCATGAAATTTTGAGGCTGCAATAATATTTAAAACCAAAAGAAAATGCATTATTTTATTAGTAGTAATGTATTTTGAATTGCAAAATAAAGTATTGAACTTAGTCTGTTAGTGTTGGAGGAATAATTGTTTTTTAACTAAATTCAATTCCAACTTCAGAGTGCAGTAAAATTAAGTATTCTGGTTAATTTTGTTAACAATGTGTTTTGCAATAAATGAAAAAAGTATTTTATATAAATTATAGTCTATAGATATGATTTCAATCTCTTTTTATAAAATAAAAAAATCTTTATCAGGTTTCATAGTATTATAAAAAAAAACATTCTTTTCTTTTTTCAGATCTTTTAAATCTTGTGCCACTTCCCAAAACTGCCCTGAAGAACCCACTTTACGAAGAACTGTACAAATTTGACTTTTTCAACCCAATTCAGACCCAAATTTTCCACACCCTCTACCATACTGACCACAATGTTTTGCTGGGTGCTCCTACTGGTTCTGGAAAGACTATAGCTGCGGAGATTGCAATGTTCCGAGTGTTCAATTCGTATCCCAGTACTAAGGTGAGTGTGGTTACTGTTGTTTATTTATCCCTCAAATGCTGGTTGTTAAAATAAACAGGGGTTGACTATTTCCAAACGGTTACTAGAACTACACTGGGGATATCCATAAATTGCATTATGTGTTTGGGGGGGGGGGATCAAGGCGAATATCATCAAATCTGGTTGGAAGGAGTTTCTCGTCAAATATCAAGAAAATTCTTGCTGCAAAATTGCAAAAAAAAATTTAATTCAATTCAAAATTCCATCTCATGATTTATGGACTTGCCACACTTTTTTGTTAAATTGGTACATTTTCTAGTTCATTAGTTTCTAAAGCATCTAGTTTCTTACCTTCAATTACCAAATATGATTTATAAAGCAATGAAAGGATTGCAATATGGTTGAAAGTCCAAAATGAAGATTTTGTGTTTTCTACATGTTTTGGGGGTGCTGATTCTAAAAAAGGGGTTTTCGAATGTTAGTCTGTTTGAAATCACTCTACATCTTTAACTAAAAGAGCTACCAACTTCAAATTTGGTACACAAGTTCCCAGTACCTGCCGGACGTCAAAATAAGGTTTTCAAAAAAATCGTGTGTGCTCAAAAGTAATTCTAAACAAAATGTTAAGGTTCTGTCTTTGAGATCTGCTAATATCTGCAGAATGTAACCACTCAATTGGATAAAATATTGGTTCCTTTAACTTGTTTTTTACTTGTTTATTCTATGATGCTTTTTAATATAAAAAATATTTTGTTCAGGTTGTTTATATTGCTCCTCTGAAAGCCCTAGTTAGAGAACGAATGGAAGATTGGAAAATAAGGTTTCACCAACGCCTTGGTAAAAGGTAATGCATATTACAACATATTTGCTTCACATTAAATATTTTTTTAATACAGAGCAAGTATGAGTGATGTATTATTTTAATATGCTACGAATTTGAAGTAGTTTGAGTGAATTTAACTGGATGGGTTATTTGAGTGGAAACAGATCTTCTAAAAATTCTGAAAATATTTTGAATGAATTTTCAAAGCTACTGAGGTGTCCGTTTATATAAATACGATTTCAACTTTAAATCACCTGATATAAAATACTAGGTTATGAAAGTGTTGCAAAGAGGACAAATATCCAAAGTGGTGCTTCCTACATGTTTTGTGGGTGCTGATTCTAAAAAAGGGTCTCTCGAACATTAGTCTGTCTGAAATCGCTCTACAACTCGATCTTAAAAGAGCTTTTATGTGCTTCAATTGTGATGCACCTGTTCTCAGTACCTGTTGGACATCATAATAAGGTTATGAAGAAAATAACTCATGCACAAAGGGTTGCTGTTTAGGTAGGTTTTTTTTTTTTGGTTTTTTTTTAAGTTATTGAAATTTCCTAATAGGGTATATAATTGTTTTTATAAATGAGTGAAAAAAGCGACTTCTACATTGTAATTTCAATATTAGACGCATGCTCCTTTGAAACAGTAAAAAAAATATTTTTTTCACTCTTTCCATAAGATGCCAACATTTCAAGTTAAAATTCTATTTCATAATATTCATAAATTCCAGAGATTTATCGATCTGCTTTTATTTATAGATATTAATATGCTTGAAATATTTTTCGACCCATGATATTTTTTCACACAATTATAAAAAATAGTGTTTGCATCCCTTGTGAAAAGTATACTTTTTAAAACACGTGTCATTATTTCACTCGCTCGAACCTCGCTTGTGAAATAAAATCCACTCTTTTAAAAAGTATTACTTTTCACACTTGTTGCATAAATAACTATTAAATGTATTGCTTTATTGAATGATAATTTAAAGTTGTGTCGTGTTCCACTCCCCTATTTTTTTTAATACTGTTTGATAAACATTAATATTTTTAAACTCCTTTTGTGCTTTATTTCTAGTGTTGTGGAGTTAACAGGTGACGTAACTCCTGATGCACAGGCCATTGCCAGGGCAGATATTATTGTAACTACTCCTGAAAAATGGGATGGAGTAAGCCGAAGTTGGCAAACTCGTAACTATGTCAAGACAGTGTCACTTATTGTAATTGATGAAATACATCTGTTAGGTGTGTTGACTTTTGAAATTTTCCTTAGAGTACTATAAACAAAGCTTTTTAAATGAAATATGCATTTAATTACTATTTAAAAATTATTAAACATTATTTCTATTTAATACTTTAAAAATAATCTTGTATGTTATTGTAAGTAGACCTGGCAAGTTAGGTCTTCCTCTAATTTGAATCTTTCCATGTAGTAAAATTATATTTAAAAAAATTATATATTTTTAGAAATTTTTTTTGTAATCTTTCATCTAACAGATTCAGTTTTATTTTTATGCAAATGTTAAGTTTGCAAAATAAGAAATTAAAAATAAGTTTTTCTATATGTATTAAATCGTGGTATTTTCTTTACCATTCAGAAATATTTTCAAATCTATTGCTGACAATGTAATATGATTTGTTCATGCATTGTTTTTATTCAAACTTAAGTAGCTTTCTAGGGTCATTACAGAAAACAACTAAGCTGCAATAAATCCTTATTTACCGGGTTTTTTTTTAAATATATATTTTAGGTGAAGACAGAGGTCCTGTATTAGAAGTTATTGTATCTCGAACCAACTTCATATCAGCACATACTGAACGGAAACTAAGAGTTGTTGGTTTATCTACAGCCTTGGCAAATGCTTCGGACATTGGCAATTGGTTAGCTATTAAAGAGGTAATTTGAATTTTTTTTTCTAAATAATGTTATTTGATTAGCTTATGTACTTTTATTGTACTTTTTTCAAAATGTTTAAAAATATATTTATGTCTGCCACCTATGATGATATTTTGGGTATAGCATTTCATTGGATAGAACTCATGATTTTATTAATAAGTTGAAAGACTTTTATTTCTGTATCTATGACAGAATAGAAAAAGTACCAATATCAATAAAGTAACTAGATGAATTTTTCATGATTCTTCTATGTACAATTCTTTGGTTCGTCCACCCACTTTCACAGCAACACTACCAAACCAGTCTCTTTCCAAATTTCATTTGAAAATTCAAATTAGAAAATGTTTAATATCTAAAAGAACTTAATATTTCATTTAGAATTCCATTATTTTAATTTAGTAATTTTAATAAAATTTGTTTTTTAAAATAAGTTAATTGAAATTCCTAATTTGGCACATAAAAGTTTAATATAAAATTAAACAAGTGACAACTTTATTCCTAATATATAAATATTGGTTGGGAAATGTTCTAATGAACATGTGTCACGTCGCGAGGGACAACTGTTCAAGCGATATTGTTTTCATTCTTATACCTTCTGGAAACACATTTGTTTTGAACAACTTAATATTTTCTTACTTTATTGAAATGACTGTTGCTATCCTACGATTTTACCTAATTTCTCCGCATAAGACACAATATCTAAAGTGAAGTTTTTAAACAACATTCACGCTTCTCATAATTGAAATTTAATCAATTTAAAAGCAATCAAGTTTAATAAATAGCAAGATTAAAAACAAGTCTCACATAATGAACTCTAAAATAGAACACAGCAGACAAAACAAAAACGCTCAGTTTAAGAGTGAAATCGAATAAATCAATAAAATCGCAGAAAATGAAAAAATGAAAACAGCAGCATTACATCAACTGAAACAACCCCATTGGCTTTATCTGTTTTAAACCAACTTGTCTTTTTTAAGTATATTCTATGGTCATTATAATATAAAAAAGTGCATTTCTTTTCTCCATGTAACATTTGTTTTCATTATTAGGTTGGCTTATACAACTTTCGATCTTCGGTGCGACCTGTACAATTGGAAGTCCATGTTTCAGGATATCACGGAAAGCATTATTGTCCTAGAATGGCTCTCATGAATAAACCCACATACCAAGGTATGACTTATAAAATCCATTTTCATATTTTAGACATGTAAAATATGTTATATTACAGTAGAACCTCGATTATCCCATCTAATTTGTACCAGAGGCAGTCAGTTAATCCAAAGCTCTTAATAACAGAGAATTTTCATTAAATAGTAAAAGTTATAGCACAGAGGAGAGATGAAATTCCATGGATCTTAAATCTGATTAGCAAAAATCCAATTTCATATTCGCGAATTTTTAATCGTGGAAATATGCTATTTCAGTATCACTGTGGATTCATTACTTTAGAATCACCATAGATATCTGAAACTAGCGTCCTTTGTGAACAACTGAAAATTTCTTTATTTGAGATTTTTTTTTATGTTGACATGAAGACGGTCGGTTAACAGAAGAGAAAGTTTCAGATAAAATAGAGACGGATAATAAAGGTTGTACTGTATGCATATTTTTTTGCAGTGAACTTAAAATAATATATTTATGTCAATATGTAAATTTAAATGTGTGAGAGTTGCCATTAATAATTTAAGCAAAAGTATGTTGAAGATGAAAATATAAATAAAATACTGAAGTTATTTGAAATTGATGTTCGGTAGATTTTCTAAAATAAGCTTAACAAATTTTAAATATTAAAAAAAAAACCTTTATTAAGTTTTATCCGAATTATAAATTCCATTTGTAGATTAAAACTATTCAATTAAAATTAATGTAACTTTCTATAAATGACTGTCTTTGGTAATTGTCCAATCGATGCATAATACCCTGATGTTGCTTTTTTACGATTTAAGGTTATGTTTGGTTAAGAGGAAATTAATATTTAAAACCATCACATAAAACATAGTTTAAATTATAAAGGGAATTTCATATTTTTGAGTCCCTTGTAATGGATAAGTTTCTTACATACTGGGAAAATTTGAAATTATTTATCGACATCAGTAATTCAAAATTACTCATATTTCGCCAAGTTATCTTAAATCTACAAATAATAAATTGTATTAGGCTATACCTTTCAATTTAAATAATTCTTGTAAATATGTTTATTCAATGTGTTATATTTCAGCAATTCGAACTCATTCGCCAGATAAGCCTGCTTTAGTGTTTGTGTCATCTAGGAGACAAACTCGCCTGACTGCCATAGATTTAATCGCCTATTTAGCGGCAGAGACAAATGCCAGACAATGGTTAAATCTGAGTGACACAGAGGTGATTTTCTTTTATTTATGTGTGTATTTTACCCAATTTATAACTTCCTTGATGAATGATCTAAAAGCTTGCTGTTTTAATTTTCTTAAGCATTCTTACTTTTTTTAAGTTATGTCATATTTATGCTATGTTTCACTTACATTTAACTTGTTTTCTGTTTAATGAAAATATTAAATAAGTATGAGAAAGAAGTTGCTAAGGATTGTTATGTTAGGAAATCCAATAGCTATATATGACTTGACTCCATACCTCTAAACTTCCATTTGACTGAAGTCATATGAGACTTTATTAGATTTTTAGCCTACTTTTCTTTTTTTAATTCGAAGAATTAAAAAAATGAAAAAGTGGGTATTGACATGCGGTCGATTTCCCTCCCTCCGTCCGTCTGTCTGTCCCTACTCCCCTTCCAAAATCGGTTCTATCAATCCGATCTTAAAAATTCTTTTTTTATTAGAAAGTATATCATACATATTCATACTTTTTGTCCATCTGTCTGTACGATCGGACGGACATAAATCTATTTGTCAACACATTTCCAATTGAATTAGCATTGAAATTCAATTTCGAGTAGTTTAAATCGCTGTTGCAAACTACAAATGCTACGGACAAGTGAGATATGTCACAAAATTTAGCTCATCAAAATGAGAATACCATGAAAATTTCAGAAAAGAATTCGAATTCGAAGTACTTCAAATTATTTTAAAAACTTCAAAATTTAATGCTCATTTAAAAAGCATAGGAAGGAGATTTTTTTGTATGTTGGTATGAAAGGTTTTCATTCTATTCAAAAGCGAGAACTATTACATATTTATTCTTTGAAATATAAATTTTTGCAAACGATTTAAGTAATAATTTTGTAATTTTTGAAATAAAATAAATTAAACTAGCCGAATTTAGCGGGTAACTGTTAAATATAGAATTAATGCTGTGTTTGGCGCCTTTTTACCTGTTAAACACAACTGTTGTGTGGAAGCGGGTTAAGTGACAGATTCTGTTACAAACCTACTTGTTAATTTACATTACTTGTTAATTACTATTTTAGGTGAATTTTGGAGTAGTTTTATGGTTTTTGTTCTGCGAATAATTAAATATTTATTTATTACTGCAAATAATCATGAGGACGATAAGTAATATTTATTTTAATGGCGATGGAAAATTAATGAAAATAATTGGCTTTAGAAGTTGAAAGTATAGCTGGATGCTGTGTTTAGTGAAATTTATTCTAATGTGTATAAATTTAATGTAGAAACTTGTCTCTTAAGTTCCCACGTGTGCTATATAACTTTGCAAAACGGTAGAAATGAACTGAAGGGTAACCCTTGGCAAATTTTCTAAAATCACGGCAAAAGTCGGCCAATAACCCAACCAAAATGATAGGATAGGTTTTAATTATCGTCGCATTAGAGCTACACGAGGGAGAGTCGAAAAACATGTTTATTTAACACTGGCTGTTCGGACTTTCTTGTTACATATCTCAGCAATACATTATGTGCACCAATATTATGTAACAAGAAAGTCCGAACAGCCGGTGTTAAATGAACAAACACGTTTTTAGGTTCGTGTAGCTCTAATGTGATGATAATTCGAACCTATCCTAACCCATCCTATCATTTCGGTTGGGTTATTATACGGTTGGGTTATTATACGGTTGGGTTATATACTTTTGGCACGATTTTGGAAAGTTCGCCAAGGGTTACCTTTCGGTAAATTTCTACTGTTTTTCAAAGTTAGATGGCACATGTGGGACTTAAGTGACGAACTGTTGATGATGTCACTTACTGTAACGAACCTAGTTTTTTCAAAATAAGAATTTCAGTAAGTATTTAAGTAACAGGAAAGTAGGCTATTTTAGTTCTTTTAGTACTTCTTGTTTTAATGAAATATACAATGTAAAACTCATTTTATTGAGCAAATACATCATTATTAACATTGACATTGATGATACTTATTTTTGTTAAACCAATTGTATTGATAACTAGTTAATATTTTGTAATAAGTACTTTATATAAAGATTAGACAAAATATTTAGATCAATAAACCATCTTTATAGAAATACTTATATGTTTTAAATATTGCATGCATTATATATTGTTCAGCCACTTATAATTCTATTTTGTTTTATGTTATTCTGTAACTTGTTTCAATTTTTAGCTTAATTCAGTGACTGCCCTCATTAAAGACTCCAACTTGAAATTCACAATAGCTTTTGGAATCGGTATTCATCATGCTGGTTTGCATGAGCGCGATAGAAAAATAGTTGAAGAACTTTTCTTGAATCAAAAGATCCAGGTATTAAAAATTTTAACTTTCCCTTTCACTTACTTATATTTTTAAAAGGAATATGGATCAGTTTATTTGGGCATAGCATATCTTGTAGTTTTTCCTTGATGGCATTAAAAAAAATTAATGCATGAATTTTATCAAAGATAAATGCACAATGTTAGTGTAAAAATGATATATCAATTATTTTTAAAGCACAATTTACAGTTTCACTAATATAAACTATTTTTTTTATCTTAGACAGTATTAGTATATTTCATAAATTGTGCAGATTGTTTCAGTGAAAGGTTGTACTCTTATATTATGGACTTTTATCTTAAGCCATATGTTAAATTCAAAAGTGCTAACAGTTGAATTTGTTTCATTCATTTAATTGCTAAGTCCTATTGTCACAGAAATAACTAATGAAAATTTTATATTTTGAAAGACAATCATGCATTAATTTATAATTTCACGTTGAGACTATAATAAAGAATAATAGATTTTTATTAATTTTACTTTTGTTTTAAGAGATCTTCAGTCTGTGCAATTACATATGAAGAGCTAATAATAACATTCAAGAATAATTTGCATCCAAGCACATTATTTCTTTATTGTCCAATTATATGGAATTAAATGTTGTAATTAATGAATTATGTTTTTCTTTAGCTTAACTTTTTTATGAGAGAAATATATAAACGTTGTGTTTTAGGTATTGGTTGCCACCGCTACTCTTGCCTGGGGAATTAATTTACCAGCCCATCTAGTTGTTATCAAAGGGACAGAATATTTTGATGGAAAAGTAGGGCGTTATGTGGACTTTCCAATAACAGGTTTGTATAGTAGCGTCATTAGGCTATTATAATAACAGGGTGGTAACAGAACCTGGAAATCAGGGAATATTTCAAATTGTGTTAAATATCAGGGAATTTTTCCATTTTGGATTATTTAAACATTTAGATTGTTCTTGTGATCACTATACTAGCAGACACTTCTTGATTAAAAGATAATATTATTCCGATTGGCCTGAACCAGAGCTACAAAAGTAAACTCAACTCTCTTCCAGAGGCAAAATCTGTCAATTATTATCAAATGCCAAATATTCTCCTAAGTCTCAAAGCTGTGTACGATGTAACCCTTAACTGTTGCAGTGCTGCCAGTGGCGACTTAAAAGGCTACTAAAGCGACTATTTTAGCGTCTAGGCGACTATGGCAACTATTTAAGACCAAAAAGGGCCTGAAACGACTATTTTAAGCAAAACCTTCATTTTCAGTCTTGGGCGACTATTTTTAGTTATATAATTTTTCCATAGATGGCGCCACCAGGATACTGCCGATACGCAAAACGTGAAATGCAGATGCCTATAGTTTTTGTTTGGTTCTCACATAGATCTAGTCAAAAGTTCTCATCAAGTTTTGCTTTCGTTTTGCACAAAACAAAAGCAAAACCATGTGTTTTTGAAATAGTACTTGACTTATGGTTTTATTTAGCAGCCTATGCAAAGTTTATTGAAACTAAAACTTTGATTTTGTATGCTTTGTTGAAGATTTTTTTAAAACTGCATTTGGGGATAGGATTGACATCTTTCTGTTTGTTATTAAGTAATAACTTTATTAAGTTTTTATTAAGTAATCTGGCGGTATCTAAAAGAATCGTATCGAAATACGTTTTTTAAATATTTAAAAAAAAGTTATATTTTACTTGTGAATTTCGATGATTCTGGATCGTGTTAAATAAGAATACTTACATTTAGTAGTTTTAATTCAGTCATCCTTGTATTTTAAAGCTGCGAGATATTTCAGTGAAACATATTTACATGGATTAGTATTGATCCTTATGTTTCTTGAATAACTGATAACTATTTAAAATAAATTTGTTTTTATTTTATATAATATTTTTTAATAAATCTATTTTCAAGTGAATTTTATCGGCAGTATCAATCCTTTCATTTGAAAGTTGGTGTTGCAATTTGTAAATTTAAGTTGCGGTCTTAAATTTTTTTTTGCACAATTTAGCATTTTAACTTCTTCCTACTCGCTTCTGTGAAATGACAGGCTTTTTATAGATGAATGTTGGTTTTACTTAGATTTTTTAGCTAAATACTAATCAAAAATTAAAAATAGATAAATTTATATGCCATACATATATATTTTTGAAGGATAAAAATGGCACTTTAATGGCTGTTTCTTATCCAATCGTTAATGGAATGTTTTTGTTTTTTGAAAATTTTTATGCAATTGCAAATTATTCCAATACAAATAAGTAGATTTAAAATGTTTTCTCCTAATTTATGTTCTCAAACAGTTATATATAAATTGGTTTAATAATTTAACATGAAGTTTTCTGTTGCAATACATCCGAAAAACTATTGGCAGTTTTATCAATCCTTTTAACCGGGTGTTGGTGCTACAATTCTAAGATCTGCACTGATACAAGTCTTAAGTTTTAGTTTTTAAATTTTTGCATCTAAGCATATTAAACTAATTTATCACTTTTTTTTGGAAATTTTATTTAATTTCGGATAACATTCAATGCAAATATTAAAAAAAAAACATTTGTGTTATCTAACAATTAAAAGTTGTTTATTTAGTTACGTAAAAGAGGATACTATTTTGGCTACTATTTTTTAACATCTGAGGCTACTAAAGCAACTATTTTCAAAGCTTTCTGGCACTGGCAGCCCTGCTGTTGCGTTGGGTGCCTACTCAGGTGTCGGTTTGTCACTTGACTGTGGTTCTAAATTACAACACCTGTCTCCAATAGCCCTCGTGTAGCTTTAGTATGACGATAATTCAAACTAAACTAAAAAGTAAGTGTTGAAACAGGGAATTTCTTGTAAAGTATCAGGGAAATCATGGAAATATCAGGGAACTTTTTTTAAGGATTTTGTTATCACCCTGAATAAAGAAAACAAAGTAAAATAGTTGCCTATTTGCTTCTGTATGTATTTTGAATGTGGAAAAATGGCTGGATGTTTCAAGGGAATATTCCAGATTTTCAAACTATGGCTTATTTATTATAGTTAAACTAATTGTTAACGACGGGAAAGAAATAATAAATAGTTGGCATTATCTTGAGTAATGCAATGCAAAATGTTTAAAAAAAACTAGTATATATTTTAAAGTTATTTACATTTTCCCCACTTTTCTAGACTAACAGTACAGTAGTACGTTTTCGGTACATTCTGTCAACAGAACTTTCTGACCAAAAGCCAGGCTGTCCCTATAAAAACTGGACATCTGGCCACATATTTAATAGCTCGGTCATGCACAGGGTTTCGCAAATAATTGTGGTCTGGCATATTTAGCTATGAATGCAATAAAGATGCTTAGCAAGAAAACTCTGAAGCCGTCGAAATTTTCTACTTGACGAACCTATTTTTGAATGCTTGGTTTGATTCGATTGGAAATCGTCGCATTGGAGCTACGCATGAACTATTGGCTGGCAATCTATCTTAGTGTAGACTGTGCAAATGGGAGTTGATCAATGTACAGGTGAAAGTGGCTCATCGCATTAGAACATGGGTGTTCATTGTAGAAAATTATTTTGAAACTAATTCTTGGAAAGATTTTAGCCTGTTGTTTGCTAATTAATTTAAATTTGTCAAAGTGCAGAAGAGAGTTCTAAGCAATGATTAGTTACAAAATGTCGTCAGACAGGATCTGTTTTTAACAAGAACGAATATATTCTGAAGTGTGTCTGAATACCACACAATATAAACCACTGTATCCCATTCGCCTATCTCGTAATGTTCAAATTATATTGCATTTCAGCTAGCTGGCAAATAATTTGCCAAGCTTTTGTTTGGGATTAATATCGAAGCAATCAATGGTTTCACTTGCCGCCCCGGTGGCACAATCATTAGGATGCTAGCCTTTGGAGCTGCTGGGATCGGGTTCGAATCCCGGTCAGGCATGGATGTTTGTGACCGTCAATAAATGTTGTTATTTATCTATGTGTTTGTGTTGTCTCTTTCTTTGTGTGCCTCTTGTGCTTGTGTCATTTCTGGGGGTACAATAGACTTAAAGTAGCAGTGCTTGGCGATCTTTCTCCCACCAAGAAAGTCATAAGTCATGGTTTCACTTGGAAAACCTGTTTTTGAGTTGATTTTTTACTTAGCAGCATTTGTATCTTATTCCTACTTCCATGTTAGGCCACCTTTTTTTGCCCTACCCTGTAGATACTGCTGCTGATTTGCTTAGAATAAAGGAGACCCTGTATACAATTTTTCCTCAATGACGAACTTTTGCCCATTTAATCTATAATTTTATTATTGCAGATGTGATGCAAATGGCTGGCCGTGCCGGTCGTCCTCAGTTTGACACCACTGGGGTTGCTGTCGTCTTGGTGCATGACATCAAGAAGAATTTTTACAAGAAGTTCCTTCACGAACCGTTTCCTGTGGAATCTAGGTAAGTAGGCTTAATTCTGTCTGGTTGTAATATTGCCCGGTCAGAACTGCTTTTGACTGGGACACTGGTTAAAAGTTGTTTTAACCTTTCAAAAGCTATCTGTAGTGGTGGTCAAACCTATTAAAATAAAATAAGAAGTCATTACAAATTCAAAAATTTAAGTTTAGAAACTTCTCAAACATGCAATTCGTAGCTTTTATTTTCAACTGAATCTACTGGTATCAAGAAGATTAAAGGCATTGATCTAAAATTTACATCTGAATATTACATCTAATGAGCTGTTGTGTGCTAGCTTTTCTTCAATTGAAAGATAATTTTCGTTCAGGATTACTCCAAAATTAATTAAATTACAGTTTAAAATTAAGAAAGCTTGTTGCATGTATTTCCTTTAATTAATTCAATGCAAATTGCCGAATCAACCCTAAGTGAAAAATTTAAGAACTTTTAGATCTTGGTGCTATTTTATTTGTTATTTTTTATTAGGTGTTTAATGACTATAAGAAATTTAATCAAGCACTAACTAAAGTTGAAAAATAAATTTTAGTGGTCAAAATAATATTAACCAGTATGGGTAAAACAGGTTGCAAACACTTGTTTAAACTCCATGATTGAAAGCTATGCAATCAATCAATATCATAATACAACTAAAAGCTTTTAGAAATAGGAATAAAACCTTTAGAAATGGAGATATTTTCTATTAAGTTAATCTCACAAAAATTTGAAACATGTTTACTAAATTGCCCGTGAATCTTTGTGATTTCAGTCTTATCGGTGTACTGCCTGAACACGTCAATGCAGAAGTTGTTGCTGGAACAATTGGCTCCAAGCAGCAGTGTATGGATTACCTAACATGGACTTATTTCTTTAGAAGGCTTCTGCAGAACCCTGGGTAAGTAAAATATACAAAGTTTTCTTTAAATTGGGAAAATGCTGAGTATTTTAAATAATACATTTTTGTAAAGTTTTGTTTGTTATTTATTAATGTGTGTTCATGCCATAAGGTTAAAAAGAATAAAAGATTGAATTTCTTTTTTTTTTAACTTATTTTATTCTTGTGCAATCTTTCCTGTTTTTTTTTTTTTATACAACCCAAATATTATAATAGTGTTGTGTATATAAATAGCATTATGTGAATTCTATATCGTAGTTGTATTTTTAATTTTTTTTATGTAATTGCGCTTTTTATTGAACTTGTATTAATTTCAAATAAAGTGTTTATTTAGAGTCGATGTTAATTTTTAACTGCCTTTTTATGTTTAACAATTATTCTTTTTTTTAGATATTATAATTTGGATAGTACAGAGAGTTCTAAGGTTAATTCATATCTGTCCGGTCTAATAAACCAATGTTTAACAATACTGTTGCATGCTGGATGCCTAGTTATTGATGAAGTAAGCAGGGTTTTTTCTAATTATAGGTTCATTCAATCCCCAAGAGTCTTAAGAACCTTTTTTTTTAATACAGTAGAACATTGATTATTTGTCCTTCTTTTGTCCGGAATTCTCCGTTAACCGACCCTCCCTACACCAAGATCAAAAATGTATCCAACATAGCGATTCTCAAGTATTTACATAAGAAACCAGTCTTAGAAATTTAGGCAGATTCTAAAGTTAGGAATATCTAGCGTTACGGAAATCGGCAAACTTCCGTGATTAAAAAATCATAATTATTTGTTCATTCTGAAATTGGAGTTCTGCACTGATTCTGAAACAGAGAAATTCTGCAGTTTATGAAATCAAGAAACGGTTGCAGTTTTAAGATAGCAAAACATTAGCAATTAAAAAAAAGTAGATTTCTTGTAATCCTAAAATTTTTGGAGAGTCTCGGAATCCTCTAAGATTATGAGACCCCACTATAAAACTAAAAATAAGTAATTTTCCAAAAACTCTGCTCAGATAATTAAAAAAAATAGGTATAGAAATGAAGAACAATGTTTTAGCACTTTCTCTTTTGTAAGGAAGTCTCAGTTTTTTAGATAACTGAACACTAAAATTCAACATGTTTGCAACTGCAAAATCAGCTCTAAAAGTTCAACAGACAAACGCCGCTGTTCTGTAGTGTATATTTTTTATTATTTAATGAAAATTCACTATTATCCGGAATTTTCGATTATCTGACCTTCCTCCGGTCCCAATTTTGATTCGATAATCCAGGTTCTACTGTATTATATTTCAAGCAACATAAAGAATATTTTCTTTCGATGGTTTAAAGGTTGTGAAAAATTCTTTAGTTCAGAAATATAGTTTTAAATAGTAATTTGTTTTTACTGGTTCCTTAATTAAGTTATTTCATTTGAAGTGAAATGTTAAGGTATTCATTTTTTGAACCTGATTCCTGATTCCAGCTTTTTATAAATTTATGAAAGAAAGAGGTGACAATATTTTTTAACCTTTTATTGGATAAGTATAAAGTTTAAAATAAAAGATAACTCAGGGTTTTTGACGTCATGTAAAAGTCCTTTTTCCTGATGTGAAATATTTCCTTTTTTTTTCATTTTGATTTTTAAGGGGCTTTATATGTTCTTAATTTGATTAGTAGTAAGTGCTTAATTTTGGACATAAATTATTTTGTATACTTACCCCTTAGCTGCAAAATTAAATGTATCGTATTTTTTGTTAGGATGATAGAACTGTCACCCCCACAGTGCTGGGGAAAGTTGCCTCCTACTATTACTTGAACCACAAGACCATGCTGGTATTTACACAGAAGATGCACAAAGATGCCACCCTTGAGGAAATGCTCCAAATTCTGTGTGATACTCATGAATATGCAGAACTGCCTGTGCGTCACAATGAAGACTCTCTCAACATGTACCTACTTCATTTATTTAGTCAAAGATTATTTATCCACTTATTTAATTACAGGTTGTCTACCGGTCAAGAAAGTCCCCAAAAAAGTCATGAAATCAGAGCAAAGGTCATGGAAATTTTAAAAAAACACCAAAAAAGACAAATTTTCCCCAAAATGACCCCAAATATTTTTATGAACAAAAGAGTTAATTTTCTCAAATCCTTAAAAGTTGTATTTAAACTTTCGTTCTATTTATTATTGCAAAATCATATCTGTCTATTCTGATTTTTGACCGGGTTTCTGATTTTAGACAGGTTTGTAGTTTATAAAAAAAAAAAAATTCGGCTTATACACGCTTTACATATTTAGATTTTATGTTGTTAGTATTTTCTTATCCTTAATTTTTATTGGAAAGTCCTTTAAAAGAATTAGAACTTTTTTCTCTAATAAGTGTATGAACCATGCAATAGGTTCTTGAATTTGCTCTGTATTGCATCAAGTATTATTTTATGGTTTGCCTTTAATAATTTCTTTAACGGATTGATCATTTAAAAGGTTGTAAAAGTTTCTGAAAATGGTCGACATGTTCTAAAAAGGTCAAGAAATTAGATTTGACAAATCTGGTAGACACCCTGATTTAGCAAGTCAAATATTTCCTTGTCTTTTTTCACTTTCCAAGTTGAGTCGATTCAGAAATTTTTAGATCAAACTGTTTTATTTAGATCATATTTTTTTCATTAGCTCTAAAATTTTTGTAATCAAATTAAACATTTCTTTTTACTTTCAATTACCTAATATCAAATATATGGTGATGAAAGAATTGGATGCTCAGACTCTGTCTGAACCATTTTACATCTCTTACTAAAAATGGTACGGACCTCGAATTTGGTACACAAATTCCTTGTGCCTGTTCGACGTCATAATAAGGTTTTGGAGAAAATTTTACTGGCACATATGTTAGATGCAATGGGTCTCTTTGGGCTTTAAATTGAAGAGTTCAGCGGAAGAACCGCTCGATTTATTGGGAGTCATCCCGTAATTGTGTCTACTTGGCGAACATTGGCCACAGAAAACCGGTTTCTTTTTCTCTTGGGCCAAGCGTCGGAATCATGCATTGTGTGAATCTCGGTAAGTAGAAACTGGTTTCCTTACATCAGTTTAGGGGATTACTCGCTATCATCGCCAAAGTGGCCTCCTGTGGAAATGTCTCTACGAAATTAGGCGGTTTTTCTTTGTACTCTTCAATTTATTAAAATTACCTTATGGGGTATATAATTACCTTTAAATGTATTGATTTATTGAGAGGTAGTCGAAGGCCTAGTGTTAGGTCCCCCTATTTTATTTTTAAAACCTTCTGGTGAAAGGAAAATTTATTCGTGGATTCAAAGAAAACTGTTTGGAATTGTTTAGATTAAAAAAATACCAAACTTTTTGATACACTTAAATTTTTAAAAAAGAGCGATCTAAGAACTGTCTAATAGATTTTAAGTAAAACAGGTATGAATATGTTTCTTTTCCACGCATATTACATTAGTGCAATTATTTGCAATATTAAATCCTCATTTTTTTATATACTCTACCAATCCATTGAAGCTAATTATCTCTTTCATTATTTTAGGGAACTTGCCAAGTCGTGTCCTGTGGAAGTTGACCCATTAACATTTGACAGTCCACACACTAAAGCCAATCTGTTATTCCAAGCCCACTTTAGCCGTTTACAGCTGCCGTGCACTGATTATTTCACTGATCTTAAGTCTGTTTTGGATCAAGCTATTCGAATCATACAGGTACATTTTGATAGTTGACAACTAAAGTGCAAATGCACTTTTCTATGACATCTATGTAAGCATATTCCTGTATCCCATTAAAAAAAATTTACTTCAACAAATCAGTTTCATCACCAGTAAATAACGCTTTGTATGTGGTCTATGGAGCTGATGCCTGTTAAAGGTGTCATGTCCTAAGTTTTAAAATTACCTGATCCATTACTAATAGCCCTCTTGTAGCTGTAGTGTGACCTTTAATTCGTCCCCAAACCTAAAAATATTCCTTTTACACAAAATAAGCATCTCTTATTTATTTAGCAAATTTGAAGCCCCGTAACAAATTTAGCCATTTTAGGCAACAATGTCTCCATTACGTTAAGTAATGAAGACATTGTTGCCTAAAATGGCTAAAGTAATTGAAATGAACTGAAGAAAAGTAACTTTTCTTCAGTTCATTTCAATTAATTTAGAGCCAAGCACTTTTCCAGATGAGTAGCCATCTAGGATTACCCCTAACCCTATTAGGGGAAGCAAGCAGTTAAGGGGAATGACCATAGGTCCCCAAACCAAAGTGCATCTGTATTCAATGGGAAAAAAACAGGATTTTTTCTTAGCCACATTTTTTTTGCTGAATTGAATATTTTTCCTAGCTTTTTGTTGTTGTTTTTGTTTTATTAAAGAAAAAGATACATTTTTCATATTAAACAAGTTGGTTTGTAACAGAATCTGTTACTTAAACCTCTTGCACACAACATTTTATGTGAAAAAAAAGTTTTGGGGATTTTTTTAATAAACATTTTTAGTCACCATAATTTCCCATTTTCATTAACTGTCTTCTGAAAATTCAATTAATATTAGTTTTCATTTGTTAAATTATTTTACAGTTCAAAGAATACATATTTATTAATATTAATTCTTTACAAATAAAAGCAAAATTTTGCATGTTTTTTTATGCAAAGTTAGAAATCTCTATGCATCTTTTTTCAATACATAAATAAGGAACCCTCAAAATACGGTGTCTTTATTAGAATAAAAATTTTATATTCTAATAAAGATTAAATTTTTCGTTATTTAAATTTAAATTATAGTTCTAATTAAAAATATTTCATAAAATTTGGCATATAGCCAGCTTTATTTTTTACTTCAAAATGACGTATCCCTCTAGCTTGTGAGACATGCTTTTCGGTCTGTGAAAGTGAGTGTTGGACAGATAGATGGACTGAACGATAATAATGCCTTCACTTTTTACATTATAAAAGCATCACGGAGGCTAATAGACCACAGTCATTTCTCCTAATGTTAAGGTGTTACAAGTAGGCGTCAATAATCCTTCGTTTGTGCTACTAATTTATTCGTATATTTCTCCCAGGCTATGATCGATGTTGCTGCTGACAGAGGCTGGCTTGGGCCCACACTTCTCTCAATGACACTGATGCAGATGGCGCTGCAAGGTCGCTGGCACAACGAGAGCGCCATACTCACTCTACCCCACTTGGAAAAGTTTCATCTGCCAAGCCTGAGGTTTGTTGAGTTTCTCTAGTTCTAGTGTTATTCTCTACTTACTTATACCTCTTTCATTCCAACATAGAGCATAGGGCTTCCGTCATGGTCTGCCACCTCACCTTGTTGGCAGCAATTGTCTTAATCTCTCCCCATGACTTGTTATTCTCTAACTGGCCCTGTAATTTTGGCAGTACTTGTGGTGCTGCATGTTAACAGTGGTAATGTTAAGTCATTTGAAGGTTGTGTCAACGAAAATTCGTACTTATGTACTGTATTAGAGGTATCTCTAATGTTAATTCAAAGCAATACTTAAATTTTCTGATGAGTGCAATATGTTTATATCAATACTGTTCTCTTTTTATGTCAAGGCAATCTTAACGTTTTTCATAGTGGCAATGTGCTGTTACAAATTGGACTACATGGGGGAGCTCAGTCGATTAGGCATTTGCCTAGCATGCAAAAGGTCCCAGGTTAGGTTCCGGGCATCGCCAAAATAACTGCCAACCTATAAACAGCCTGTGCAGCCAAAAATGTTCGACAAGTAATACCCCGAGAAGAGGGAGTGCAACTTTAAAATCCTTTAAAGTCCTAAGGCTGCATATTATACTGGGTTATCTTGAAAATGGCCGGATCTGACAACCCAGTATAAGAAAGTTAAAATTAAAATAAAGAAATAATTAGAAATCCAAATAAACAAACAAGAAAATTGCCAAACTAAATATTTATTTTAAAAAAAAGGAAAATCAATATGAATTACAAATAATTCTCGATATATTTTGGACACCAGTGAAATATACACATTTATATGATTCATGAAACATCAGTAATTTATGTATTGAACATGAGTTATTTTATCACTTTGAAATTAGACAATATATAAGTTGAGAAATCAATTAAGTAAAAATAATTAAGCAATATAAAATTGAGTACGAAATACCGTAGATATCTAACAAAGAGACCACCTGGAGTTTTCAACTACCCAAAATTTAAATACAAAATGTTAAACCATCATAAAAAATTTAAGAAAATATTAAATCCCTAACGTTAAATTTAAATCAAATAAACGAAAATTACTAAAGTTAAATGAATTGGAACAATTTAAATAAAAATAAATGAAACGAGCTCACTCGATTTGGGAGGGTGCAAATCCGAATTTGAAGAGTATCCAAGGGCAAAAGTTCATTTTAGTATTCACACTGCACTACACATCTTCGCCAGGGAAGGCATTCCGAGGCAGGATTTCCAGTCCAGATTGGGAGATGAAGGGTTCTGTGTGTAGCCCAGGCGGTGGAGGCCCAGGGTATACTTGAAGAAGACGTTGAAACTCATGTCGAAACGAGTCCGGGAACGGGCAACTGGACCCGCAGAACAGGCCCGGCCTGATGGATGAAGCCGAACGGGATAATCATGCTAGATCTCCATGACTTGGTTGATGTTGCGGTGGTAAGGATTGATCAGCGTTGGTTAGTCGATGAAAATGACGAGAGCCACCGAAACTCCCGACAGGATGGCCGAATCATCCCGAACAGACATTGTTGGTCTTCTTCAATCGGATGATTCACAGAAGAACACGCATTCCAGTAAGTGAGTTGTAGCAAAAAGAGAGCGAATTCTGCCCGCTCGAAGTTTTTATGCACCCTCCAAAACCGGTAACGAAAACGATTAAAAGGCTAAAATATCGATATAAATGTTAAGAAAAAAAACCTACGTCACGCCGAAAAACCCCATGATCGCGACGCGGACGAAACTTCTGACCAATCACAGAGTCCTTCAGGGACGCCAGAAAAAGGCGCGCTAACTTCGAGGAAGCCGGATGCAATGGCTGCCAAAAAATCGTTGAGAAAGAGAAATGGCGATCAAGAAAAGGCGAAAAATTTAGAAGACTGAACGGAGCGTAATTAACTCAAAATTTAGTGAAAATCCAGGTACTCGCTACTGCTAGATAGGGAATTTTTTGTAGAATAATACAATATGGAAATAAAAATACAATAAATTGATTTTGATACTGAAAATTACAAAATTAGCTGTAAAATAGTTAGTTTACACAAATCAGTAATCGCTAAACAAACAGGTAAATATTAAATACTAGCGAAGTTAATGCTGAAATTTATGTTGTAAGGTATTTAGGTTGTAATTATAAAACTATTTAACACCAATTAAGATACATATAGTCAGTAATTAAGTAAAGATTGCATGTAAACTGTAAAACCATTATGTAAACATACTAAAGATAGTTATAAGTTGCGATGATCAAATGATTTAAGTTATATCTTATGGAGAATAGATAGAAATTGTTTACTATTATGTAGAAAGCATTTCAATAAATGATAAACAGTATTAATGATCAATAAATAGCTTAAACAATCAAAACAAACAACTCAAATCAAATATGCAGGATGTATTAAATAAATGGGACAAAAGTTAACCTAAAAATATTACTGCAATTAAGGGAATAATTACTAATTTAAATAAAATGCAAATCCAAGATTAAGAATGAATTAAAAACAAGATAAATAATGTATGTTATTAAAGTTATTGAAATTATTTTGTTGGGCTGTCAAAAAGATAGCACAAATGCCCCCTTTCCAAGTAAAAAAATTTTATTGCAAATAAAATTTTTGCAAGATAGAAAAATTAAGCCAAAAGTGGGGTAAAAACTATTAAAAGTAACTCATTAAAATATGTGATAATTACAAATAAAATTAAATAGCTGCAAAAAAAAATTATATCGAAGTCCCTACAGTACCACGAGAACTAATTAACTTAATTCAACTCTAGAGACCTGAAACAAGTCAATTCCACAGCTAAACACCAAAATACTATTGCAGTCCACCCCAGCGCTAGGACGGACAACAAGTGTTATCAGTGCACAAAGAAAAACTTAACAATTATAAAAACAAAGCATTGATGACATACATTCCTTAACACAAGATTGCACCAGTAATATGAAATACAATTTCTAAATTGTAACAAAGATAAATAAAAATTGCACATTTTAATGAAATTAACAAACAATCAAATTTGGCAAAAGCTTTTTATGTAAGAAAGAAAAAAAATTTAATGACGAGCAGAGCCTCCCACAGTGAGCGGAATTTTAAAATATTTAAGCTTAGAAGGTAAGGCGAAAGGTAAATAATAATAAAAAAAAACCAAGTCGATCAGATTTTTGCAACAACTCCCATGACCTGAGGAACACATGACCAAAAAAATAAACACTTAAACACTAAAAGTATTTTTAAAAAAATTGGTAAAGAAAATAGATGCCACCCTTTCAAAAATTTCAATGACCGTTTTAAAAAAAAAAATTCAAAGACCAATTAAAAATTCAATAATCTTTTCAAAAAGTTCAATGACTCTCCAAAATTCAATGACCAATTAAAATAAACAATGACTAATTAAAATAAACAATGACCAACTCAGGTGAAAATATGAAAAGTAAACACAATTGAAAATAAACAAAAAAAAACAAGGGAAAAATAATACAGCTCCCCAAAATTTCAACATCAGATAAAAGTCGTTTCATCTGACAAAAAAAAATCATGCAGTAAAGATCAAAATATAGTAAAAATAAATTTTCGAAAACTCCATCCCGTAAATTTTGTCGACAAAAGGAGAGAGAAAAAAAAATTACAAGTTACAGAGGCGTCCCTCAAAAAAAATAAAGGCAATTCTCCAACTCGACCTACGGAAAATTCAGGATTTTTCAAAAGAGAAAAAGAAAAATAAAAACACAAGCCTATTACTACGTGCGGCGAAACATATATAAGTATCAAAATGTAATTCTAACCCAAAATACTGTAACGGGCGAGAAAAAAAAGAAAACAAAACACAAAAATTAACTTGGTACAACGAAACCGTTAGCTCGCTTCCTAAGATTATACCCATGTGAGGCAGTGGGGACAGGGTTACTAGTGGAATTATGCACTGTGGTGACAGGGTCATTGACCTGCACCTGCTTAACCGAAGTTTGCTCACATTGAATTGGTGACATATTGGGGGGAATCATGTCCTCAGAAAAAGTTGTGCGAGGTGTGTAAGGCGTCAATCTGTTAATGTGTACTGTTTGTACCTCAGAAGAATTGTTTACGTTCTGAATTTGAAATGTAACAGGAGTTAACTGAGCAATTACACTGAAAGGGCCTTTATTTGGCAGCACAAACTTTCTTGACGAGGAATTTCCCAAGCTGGGGTAATGTAGGAAAACCTGATCACCAACTTTAATTGTCTTTTGCCTAGACTGTTTCAGCACGCGTTCCTCCATTGATTTTGCTGCCTTCGTCAAATTTTCTCTGACTTGTTTGTAGGTCAGCTGTAAATCCGTAACCAACTCCTTGGCGAAACTGTCAACCTCGGAATATGAACGCGGAGCATCAAAATCCATTAAACTACTAGGCTGAAACTCACGACCAAACATTAAGTAAAAAGGGGAAAACCCAGTTGATAAATGTAACGAACTATTGTAGGCCAAAAGAGCAAAGTTTATCTTTATGTCCCAATCGGTGGCAGAGTCATTCACTAAGTAAGCCAGATTATCCTCAATTGTAAAGTGACATCTTTCATTGGTGCCATTTGAAGAACTGTGGTAAGGCGTTGTCGTTATATGTTTAATGCCCAGGGCATTGTAAACAAATTTAGTGGCCTCAGACACAAAAGAACTGCCATTGTCAGAGGTGATTAACTTAGGACAACCGAATTTAGAAATGAAATCTAGTAGGCATTGAGCAACAGTTTGTGAGGTCATGTTAGGGGTGGGATACACTACAGTGTATCGTGTGAACATATCGGTGAAAAATAAGGCATATTTGTTGTCTTTCTCAGTTAAAGGGAGGGGACCCACAAAATCAACAGACAAATGTGAAACAGGACCATTACTGATTGGTCTACGCTGAAGGGGAACCACAAAATGAGGTTTATGTGCTCTTCTCCGATTGCACAAGATGCATGATTTGATGTAATTTTTTACAATTTTTGTCATAGAAGGAAAAAAGAAGTGGTGTCGAACTTTCATTAAAGTTTTCAAAAAACCCGGATGACAAGAGGCCGCAGAATCGTGACACTCATTTAAAACTTCTTCAATTAAATGTTGAGGAACGACTAGTTTTTCCTGAAAATCTCTATTATGAGATTGTTTCCGTTTTAAACATTTCAAAACTCCGTCATCCATAAAAAAATAAAATCCTTGAGGTTTTACGACTTTGTTATCATTTAATTTAGAAATTAGATCGATGCAATGAGCATCGGTTGATTGGCCAGACTTAATTTTTGTTACTAAATCACCATGCATCGTGATTGCAATCGAAGAATTTTGTGGGATATCTGAAAAAAGAACAGGATTTTCCTCCTGTGAAACATCAATTGACCGAGAAAGAAAATCAGCAACAGAGTTAGACTTGCCCCTAATGAAAACAGTTTCAAAATCGAAATTACCCAAAGAAACAGCCCAACGAGCAATCCGATTAGTCGGATCTCGAAGCTTTAACATGTTAGTCAGGGAATGATGGTCAGTAAAAACTTTAAAATGTGTGCCCTGAAGAAAATACTTAAAATAATTAATTCCCCAAACAATTGCAAAAATTTCCCTTTCGGTTGTAGAAAAGCGAGTTTGGGCTGAAGATAATTTTTTGCTAGCGAAAGCTACTGGCTGAGGAAATTTGTCGTCGTTCAACTGAGCAATGACACAACCTACTGCAAATTTTGAAGCATCTGTATATAGAACAAACTCTTTGTTCATGTCAGGCAGAGCTAAACAGGGGGCTTTATTTAGCGCGAGGCGTAAATCATCAAATTCGAACTGTGTGTCATCAGTCCACTCAAATTTAGATTTATTTCTTGTTAAATTAGTTAAGTTTATGGATCTCTTTGAAAAGTCAGGAATTAGTCTACGATAATAATTAACTGCCCCAAGAAAAGATTGCACCTCTTTTTTAGATTTAGGAACTTTAAATTTATTGATTGTTTCGAGGTTTTTATTTTTTGGTTTTAAAGTATTGCCTGTTACAACGAATCCAAGAAACTCAATTTCTTGTTTTAAAAAGACACATTTTGAAGGTTTTAATTTTAGTCGATGAAGTTTTAATCTATCAAAAACCAGTTGTAGCTTGTCTAGGTTAGATTGCTCAGTATCACTAGCAACAATTATGTCATCCAAGTAGCATGAAATATTTAAAGGGGAAAGTCCTGTTAGGACAATATGCATTAATCGCTGGAATGCTGGAGGGCTAGTGGCCAAACCAAAAGGCGAACGTGTATATTGAAACAAACCATTAGGGGTACCAATTGCCAATTTGTGCCTATCAGAGGGCTTAATGACCTGCTGGTGAAAACCAGAGGTAAGATCCAAAGTGCTAAAAAATTTACAATTGGCAAGGTTATCAATATTTTCTTGAATTAGGGGAAGAGGGTAAGAATCTTTAACCACTTTTTTATTTAAATGACGAAAGTCAGCCACTAAACGAAACTCACCGTTAGACTTTTTAACTAGGCACACAGGGCTACAATAAGCAGAAGTTGAGGGAGTTAAAATACCAGACTGCAAAAGCAGGTTAATTTGACGGTCAAGCTCATCTTTAAGGTAGTAGGGGGACGATAGGGTTTACGTTTAACAGGGATGTCATCAGTTAAGTTGATCTCATGTAAAACAGTGTCACAGCCCTCGAGATCGAGAACTGAATCAGCAAAAACAGATTTATTGTTGTCTAATAAGATTTTTAGTTTTGATTGAATGTCCTCATTTAAATGGGACAAGTCAAACTCGCTACTCCAGGTTAAATCCGCCTCCGAGCATTCCCCATATTGATTTGAAAAAACTTCAGCATGGGAATCTGTCACATCGACAAGCGGTTCAATCGTTGCAACATATTTATGCTTATTAAGAACAAGGGTATTAGATGTAGGATTTAAAACCAAAACAGGAATATTGATATTGGAAGAATTGGATGCAATAGATTTAGATATTAAAAGATTATTGTCAAGAATGTCAGGTAAGGGATTAATTAAGTACAGATCAGAGTTAAGTATTTGTTTATCTTTAATATTAGTGTAGACTATCTTTTGTGACATTGGAGGAATTTCAACCCTTCTGTTTATATATAGGTGGTTGTTGAAAAGTGTAGAGTTGTCATTAGAACTAGTTGGTGTGTCATGAACATTTACATCATTATTGGATGTTTGTTGTGTATTGGTGGGATTAGTTGAAGTGTTCTGGTCAGTATTAGAGTCGACATGTGGGTTAGGATTGTTGTTGTTTACATTATGATCCTCTGAAATATTAACGGTTAACTGTGGTTGAGAAGTGGGAATTACCGGTGAATCAAGATTGTTATTACAAACCGGTTGTTGTGTACTAACAGGGGCAACAGGCGTGTCAGAGCCCTCAGTACTGGTGTTGGTGTTGTTTGAAACAGACGAGTTAAGCTCGACAGGTGTATGGGTGTAGTGATTTAAATGGGAAAAAATGTGCAAGGTGTTAGAGACAAAGTTTAACTGGCAAAAGTTTTCTGCCAAAAAGGAACTACCCAGCAAAATGTCGAAAGAATGGGAAATATCAGAGGGAGAAACCCAGAAAGGGATATGGAAGATGCGACCACCAATATTTAAATTTAAAGAAACACGATGGGTTAAAACAACAGCATTATCAACAGTTTTAATATTAATGGGGTCATTGACTATTAAGGGAGAAGAAATCTTATGCAGTAGGGAAGAATTAACTAAATTTAAAACAGATCCACTGTCAAGTAGAGCAATGAGCTCCAGATCCCCATGCTTCAGTGGGATTAAAGGCAAAAAGTTAGGTTTCAAAAAGTCAACAGATATGGGGCATTTGTCCTGCGAATTCTGTGGGATCCCAGGGCCCGAAACTAGTTTAACCTCCCATTGTTGTATTGTTGGTTCTGTTGGCGTCTGCCCCAGCACTCTTCAGTGGAATGCGTTCTAGAACCGTGAAACGTGCAATATTTTTGTTGTTGCACTGGCCGATAGTTTTGAGAGTGGGGTTGTCGTGCTCTAAAATTAACCGGCGGTGTTTGATGGTTAGATGGCCTGACAAAATTTGGGGGTTGGACAAAATTTGGTGGATGCGGAAAATGCGGCGGAGCATATTGTGGGAACTGAAAGGGGGAATAATGGGGTAAGGGCTGAGAGTGTGTTACCTCTCTTGCCAAAAGTTGGTCGATCTTACTGGTGAGATCCTCGACCTTACGTTCTAAAGCATCGCACCTGGCATTTTCAGGGTTTGGCTGAGTAGCCGAAAACACCTGAGGTTGGTCATTGTGGGAAAAAAGAAAAGGGTTGGTGGACAAACGGGAAGCAGCGAAGGCTTTCTCTTCTAGAAGGGCAATCTCCTTTAGCTCAGCAAAAGTCAAAGGGTTTCTGGCAATCACACCCCTTTTTATTTCGGGAATTAGGTTACTCTTAATGGTATTAATAACCATATCGTTTCTTGCATCCCTTTGTGCTTCATTGGGGAATGCCTTAAAGGCCAACTCTGTCACTTGCAGAAAAAACTCGTCCACAGACATTTGGTTAGTCTGTTTAAAGCACAGAAGTTTAAATATTGAGGAGGACGAGTCCTCATTGGGCAAGAATTTTGTTTTAAGGAGATCAATAAGGTCTTGCAGGTTATTAACCTGGCGTTTGACGGTATGGAACCAAGCCCTAGCATCCCCTTCCAACTTCTGCTTTAAAACCAGCAAAGCTATGTTGTCCGACCAACCCAACTGATTTTTAAAATCGTTTAGGGTTTCCAAAAGGTCGTCCAACTGAGCTGGGGAGCGGCCATTAAAGGGTCGAATGAGATTTATTGTATCGGTGAATGCGAGGACATTTAAAGGGACGCGCTGAGGATTTTGGCCCGCAAGGGCATCACCCAAATTATCCCCGTCATTCATGTTGAATAGAACTTAAAACCCAAAACTGTCACAAGGTCCCCAATGGTCATGGAGGCGATTGCAATAATTGATCAAAACCCAAAACATCCAGGTGATCCTACCCCACACCACAACTGTCCAAACATATCGATACTAAAAAAAAATTAGAGAAAAAGTTTTAGGAATTAAAAAGAATTTAGAATAAAAATTTTAGAATAAGGTACAGGTTCGACTGGTCGAACGGCACCATTTTATACTGGGTTATCTTGAAAATGGCCGGATCTGACAACCCAGTATAAGAAAGTTAAAATTAAAATAAAGAAATAATTAGAAATCCAAATAAACAAACAAGAAAATTGCCAAACTAAATATTTATTTTAAAAAAAAGGAAAATCAATATGAATTACAAATAATTCTCGATATATTTTGGACACCAGTGAAATATACACATTTATATGATTCATGAAACATCAGTAATTTATGTATTGAACATGAGTTATTTTATCACTTTGAAATTAGACAATATATAAGTTGAGAAATCAATTAAGTAAAAATAATTAAGCAATATAAAATTGAGTACGAAATACCGTAGATATCTAACAAAGAGACCACCTGGAGTTTTCAACTACCCAAAATTTAAATACAAAATGTTAAACCATCATAAAAAATTTAAGAAAATATTAAATCCCTAACGTTAAATTTAAATCAAATAAACGAAAATTACTAAAGTTAAATGAATTGGAACAATTTAAATAAAAATAAATGAAACGGGCTCACTCGATTTGGGAGGGTGCAAATCCGAATTTGAAGAGTATCCAAGGGCAAAAGTTCATTTTAGTATTCACACTGCACTACACATCTTCGCCAGGGAAGGCATTCCGAGGCAGGATTTCCAGTCCAGATTGGGAGATGAAGGGTTCTGTGTGTAGCCCAGGCGGTGGAGGCCCAGGGTATACTTGAAGAAGACGTTGAAACTCATGTCGAAACGAGTCCGGGAACGGGCAACTGGACCCGCAGAACAGGCCCGGCCTGATGGATGAAGCCGAACGGGATAATCATGCTAGATCTCCATGACTTGGTTGATGTTGCGGTGGTAAGGATTGATCAGCGTTGGTTAGTCGATGAAAATGACGAGAGCCACCGAAACTCCCGACAGGATGGCCGAATCATCCCGAACAGACATTGTTGGTCTTCTTCAATCGGATGATTCACAGAAGAACACGCATTCCAGTAAGTGAGTTGTAGCAAAAAGAGAGCGAATTCTGCCCGCTCGAAGTTTTTATGCACCCTCCAAAACCGGTAACGAAAACGATTAAAAGGCTAAAATATCGATATAAATGTTAAGAAAAAAACCTACGTCACGCCGAAAAACCCCATGATCGCGACGCGGACGAAACTTCTGACCAATCACAGAGTCCTTCAGGGACGCCAGAAAAAGGCGCGCTAACTTCGAGGAAGCCGGATGCAATGGCTGCCAAAAAATCGTTGAGAAAGAGAAATGGCGATCAAGAAAAGGCGAAAAATTTAGAAGACTGAACGGAGCGTAATTAACTCAAAATTTAGTGAAAATCCAGGTACTCGCTACTGCTAGATAGGGAATTTTTTGTAGAATAATACAATATGGAAATAAAAATACAATAAATTGATTTTGATACTGAAAATTACAAAATTAGCTGTAAAATAGTTAGTTTACACAAATCAGTAATCGCTAAACAAACAGGTAAATATTAAATACTAGCGAAGTTAATGCTGAAATTTATGTTGTAAGGTATTTAGGTTGTAATTATAAAACTATTTAACACCAATTAAGATACATATAGTCAGTAATTAAGTAAAGATTGCATGTAAACTGTAAAACCATTATGTAAACATACTAAAGATAGTTATAAGTTGCGATGATCAAATGATTTAAGTTATATCTTATGGAGAATAGATAGAAATTGTTTACTATTATGTAGAAAGCATTTCAATAAATGATAAACAGTATTAATGATCAATAAATAGCTTAAACAATCAAAACAAACAACTCAAATCAAATATGCAGGATGTATTAAATAAATGGGACAAAAGTTAACCTAAAAATATTACTGCAATTAAGGGAATAATTACTAATTTAAATAAAATGCAAATCCAAGATTAAGAATGAATTAAAAACAAGATAAATAATGTATGTTATTTAAGTTATTGAAATTATTTTGTTGGGCTGTCAAAAAGATAGCACAATATGATGTCGCCCTTAACCGTTCCGTTGGGTGTCGGCTCGTCACTTGACTGGGGTTCTAAAACATGACGCCTGTTGCCAATAGCCCTTGTGTAGCTCTAGTGCAATGATAATTCAAACTGAACTAAACAAATTGGACTGTTGATGTCAAAACTGACTACACTTGTAATGCAAAAGCTCCAATTAACTTAGCTACATATGGGTTGATGTTTTTAAACAACATGTAGTATGCGTTGTTAGTTGTAGACTCGGAAAGTTCAAATAACTTACTACCAAAAAAATTTATACAAACATTTTTTGCAAATGTGAATTTTGAAATCTTATTATTGCCTTTTAGTATAATAAAGACCATAAAATTGTATTTCATAAATCAATATTTTATATATTTAATATTGTTATCGATCAAAAACAATTTTAAATTCATCAAAAATTACTTGTGTCATTAATTAAAATTAAAAAACTAAACATAATCTTTTCATACCTATTTCTTTTATGTTCTTTATATTTTGCAAAATACAGATTCAGCAGTGAGGACAGAAATGAAGCTGATAAAAGAACTGTTGATTGCCTGCCTATGCTCATATTCAAAGTCAAAAACAGATTTGAATTGCTGGCCTCTGCTCTACGAGATGACTTGGAGGAAACACAGATGAATGAGGTATATTACTTTTGGGTTTATTTGTAAAGCTATTACTTTTATAAACATCAAAATGGGTCATACTTTTCTCATGTCCAAATTTATCTTTACAATAAAAATTGATGGTGTTTTTTGGTTTTTCAAGGAAACTACCTAGAAATACTTAACTTGCTTTTGGGGACTTTTAAAACTTGTTATGATTCATCAACATCCTGATCTTAAAATTCTATAAAATGATTCTTCCTTTTGAGGAAGTAGTCGTATAAATATTACTTTAATTTTTGTAAAAGAACTAACTTATCTTGAATATTTACAGTTAAAGAAAGCAACAATTTACTCTTGTGGTTATTTTCTTTAAATTTGAATTTACATATGAAATTAAGCAAATCTTTTTTTTTTTATTTCTTGTACTATATAGAATTTTAAGATCTGGCAGGTCAAAAATGTCTTAATTTCCCCACATGCTGTGTAATGCTTGATTGTTATGGATATATTATACCGTTGACACCGCTTAATGTGATCACATCGTGACGAACATGATTTGATAACAATAACCGATTTATTACAATACACGAAAAAAAGTTTAAACTAAAAAAAAATTACATTCGTATTATAATGAAAATTAATTTTAAATTCTGAGTTGTTGCTGTAAAACTCTATAGTATTTAATAGAAATTCATGCGCACTACAGAATTACTAGTTAGTATAATTACTATTACGTATTTAATGATGAACTGCAGAAAACAATACAAAATACAAAAGGTTAATTATTAACTGAAAAAGAAATCATCAATTGTCGATTGCTTAGCATTCGACAATGGAGTATTTCAAAGCAAGAATCGCTCATAATCATTATGTTTATGAAAGTGTTCCGAGGCGGTTTTGTTTTGCCCACAGACGTAAGATTCGAAGTGTCTCCGTCATCTTAGCAGGCGTCAGAATTTTGTCCTCGAAAGCACTTTTGGGTTCATCATCGGCATCAGAATCTTGTGAAGAAGCTTGATATTTGACACATATGGCTTCGCAAATGTCCTCATCTTTTTAAACAAAAAAAGTTTTCCTTCTTGTTTTTATTGAATTCAGGAAAATAAATTTACATATAAACTGATAACAATAAACGAACATTTGAGTACAATAAACGATGATTTTTCAATGTATTTTGATATAAGCGGACAGGACTAAGCGATTTTGATAACATTAAACGATTGATAACATTAACCGTGATCATATTAAGCGGCGTCTACTGTATCTGTGTGTATTGTAATATGTGTTGCAAATCTTTAAACAAATTACAAAGTAGTTTTTGAGAAATTTCAAAAAAATCTGAAAAAAAAACTAATGACAATGGACATGAGTGTAATTTAGTATATCTATACCATAGGGAAAAATAGCCTTTTGTATTTTTCTGTTGTTGAAAAATAAAACTAAGAAGTGAAAGGATTTAAAAATATTACAGTCCACTACGTCATGAGTAAATAAACCTCACTATCCTATCAGAGCAGGCGACGAAATTTCGCCTGCTCTGATTGACTGCCCCTCTAAGATACTCTGATATTCGTGTGCCGTGTTACATCAAAACTGAAAGAAAAAGTAATTAATATTGCACTTTAACTAAAAAAAATAATAAAACTAATACAAATATGTCTTAAAATAACGAATAAAGCGGTTTATTGAGTGTGAAGTACCTTTTTTTATTCAATTCTCTCACTCAAAAATGAGAATTATTTACCCTTTTTCTCGTAGAACATTTCTATACTGCACACTCAAAACTGTGGTGAGGTATAGATTGAATGAAACCTTGTTTTTTGTTTACTTCAGATTTACAATACTATGATGAATTTGCCAGTCATAAGTGTTGGAGCATCAATCAAAGGATGGTGGGATGAATCAGAAAATGAAGAAATAAGGCATCTTAAAATGGGAGAATTCCGTACGTATTTTGTAAAGATTATACAGTGGTGGAAATTGATTTATGAACTGACAGTTTTTAAACAGTATTTCTTTATTAAATGCATTTTTATCGATTTAAATTTTATATACTATAAAGGCTTTGCATTATAAACTATACACGTAAATAAAATTTTATATAAATTCGTAAACAATTTATTTTGTTGACATTTTAGTTTTAGCATAGGGAAATTGATTTATGAACTTTTGCATTCAATCTTAATTAATAGTTGCTAAAACTATTTTTTGTCGCTAATGCTTCCTTGATTTTGTTTTTCATAGACAACACAAAAGTTTGGGTCAAGTTTTGGTCAAGCATTTTGCAGTTTTTAATGATTAAGTCCTTCTATTCCATAACTGATGCACACTTCATTAAAACCATACTCCATTTGAGTAAATTATTCAAACCAATTGATCTCAGACATTATTCTTGGGGTTTAAGTCATGGCTATTGGCAAGATGATCTAAATGAACAACACTTAGTTCATTTAACCAGTCTTTAATTTTGTTTGAAATGCGGATACTTGCATAATCATGCATAAAAATCTAATCAAAAGCATAGTTTTGCAACGCAAAAAGGAATTAAAGAATTTTCTAGAACTAATCTGCAATAAAGTGATGTTTGTCAGCAATTCAGAAACATAACCTTGTTCCTTCAATCATAAGATATAGGGGCCCAAACCATCAAACTTCTACCACTAACATTTCTGCTGAAGACAAATCTTGGTTATTTCCGAAGATCCTTTCAATGACATTTTAAACCATCACGTCCATCCAAATTGAACTTTTTTTTATCAGCAAATGTCATTGTCACTCCCTCCACCCCCACCCAAACCATTTTCATGTAGTTACGACTATATTTTAATAGCCTGTTCTTATGGTGAAGAGTAAGCTTTGGACCAACCTTCATTTTAGAACATTTCAAGTTTGACGACGATATCAATATTTGTCCTACTCTTCTGGGAGTTACAGGAAGTGATTGTTCATAACAAATTCGCCCTTTAATGCACAAATGCTGACACAAATGGTAACTTTTTGGGATACCAGTCCAATAATCCTGCTTTTGTCCCTCGTCCCACGAGGGTTACACCTTTTTTAATGATGGTTTTTGCCGAAGTCAGAATGATTCTTGAAATATTTATGAATTATATTTATTGATCTTTTAATTAATATGCTAATTTCTCTTTCATATTTGTTACAATATTATATAAGGGTCATTTTTTAACTTTTTGGGTTCAGGCAGTCCCGCAAGCTTTCCTATTTAGTAAAATGGGAATAAAACAGATAAATTTCAACAAATTTGGCCTTAATCTTATTTATAAACACTGATAGTAAGCTCCCCTGAAGTTCAAATGAAGAACTAGTTAAAATATTTGGTACCTGGGTTCAAAATAAATTTGAGTTCATAAATCAATTTCCATCATTTGACATGCTTAAAAACTCAAATTAGATATATTTTTATTTAATATCATTTTTTGGAAAAAATTATGTGTGAAATTCCTTTATTGTGCTCTGAATATCCAACACACAAAATTTGAATTGTTAGCACTCAATACAAAGCGATATCTGTTGAAAAGAATGTTAGTTCATAAATCAATTTCCACCACTGTAAGTAGTACATTTAACTAATTTATCTTTGTACAATATTTTTTCTCTTAACTTTTTAAGCATAATAGGTAAAAAAATATCAATACTATAAATATTTTTTTAATTCATATAATATACTGATTTGACAGTGTTGTTTAATATTTGAGGCAAAACAATCTTCAATTTTTAAATATGGAATCAAGTTGGAGTCCAACCATTAATTAAAAGTTTTTTTTTTTTTAATTTTACTTGAGAATATTCTTTTCTACCTCTGTAATAATGCCGAATATAAAACGAAACTGCTTTGGTAAATTTGTCTATTTTTGATATTTCATTCAGTCTTTTTCTGTGACACACGCATAATACAGGGTGTCCGTAAAAGAATGTCAGAGTTTTAATGATATATTACAGGAGTTTATTTTATGCTAAATATAACAAATCATACATGAAATTGAATTAAATCCAACCTAGTTTTTTCCTATAAGTGCTCAATGTGTGCGCCTTTAGTGATATGGTACACATCCAAACAATAACACAATTCTTCCCATACTGTCTGCACCAAGTCCAGAGTAATGGAAGCAAGTAATGAATAGATGACACTGCAACTGTAAAAACGATGTAGCGGTACAAGCGCATACGCTTATCTGAAACTGTTGGAGTTATTCTTTATTTGCCACCTTCAACCACAACTGTCGAACAATTACAGCTGATACTATTACAATTTGAAACTCGGACATTCTTTTACGGACACCCTGTAAAATCATTAGTTCTTCTATATATCCTGCTAAATCTTCTTAGTTTCTCTAAATCCCTTCTATTTTCTCAGGGGGTCCTAAGCCCGAAGCTCACTGGCTAAAAGTGCACGCTGACCAAGAATACGTTCTAAACGTTAACCTTCGACGAGACAGCAAACACAGAAACGACTCCAAGGCCATTGCTCCTAGATTCCCTAAGCAGAAGGAGGAAGGGTGGTTCCTCGTATTAGGAAGTGTCGAAACTAGGGAACTTATTGCCATGAAGAGAGTCCCTTTCATTTCTAAGAGGGCAACACATCAGGTATAGCATAAGGCCAGTAATCCATTCACGCTGTAGCTGGATTTTGTGACGTAACTGTCACTAGTACGCATGCGCGCGTGGTCAAAGCTGTACTTCTGAAGCTGGATTTTTGAATCGTTTTCCAAGCGATATCAAAGCTGTAAATTGGTTTCAGGCATGAGCAGTCATAAGAGTCATTTATTTTTTAATTGTCTGTGGTTTTTAACTTAATTTTCTTGTTTGTTTACTTTTTACTGAGAGAAATAACCCATAAATCAAGAAACTTCCATCCACGCTAGATACAGCAAATGACGTCACAAAATCCAGCTACAGCATAGCTACAGCGTGAATGGATTACTGGCTTAATGGTGGTTTTAGAGGAACAGCAATGGGCTGATTCCATGCTTAACTGGAGATTTTTGTCTTATCAGTGGCAAGTTAAAAAAGTTTTTTAATTTTGAACAAAAATGAAACAAATAACGTTATTTAGTTGTAGTAATTGTAGATCAACTATATACTCTGATATTTTTCATTAATTGTTAAAAGTTGTAGTGACAATTACTTTTTAACATGCTTTACTACGCCACAGAAAGGGCAATTTTGCATGAAATTAGGCTGCACGAGTTTGGCGACGTGTGTCATAATTTATAAGCATAGTCGAGTGACGACCCCACACCTGAATAGGCACCCAAAAAAAAATTTAAGTGCGACATTGTACAGTGTGAGGACTTGGGATCTAATTTAACATACACTCGCCTACACAGGATATTATTCGTTGGATTTTTTAGCTGCAGAGCCATTTATAAGTTGGCAGTTATTTTGGCAATGCTTGGACCCAAACCTGTTACCTTTTGCATGCGAGGCACACGACTTACTGACTGGGCTCTCCATCCTCCTGTGATATAATGGCTGGTCTTGGATTAGAGATTTGTGTTATGTTGCCAAGCAGCGCAAATGCCCAAATTCTGTAAACATTCCGCTTTAGATTTCATACCAATCGTTAGGTATAGCAACCCTACATAAAAGTTTCAATCTCCCCAAAAGACACCAATGAACATAATGGTCGTTGGTGTCTTACTGTCATACCATAATAAGTGTCTTATCTATCAGAGCTGTGCAGGGGCTGTGGAGCCTAGTAGGTTAGGCATTCGCCTAGCATGTAAAAAGGTCCCAGGTTCGGGCATCTCCAAAATAACTACTGATCTATAAACGGCCTGTGCAGCTGAAAATGTCCGAATAATACCCCGTGTAGAGGGAGGGCACGTTAAATATCCTTCAAAGTCCTAACGCTGTGTACGATGTCACCCTTAACGGTTGTGTAGGGTGCCTACTCAAGTGTCAGCTCGACTGTGGTTTTAAAATATGACGCCCGTCGCCAATAGCCCTTATGTAGCTCTAGCGCAATAATAATTCAAACCTAACCTATCACAGCTGTACACTTTTAGCTTCTAATAGTGCGTTTAAAACAAAATTTCAATAATTGTCCTTGTGTCTTTCACAGGCCTAACTACAAATGCTACAGAAGCGTGTTAAATTACATTTAAGGAACACTCTTTAGATATTTTCCAAATTTCAATTGACAATTTTAAAAACAAGTAATTAATAAATGTTTCTAAACAGCACAAGCATTAAAATTGCTTTTAATACAGCGCTTTGTGCCAATCAAAATGGTTTTAAACATTTTGTTATTAAAGGTGTTCCAATTGACCCAATTTTATTTCAATGTGTAAATCTGAAAAGCTTCAAAATATTACTAAAATTAGTTATAATCAAAGTTCGTTTTGTGGTTTATAACAACTAATATGTAAAAATTAACTGTGTAAATTGTTTAGAAAGTTTTTTTTTATCATTCTTTCATCTGTATTCAAATATTTAGATAAGAAAAAAATTAAGTTGAACACATAAAAATCTTTTATTGTCAATAGAAATTTAAATATTTAGTTGGCAGTGAGAAATTTTATTTTTATAAATTAACTTGCTAAGTATTATTTTCAGATTTTGCTCTTTCAAAAATTTAAAATTATTGAAAATATCTTATTTTAATTTAAAGAAACTATTCAACCTAACAATTAATTGTTTGATTATTTATTACATTTAAATTGCAAAACTATGATTTTCAAATGGAAAAGTGCTATTTTCTTTTTTTCAAGAGTTATTACAAAAATGATTTTTCACTAGAAATAATATTTTTGCATTGCTTTAAAATATAATAATGAAAAACTTACAAATATTTGTTTCTTCTTCTAGCTTATGTTTTACACACCAGACACTTTGGGTAAAGTTGTATATAAATTGTACCTTATCAGTGACTGTTATCTTGGACTAGACCAGGAGTATGAAGTGTGTTTGAATATACTTGAACCAAGTATAAAAGCACAAATAAATAGTGAAGTTCTATCAGATTCCGATTCAAGTTCCGAGGAAGAAGAAGATGAAGAAACATAATATTTTATGCAAATCAGAAAAATGTAATTGTCCTCATCCGAACCTTTTGTGGTGTATATATGTATAAAATAAAAAAATTTAAGAACCAATCTATGAAGATGTATGAAGGCATTTTGTGCACAAAAGAAATATTTATAACAAAAAATGTTTTTAAGATGTAAATTGTGGAATCAGAAACTCGAAAATAGTGTATTACGGATGTGGAAGTAACATAAAAGAAGTTTTCAAAACTTAGTGTTCTGTTTTAATGTTTCCTTAAGGGGGAAATGAGCGAGCTGGACCGTCTCCAAACTCGAGTACCTCAGTGTTAATCTAATGAGAAAATTTTCTCTGCCACATTTCTCTGGCTGTATTGAATATTTTTAAAAATTTGGGGTTTTTTTGATAATTAATGAAGATAACTTATAGGTCTCTATATAATCCCACTTCTTAAAATTTCTTAGAATACTTTCTGTAAAATTATTTATTGAATTTTTTTTTAAATATTCGAACCAATTTCAAAAAGTGGGATTGCGGGACTTGCAAGTCAGTTACATTTGTCACATAAAAAAATCCGTTTGCAAAAATATTCAATACATCTGGAGAAATGTGGCAGTGAAAATATTTTTTTTCCATTAGATTAACTCTAATGCACTTTGGTTTGGTGACTAGTGGTCCAGCGAGCTCATCCCTCTTAGCCTCTTACAAATAACTAGTAGTCATTGTGTCGGTTAAGCCTAGGAAGCTAGTGTTTCTCTGTGCTACGAAGTCCTGTAAGACGAATGTAACTTTTCTGAATAGTAACTTGGAATTACAGGTAGTTCAAAATAGTGGAACTTGGAGAAGTAGGCATTCTTTCATATGCAAAAATAAATTTAAAATATTAGAAAAAGAAAATGGCTTTAAATTTATAATAAAAAGTGTAGCATGGATGATTTTTAAGTTGGGAAACTCGGGTGATTTAAAGAAATCAAGATCACTAAATCGGGAAAAGTCGCGAAGACCTGAAATTAGGGTAAGTCAGGGAACCCTTAAATTGTGAAAAGTATGCATTTTTTTAATTCTGAAACAGGTGCTTCTTTAAAAAAAATACATTTTTTCCTATGTCTGTATAATCTTACAAAATAAAAGTACATGTACATGTTTATACAATATCACATACATACAATATCTGTACATGTATTTCCAAGAATGAAGTTTTAAAAAAATCCATTTAAAAATGTTTTTATAATTTAATAAGGTCAAATGTACTTCTAAACATGCTAGGTATTGTTGCAGACACCTTTCAGGGCATTCAAATTCAGTACCCTCCCTGAAAACCAAGCATTAAAATAACTTTGATAGCATAAAATAAAGGGGGGGGGGATCTTGTTACCTTAAAAAAAATCAAATGTTCATTGATATAGAAAAAAACTTTTTAAATGTCACTTAGTAGGTTCTACCACTAAGCTCTTCAATTTTTTGGCATACAAATTAAGGGACTAGTATGCGGCGTTGCATAGTTTTTGTTACTATTTTATAACAGCTAGGTTTTTTGGTACAGCCACAATGTATCATGTCATTAAAACATCCGATCAACAATTTATCTCTAAAGGCTGATTACGTATTCCTTAGAGTAAATAATGTACCAGTTTTACCTATCATTGGATGCTAATTTAGAAAATTAAAAACTTTAACAGGAGGCTTGGTTGGAATAAAGTGCTTTGCACTAAATTTAAAGAAGGGCTTGCTTCGTAGTTAAATTTAGAACTAATCACATGGCAAGGGGCTGAAATCCAACGCAACTCTTTAGTTAAATACATCCTACTCGGCGTCAGGATTTTGACCCACTACAGATTTAATGTGCACCAATCACTTATACACAGGCTGAATTATTAAGTATGATTTTTTGAAATTAGTGTGTTTCGTTCATAGAATATCTGATGCGAGGATAAAACCCTGGATTATCCTTTCATCAACAAATATGGTATTATAATACCAATGGAGCATTCCAAGGAAAGTGGTCCTGGAGGGTCAAAAAATTAAAGTGCAAATAAAATTATGAAAAAACTTTCCCGTGTAGTTAAAGGTTTATATTTCAAATAAATCACACTGATTTTCAAATCTGATTTCAATGTTAGGGTGAAAAATTGCAATAAACTGGGCTGATTTAGAAATAGATCTTTTAAGTGAAATAATTGCCAGATTTATGATAAACTTTTAAGGGATAAAAAAAATTTAACATGTTTTTTTTTTACTCATATTGTTGCAAATGCATCTTTTTTTAATATCTTAGGCATATATTTTATACAAAGCTTTATTTAAAAAAAATTACTCAGTTAAATATGAATTACTTGATGCTTAATGTAACACACGGAACGAAAACTTATAACTTTTTTTATAAAAACTGTAAAAAACGAGTAACAAAGCTTATTTTATTAACTATAAGCTAGTTACACATGAGGAACATATAAAAAAATTTCAAAACATATTTTCAAAAATTAAGCAAGAATTGGGCAATTTATTTCTTGAAACACACGGAACTATTTTGGCAATTAAGCAAATTCCATTCGTGACAGACATGACGTAAGACAACTTTCTTGGCTCTTAAAAAGTACTAAATGTTAATTGACTTTCAAAAAATTACCATGGGGTGATGCAAATAAAGGTCTTAATTATAAGAAACGCTGAAATTTTCATTCAAGAGAAAATACTTAAAATTAATTGGGTTAAAACATGCCGTGACTGACATGACAAAATTGAGACACAGATTTTGAGTGACCTTATATTATTACCATTTGCTCTTAACCAGTGGCGGATTCAAGGGGGGGGGCAACAGGCCTTTTGACCCCCCCTTGACCTCAGGTGCCTTTTTTTAAAATTAAGGAAGAAAAGGGGAAAATGTAAAATATAGGAGTTTGAAAATCGGACCACAAACAGAAAATATACAGGCGCGCCAACCACGGGGGGAGGGGGGGGGTTTAGGGTCAGCCCGCTCTGACCGTCCCCCCCCCATATCCTGTTTCCCTAAGCACCCCCCCCCCCATCCTGTTTCCCTAAGCACCCCCCCCTCCCCCCGCAGCTTCCAAAACACAGCAAGTCTCTTCCAAGATTTTTCTTTTTTGCCCCGGAGAATCTTTTTTTTTTTTTTGGCTGGGAATTTCATCGCTCGAAATGAAAAGCAAACACAACGCATCAACACAAACCCACAGGGGCCTCTCACAACTAGAGGGGGGAAGGGGGTAAAGCATCTACACCAACAACACGTAGTAATGGCTCAAGAAAAAGTTAACGTTATCTGTCTGAGGCAATAAAAATTGTCGGATAAAATTACCACTCACTGTCTTCTGTGTCCGTCTTAGGGAAACGAAAGGGGCTACATTCAAACCCCTCTCCCACAGGGTTATAATAAGCACAGAAGCTACGGATAAATAGCACCTCATTTGGCTACTTCGCACTAAGCTAGCCACATCAAGGTATTTTTTTATGGATTTTGTTGCTGTTGCCCTAAGTATTGGATCCACTGCAAGACATTTTTAATGAAAACGAGGTTTTGGTAGGAAGTGGGTGTTTTTGTTGGGAATGCTTGTTAAATAAAAAAGCTTAAGCTTTGGAAAAATATAGGCTTACATACGCTTAACTTTTAGGATGGTTTTTGAGAGTTTTAAAAATACTCATTTTTAACTGAGTTTCAAAGCATTCATTGTTGCTCCAAAACAAAAGAAAAAAGCAAATCTATTTTTTAAAACCATTTTTCCTCTTTTTTTAATTCGAAATAATTAAAAAAAAAATTGGTATTAACATCGTAGAGATTTCCGTCTGTATCCCTCTTTTAATTTTCCGCTGTGATTTACGATTTAAAAAAAATCTATTTTTCATTTGAAAGGTAATGACAACGTGTACCAAACTTTTTTCCTGTGTGTATGTACGTAAGGATATACATCAATGTCCGAACGGACAGAGACAGTAGAATCAAGCTTGAAGTGTATCAAATATCAGTGAAATATTTGCAAATCATTTCGTATAAATATGAAGTAGTAAAAGATACAAATACGTATTCGACGGAAATAAGATACTGAAAAGCTGGCATGACAAATATCTACATTCAATCAAACGCATACAATCTGTATACATGTAATGTGTATAAAAACTACTTTTTTTGCAAATTTGACAAAATTATACTTAAAAAAATGTATGGCCCATTGCAAGCAATATTTACTTACATAAAAAATCATATTTTATAAGGTACATAGGTAAACAGTAAAATAACATAATTTATAATAAATTTTATCTCGCCAAAAAAACCTTTCAGTTGAAAGCAATTTAAGCACCACAAAACACAAGATAATCTTTGTATAGTTGTGGTGTGTGTGTCAAGCAGGGGTAAAAAAGCACTTTCAGTGGGAAAGCATAGTTGGGGATCGTCACCTCTCTCGTCGTCCTCTTTCCAAGAACACAATCCGAATCCCCATTGCCCAGCTTCTGCAAAAATTATCTGATTTTTATCAAAGCAGGACATGAAACCCCGTTTGGTTTTTATGACCAAAGAAGAAAACCTGAAGTTGCAGGGTCCTTGCTTGAAACTGGAGACAATTATTTACAACCTCCCCCCATCACTTATAGCTGTTGGGAGCATTTTCGCAAAGGCGGTCGTACGTTTTCTCAGTTTTTGCCAGATCTTAGAAAGATTTCCTGGACTGGCCAATGAGCAAAAAACAGAAACTGGGCCCATAGCCTCAGAATATTTGGCGTTGGACAGTGGACAGTTTAGTATTTGACACTGCGCGGAATAGGTTATTATTTTTATTTGTTATCTTTATGTATCGAGTTTTTTGTCATTTATAAGTGTCTAACGGCCCATTTAAAGGTAAGATATTAATAATAATTTCATTTAATGTTAAAACTTAATATAATTGAGTTTTCGTAAAAATATAAATGTCGCTTTAATATGCACTATTTATATATCTATTAGTGGTTAACAAGTGTTCCGTGAAATATTGTTTAATGTTTTGATCAATTGTTTATTTCTGTCAGATTTAGACTTGTTGGTGTTTATAAATTAATTCCTATTTTACGATCAAGGTAGCATACAAAACGTGTATTACTGTTACATAATTTAAAAATTTGTATTTTTTTTTATTTTAAATTGGTATTTAATTTATTCTTTAGAAAATGACAACATGTTCTTAGACTTATTTATACTATCCTAATTTATAATTTTAATTCGTGCAAAAGGTAAGAAAAAGGAAGCTATTTAAAAAACAATAATAACTGTTACACTTTAAAAAAAACTTCAGAAGTTAACATTTTTTAAAAAAAACTTTCAAAAAGTGTTATGTCATTAGAGTATTTTGTTTTTTCATTTTATGTCGTAAATGATGCTGTCATAAAGTTATTTAGGTTGTGCATTAAAAAAGTAACATGTGAATACCGTTTTTTTATATTCTGAATCCTTTAATAATAGGGGATATGAATGTTCTATATTTTTATTTCGTAAAAAATATTTGAAATATTTTTAGTCAAAATGTAAACCTCACGCATCTTCTTTTTGTTGTATTACTTCTTGTATTAAATAAACATATTTTTTTTATAATTGCATGAAAAAAAAATCCAATTTTTACACTATAATTTTAATATCAGACGCGTGCGAAAAGAAAAGTTATTCTTCTAATGGAAACATCAGTGATAAAAAATTACTTTTTTTATAATTGCGTGAAAAAAAATCTGACTTTTACATTATAATTTTATTTATCAGACGTGTGCGTAAAGTTATACTTTTTTAGAAACAATGATAAAAAAATCACTTTTTTTCACCTTAAAGCAGTGAAAAAAAAGTACTTTTTTTTCACTCGTCTTAAAAGATGCCAATATTTCAAGTAAAACTGATATATTTTCTACTTTTTCCATCACAGTAATAAATATTTCTTCCAAAAAGGTATTATGCCCCTTTAAAAATAATCAAAAATGCAATTATTAAAAGATGAGGTATAATCTTAATTTATTTGATAAAAAAATAATAAAAAGATTATTAATTATAATAATATAATAATTAAATCACTATATTAATTAAATCAATATAATAATCATAATTTATTAATTTTATGTAATCGCCGACGTTCATGATTTTGAACTTTTGGGCCAGAGGTTGATAATAGGAATCCTGTGTAACATTTGCCCCCCTCTTAAGTTTCGGCTGGATCCGCCACTGCTCTTAACTGGTATGCATTTCAAGTCCAGAATTTTTTTGGAATCAATATAAGATTCTAATGTGCCAATCAGAAAGAAAAAATTAAGAAATTTATAAATAGTAAAATATTATAAATATTTATTAGCGTGACTGACATGACAAATGTGACAGACATGACAAAGTTTTAATCTTCTATATTTAGCCCAAATTTAAAATTTAATGTTCGATTTTTTTACGAACTGCTTATTTTGAGGTATAACAAGAGAAAATAAAGTGTCAAGAATTTTTTCCGAGTAGATTTTGTTTAAAATAAAAAAGTTGAAATTTAAAAAATGATGTCCATGGCGCATTTTCGTGGAATCAACCAATGAAGGAAACTGTAGTGGGAGTTGACGTGTAATATAAAAAAGGGAGATTTATCCTGAGAAATACATTCATTAAAATGCGTGCTCATAGAGGCATGCATGTATTTATGTTAAAAAAAAAAACATAAAACAAATAAATCCTTTACAAAAAAATTAAAAGCAATCGCAAAACTTAGACCTTGAATAGAAATTTATCATATAACTTATTATTTTTGTTTTCAGTTTTATAAGTTTATTCTTTGTAGCAGAGTTTTTTCAACGGTCTTGGTCTTTTACGCAATGAAAGTTTCAACCACCTGCTCTGACAGAAGTACACATTTGAGGATGAGTTAGATGTTTACATTGGAGATCATTAGTAGCTGAATTATAGAGTGCTTCAGACGTTATTTTGTATTTCCTAGTGACCATCGTCTTATAGAAAAGGTATGTGTCGGCCATCGTCCAGTCTTCAAAGAACCTTGCGGATTTTGTCCGAAACTTAATGCCAAATACCAAAATCCTTCATATTTCGCAACCGGACGTACCATCCAAAATAACGGATATGAACCCACGGGTGACATCAGTCCCGGTACCAGGAATACGAAAAATTCACCAAGTTAAATGTGACTCTGGCAGTAACATTGAACTGTTCAATACAGCTATATAAAAATTGTGCTTGTTATTGTTGTGTAACTTGCAATGTGGTAGGAATTATTTTTCACCAGTTAAAAATTTATGAGTAATATTTAAAATTATTAATTGAACTTTTATATTCATTATAAAAAAATTAAACAAAAAATGTGCTTTACAAAATTAAATAATAAATAATTGTGTATTTAAATATGTCACTAAACTTCTATATTTATTTATTTGCTAACCAAAGTGTTTATCATTAAAAATATTAGGATTTTAAAAACTGAACTGCAAATCAATTCGCACGCTGTAACCATGGCTGTAACACACGGAACGTTGAGTGCAACACACGTGACGGCGCTATTTATTTTATTGTAGTCTGACTATTTGTAACTCAGATTTCCAACGCCACTTTTTTTAAAGCTTGTTTACTTAGCTTGCTATTGATATTTTTTATTTTCATGAGTATTTGCATAATTCGCAGAATTATGCAAATAATAGAAGAAGAAAAGAAAATAACCCTGTTAAATGGAAACACACGTGACGCGAAATGAAAAAATTATATCTGCGTAACTTTTTAGTTTAAAAAGATTCCGATTAGCTTAATAAGATCATTAAACATCTGAGAAAAGATATAAGTTGTCATATTATTTGTTTTATACTGCTTTCAAAACGAAAATTTAACAAATCTACTGGAAATGTGGTCCGAATGTAACACACGGAACGCTGGAATGCTCCCAATGTTAGTATAAACTTTCAACCTTCTGCTAATTTTGGTTTAAAAAGTTAATCAATGATGTCCCAGTTATCTTCTTCGGTAACACTACAGCCTATTACAGGCAAAGGCCGTCTCCTATCTTTAGAGAATGTCAGGTTCACCATACTTTTTGTATATTTCGTAGTGGTAGGCGATTCCCCAAACACCCTCTTATTTAACTGGTCCAAAAAAAAAAATCTTATGATTTTCTTTCAAAAATAGATAAAAGGGTGATTTTCAAAATTTTTGTCACCAATCCAGTTTTGAACTTTCAATTTAATCAAAAATTTAAAAGTGATTTACAAAGATTATTTATAGGGTATGAGCTTTGTTATAATATAAAGTACTTTAAAAAAGCAAATGTTTGCGAGATTTTGGATTTAATATGCTTAAATTAGGTGGTTTTTATACTCAATGTACCAATAAATCTCAAGAGTGTTACCATTTTTATTTAATTATTAGAATGTTATTTAAAACTTAACTAAGTTTGTTTTCTTAATAGTGAGTTAGACATATATGATATTATTTAAAGCTATTGTTTAATCATAGTTATATAATGTTTTTCTTTATTTTTTTTAGAATCTCGACTCATGAGTGTTACCTTGCTACAAAAGTAGAACCGAATTTTTCAGTTAAAAATTATATTTTCTTTTTAGCAAAGAAAAAAATATTATGAAATGAAATTATATTATTTATCACATTGCACAATAAGTTTGAAAACATAGAAATCGAATTTTTTATGTATTAAAATTTCAATTTTGTTCGCAGTAACACTCTTGAGACCAGGTAACACTCATGAGTATACAAAAAAATATGATAAATAAGAATAAAATAACTTGATAACTATACATTAAATATACAAAATAAGTGTTATAATTGTATTTTTGTTTATTCTATGTGTATTATAAAGGAAATTTACAAGAGACACAAATATCATACACACACTTAACAGAGTTCTTATTGCACGTTATAAATTCACACGATGTGTGGAGATTGTCGTCAGTCAAAAGACCAAGTTGTTTGAGATTCTTTGCTTTCATAGCAATATTTGTACAAATTTTACGCTGACGAGTTTTTTTTTGGTCTTACATCAGTAGGCTTCTTAACATGAAATAGTTTGTTCCTTGTAAAAGTTGCGTATGAAACCTTCTTGTACCCTTCACGTAAGAACTATGAAATGAAACTACTCTAAAATGTACTTAAAATAAGAAATGTCAATAAAAACTTATCAGGATTATAAGTAAAAAAAATGTCTTGCCACTTACTTAGTAAACAAATATTAAACAATCAAATAGTCACATTCCTAACGTCATTCTAAACCGATTTGTGATCAAAATAAATTTTCCTTAAAATAATATTTTTAAATGAATAAAGTTTCTCATGTCATTGTTGAGTAGGCAACAGCGATTTAAATGACTCGAAATTGAATTTCAATCCTAATCCAATGGGAAATTCGTCGACAAACCATAGTTTTATGTCCGTCCTATCGTACAGACAGACAAAAAGTATAAAAGTTGGGTCTCTGAGGTCATACTTTTCTAACAAAAAGAATTTTTGAGATCGGATGGATATAACTGATTTTGGAAAGGGGGTACGGTCAGACAGACGGACATTAACCACATGTCAATACCTACTTTTTCATTTTTTTTTAATTCTTACAAATTAAAAAAAAAAGTAGGCTAATGACATTCAGAATGAATTCGAAAGAAAAACAGCATGAAATCCAAATGCAAAAATAATAATAATAAGATGCAATAGTCAAAATATCTTTGAAATCATTCATTAAAAATGTCTTAAGATTAAAATAATTGAACTCTTATTGATAAATTAAATTAAAAAGCGCAATAAATATATTAAAAAAAAAAAACTTTACATTTTGTTTTGTTGTTAGTAAATGGTACAGGAGTTTGTTCCTTAAACTCATGAGTGTTACTTTTATAGAGTAACACTCTTGAGAGGTAACACTCATGAGATTTTAAAAACAAGTTTTGTTCTAAAGGAAATGGCTTGCATATGTGAAAGTACACTTGGTACAATAAACTAGTATACAAACATTTATTATTATTTAATTGAAATTTTTTTATATTTAATTTAAAATACACATTAATCCTAGTAACACTCATGAGGCAGAATAAAAATACTCACCATCGTGAAGATGAATTTCTAAAATTATTTTGAATTGGGAATCCCAGATGGAATTTTAACAACAGGGAGTAAATAAGAAACAAACATGGCTTACTCCAGGACTATTTCCTATCTTTAAAATTTTTTAAAAATAAATATATTTGAGTAACAATCATGAGGTAACACTCCTGAAGCACACTAGGGGACGCATTTTAAACTGAAGTTTTACTGCATAATTTTTTTTTAAAAATGTATATTTTTCCTTAGTTTGTAAACTAAAATTATTGCAGAATATGTTATAAGTAATATTTTATTGCTGTCTGACTTCTTGAATTAAAAAAAATCCTAATAGAATCTGGTATTTTGGACCAGGGACATGACAAATTTCCTGACTCTATGACAAAGTAGTGCAATAAATAGTTAAAAGCATAATAAAATCATCAAATGTTATATGTTTTTGTAAACTAGAATAAACGCTCTATTAATTTATTAAAATAATATTTTTGTAAAACTAGAATTTTTTATGATAATGATTATTTTAGAGCTGGGACATCAATGAGACAAATTTTTTGAAAACCACCCAAAAAGATCTGCCCTGTTCAAGGCCCAGCATTCACTGCCATACAGGGCCACATGTCTTATCAAGGTTTTATAGGTTTACTTTTGTTTGAGTGCTAATATATTTTGATTTCAGTTGGCTTTTAAGTCCATAGAAACATGTATTAGCCATTGCTAGTCTGCTTTTTATTTCGAGCTTGAAGTCATTGCAGCTTGAGATTATTGTCCCTTCTCCTCTACCATTCTATAAAAAAATTATATTTTCCTATAAGAATTGGCAGACTTTGTTCTCTGGAGGTGGGTAGAATTAAAGAAAAGTAATAGAAAGAAATCAACACATTAAATTAAAACTATTTTAATTTATACATAATGTATGTTTCAATGTAACATAATTTATGTCCTTCATCAAAATTAGTCTTTTAACCATATCAACACTGGATGCAATACAAGAATGGCTGTTACAAAATTCAGTTAAAGATGTTAGTTACGTAAACAGATAAACTTCTTAGAGTACAGAAGAGGAGAAAGTTCTTATAAAAAATCTTCTTAACCTAAATTTAATAAGGCTCTGTATGGCCCATGTAATTCTGTATGGCTCTGAGAGTTAAAAATTAGTTATTCACTTTCAAAGTGACAACATTTCAAATAAATAATAAATCCAAACACAACTCACAAGTTTTCATTCTTAGAAAACACATAAATCACAGAAATACAGCAAAACAGACATTAATTCACTTTACAAACAAGTTAAGGAGATGAAATACTATATTAGGTTATACTGAAAGTATTAAACCTGTTATAAATCAAGATTGCTGTTAGACATCCCAAAACAACAAATATTTTAATGTAATATTATTATAAATACAGGGTTGCCATTCTAAGTTCCGAAATTTATTGCTTTTATTTTTGTTTTAATTTTAAAACCTAAATACTAAGTTGATTAAACTACATAATATTAAATAAGATTTTTATCATGATTTGTATGAAAGGGATTTAAAAATTAAACTAATATTTAAAAGAATGAAGTTTTTAAAATATGTTTTTAAAAAATGAAAAAATTTTAAGGAATATTCTTAAAGAATAGATTAGTAGACAAAAAAATGGCTCAAATATTTAGTTTTAAAAGAGTATGGAGACACATATGATACAAATATATACTAACAGTGGGAGCTAAAAGCCTTTTGTCATTTTACTGGTTATTTTCAATAATTTCACTAAGTTTACCATGAAATATTTAAAGTTCAATTACTGGATTTCTATAGTAGCCATTTAGAACTTTCCCGACTATCACATGACTGTTCCCAGATTTTCCCAATTACTTTAGAAATACCCTGCCCTTTTCAAATTATCCGTAATTTCACATCGAATGGCAACCCTAAAGTGGAAGTTAAAAATTATGTAATAAGACGTACCAGAAAGACACATAAACCGTATTGCATCAACAATTAATAAATTAGTGCCCTGGTTAAAACCAAAACAGACGTTTCCCGCATTTTCAAATCCTCTTTACATCTTTCCTAAAATACACTTCATATATTACACAAAAGCTCACTCTCGGTTCATTTACTATATCAGTATTCAATGGAAAACTTCAATCTCGTACCAAACATGTTAAGAACTTTTTAAGTTAGAACTCGTAAGATGCACTTAAACAAGTGCTTGCATATTTTAGTTAATACAAGAAAATTAGATCTATACAATGAGGATATACAAGTAGCTTCGATAGTAGAACTCTGAGAATTCCTAAGGACAGCAAAATCAAAACGACGCAGGTTAAGTCTCTCTGCTACCCTTCTTGAGATGGAGCTAAGAGAGAAGATCTAAATAGAAACAAAATACATTAATAAAGAAAATGTGTTAAAATTTCACAAAAAAAATAACAGCAGCAGCAAACTTTAAAATATATACTTCATTTATAAGTAAACATTTGCTGAAAGAAATTTGCTTAAAAAACAAAATTACTATTTTATTAGAATACCGAAAAGAAATATTTGCTCTTCACATCAGACTAAAGAAAAATATCAAAGGGATTTAAGTATGTTATGTTTAATGTAATATAATAAGCTTATGTTATTGTTCCCACCCATTGAAGTTAAATATCCTGTTACTTATTATTTCAGAATACAAAACATGCTATATAATGCCCATTCCCACAACAATAAAAATTGTCGCTAATATGAACTTACCCTCATCCTAATTTCCCAAATAAGAACATGTTTAAATCCTAACAATGAGGGGGAAAATTGCGACCTAGGGTCAGGGCTCGAAAACTATATTGCCCGACATGCCCGGGGCATGTATTTTTTTGCTTCACATGCCCGGTCGGGCATATTTCATAAAAAATAACTCTCCATAAACATGATTATGAACAACAAAAATGTAAACGGTTAGGACTGCAAGATTGGTTGACGGAATTAACATGGTTGGGCACAAGTAATGAGCATACTGAAATGTGGTGCAATATTTGCCTCCTCTTTACCTTCCCCCCCCCCTTCCCTCATTCGCTCAGCCCTGCGCTTGGGCATGTAAAAGTTTTTTTGGGGCATGTATTTCCAAGACTAATGTATAAATGTTGAGATTTTTCTAGCCCTGCCTTGGGTACATATTTGGCGGGGGAAAATTAGATTTCCACAAATGACCCATTAACATACAGCTTTTAGCACAATAACTTCCAAAACAGCATTTAAATAAAACAAACATTTATTATTTATTTAATGAATTTGGTGGCTTGACGCTTAAAAATTGAGATTGCCTAGTTCTAGTCTAAATCTCCAATATGAGGAGGGTGGGGGGAATTGCAAAACAGAACACTGCAAACATACCTGTAACAGAAGCGTCTTGTTTCTGCTGTATACTATCTTCATATCCCTTGAATGGGTTAGCAGAGTTAAATAAGTTAGAATTGACATCATCTACATTGATGAGATAGTTCTCGTTATTTACACCATTATCTAGGGAAGGAGGATCCACTTCGACGAGTTTCGTAAAGTCGACGGATTCCGAGAGCACTTTGGAGCTCAGCTGCTGACAGCTTTGAATGTCGATCAGCAGACCCATGTCAGCACTTTCCTCTGGACTAAAAGGAAAAATAATGCTTGTTAAGAATATCACATAACATCATACCTAAACTTTTAATTTTATTAAATTAGTTAGTCGATTCCTCAATCACACTCATGCAGTCCACAATATTTAACACACTTTCGCAAAATAACTTAATCTTTAGAAAAGTGTTGGATTGGCTAATATGAGCATATGCAATCAATCTTTTGGTCATGAAAAAATTCATTTGCCTGGAAGAGGGATACATTTAGAGTTATTTATGTATTTAAATAACTTTTTAAGTTTGTACCTCTCACGTTGTAGCTGAAATGAACTTTTTTAGTTTCTCTAGTAAAGACAAGTCAAGATAATTTATTTTATGTCTTGTTTATTTTTTAGTGGAAAATAATCCTTCTAGTTAAAAAAAAAAGAACACAATGAAAGAATATTTTACACTGCAATTTTTTTGTACCCTAGTAGATTGTATTTCAGATAGCATACGAATTAAATACATTCTACTGAACAAAATCAACAATCAAAACTAACAGTCTATCGATACAACTTATCTACTTGCAAAACATAAATCAAAACTACCCACCTAGTGGTACAACTCATCTCTTCATGGCTACTGTAACCATTCGTCTGGGACATGTCCTCGTTGGCACTTACAGTTCGACTTGACAAAGTCTCAAATCCACTGGAAACACTTAAATCCGACCCCCGCTCTTCAGATGCAACTGCCGAGCCGTTGTGCCCAGTCGAGGATACAACTCCCGAGCCGTTGTGCCCAGTCGAGGATACAACTCCCGAGCCGTTGTGCCCAGTTGAGTTGAGTATATCTGGCAGTGGAGACTGCTGTTCGGAAGAAAACGGCCAGGAGTTTGTGACATAGTTCTGTGGGGTGCCGTTGACTGGGTGCCCATTGGAGACTGGTTTTGGGTTGGCCTCGTTGGCAACAGTGTCTGGGGTTGGTGGGTTTGTTTTGGGGGCTTCGACGGGGCTGGGAGTGGTGGGGGTGGATTTGTTGTCATTTGGCTGGGGAGTGCTGGGGGATTGGGCGGCGGATTTGCCTCTGGTTCGAGCCATGATTTGTTCGACACGCTGAAAGAAAAGGATTTTTTGCAATAAATGTATTCCAATTGACTTTGTTAAGTAGTAGTGTTCTCAAAAGTTTCGAAAAACATTTGATTTCACAAGAAAAACTAAGTAACCTCTCTTCTGGAAAGTTAGTCCAACTTAAACAAACTACTTCCTTACCTAATTAAGATACCCAGGGATTAGAAAGTTACTTTTAAAAAGTAACTCAGTTAGAGTTACAGTTACTTAATTAAAAAAGTAACTCTGTTACAGTTACAGTTACTTAATTAAAAAAGTAACTCTGTTACAGTTACAGTTACTTAACATGAAAAGTAACGCATTACACTTACTTTTAAATAAAGTAAGGAATCACAGTTACTTTTCAAAATTTCAAGTTATAAGAAAATTTTTAATTTAGCCATCTTACCATTTTTCAAAGAGAACCATGATAAACGAAACACAAGCTCAAACAAAACACTGAAATTAGAAATTATAATGAATACACATCAGGGTTCCCACTCTTATTTCAAAATAAAAATCAAGGAGTTTTTAAGGACTTTTCAAGGACTCCCAAAAAAATTTCAAGGACCCTAAATCGTGATATGCGACGATTATTTTACCGATTAATAATACACCGATTTGCCATTTTTCTTATAAAATTAAATATTAAATTAAGATATATCATGTGAGTACAAAATATACGATTTAACCGAGACTATTATTTTACATATATTTTTATTTAGGATTTTTTGAGGTCTGGAGTTCGGCAGGCGTAAGTCATGGACTAACCATTATCATCTTCCAAATGTCAAAGTAATAAAAAGAAAAAGACCTCAATGTACGTTATACCATGAACTAGAATAACAAGACAGCGAGGTTTGGTTGACTGCTCAGTCCCTAACTAATAACGGGCAACACTAGATTTTGCTGCAAATAAGCAAAAATTACAAGGCGTTAACCCCTATTTTTTTTTATAATTCAGCAACGGATGGGTCAAACAAACATCCACGCCTCTATATTTTTGCTTATTTGTAAAAAATCGCAGTTAGCGGCCTTTTTTGATAAAATTTTAAGAGGTCTCGGGTTTTGTTCTCTCCAAGCATCAGCAGCAATTGCCAAGTTTGATGGCTATTTTTTTTTCAACTAAACAAAACGCTACATGTCGTTCTAGCATAAAAATTATAAAAAACACTGAAGAATTCAAGTTTTATTAAAAGAAATTCTGCATTAAATAACTGTAAAGAAGAAGTTAAGATTACTATGCAAGAGTTACTACGTTATGAAATCGTAAGTTTAAGCGACAAAAGATGCATCCATAACAAACAATTGGAAAAAAATTGTGCCTGCAATTGTAACATTAAAATACTGTTGGAAATATCGCTAATGCCAGGTATTTGGCAACCATATCAGTGGAAAACATAGAAGGATTTGCCGAAAATATAACTGGTTAGCAAGCACCGTTTTGTAAAAAGCTGAAGAGCATGTCATTTGTGCAGACTTGACACTGTTTTAAGAAATGACTTCTTGAAATTTGAATGTTTGGAACAAAGAAAATCAAGGACTTTTCAATGATTGTTTGACAAAATTAAGGAGTATTAAAGGAGTACTTGAAATCAAAATTAAGGACTTTTTAATAATTTTTGGTCTAAGTCAAGGAGTATAAAAGGGTCCTTGAAATTGGAAATCAAAATTAAGGGCTTCTTAAGGACTTTCAATGACCGTGGGAACCTTGAAAACATCGTTCGAAATATTGCAAATGCCAGCGGCTCAGTGGCTGAGAGGTCTAACGCGTCCGCCTCATAAGCCCAAGATTGCGGGTTCGAGCCCCGGCTGAGTCGTCGGATTTTCTGGATGGCAAAATCCTGGGCGCGCATGTCATATGATTATGTGGCATGTAAAAGATCCCTGGAGGGTCCATTTGGCTTGGATTCTCTTGGCAAAATTAAATCTCGGCATACTTTAACATCCACAGAGAGCTCGGATTCATTGTAATCTGGGCGTCAAAATTGGTAGTGAGAGTCGCCTAGATGGTGCCACAAAAAGAATGGCTCTCAGTTCTGGGGAATATGCCGAGTCTGCAAAGGCTTGACTGCCAATATTGCAGCCCCATTCTAAAAATAAAAATAAAAATAAAATATTGCAAATGCCAGATGTTATAACAACCACATCAGATCAGAGGGAAAAAGGATTTGGCGAAAATACTACCGGTTCCTCTGTCTAATGACGTTTTGTTAGCGGCAGTGCTAGACGCGCCATTTATCAATGCGTTGGCAGTGTGAAAATGAGTTCCCATGTTTCGAATGGTTGCGCGCCGTCGCGGAAGAAAAAAATCAAGGACTCTCGATGATTGTTGATGAAAATCAAGGGGTATTTAGAGTGTCCTTGAAATCAAAAATAAAAATCAAGGACTTTTCAATGATTTTTGGTCAAAATCAAGGAGTATAAAGGGGTCCTTGAAAACGAAAATCAAAATCAAGGACTTCTTAAGGACTTTCAAGGGGACGTGGGAACCCTGCACATTTTTTTTTCCATTTAATTTTAATCCTTTACCCTGATCAGCTGACATTGAGTCCATTTGTAAGCACTCGGGTAGGTATTAACAGAAATAAGGGTATCTCAAGAATGAATGTGAAATCCATTCCCCCGCGTTCCAAAGTCAAGTCCATATCTTCTCTCTAATGAAGTCCATCGCCCCACAGGAAGCGAACCAACCACATCCTTTTCCCCCCACTGGGAAACCACAGGGGTTCATGGGGTCATCTGTGACATTCCTCTAAGAAAGTTGACAGTTACGGTACACCCTCAGTAGCCAAAGTGGACAATTCTATTACATGCTTTACTTTTTCCTTCCCAAGAAAAGCTCGTATTTGGGGAATGCGAAGTGAAGTGTTCAATTGTTAGGACAGTGAAGTTTCAAAATTTGCATCTGGCAGCCTTCGTAAAGTAACGGAAAAGTAACGAAATTTATCGTCACTTCGTTACTGCTAAAAGAAGCTAACTTACAGTTACTTTCCGAAAAATGTAACAGCGTTACTCGTCGTTACCCCAAAAAATTAACTGTTACAAGTAACGTGTTACTCCAATCCCTGAAGATACCATATAAACTGCTTATAGCATCCTTTAAGGGACTGTATATTTATGACATTATAAACAAGTAATGTTATAAACACGGTTGAATATTAAATAAAAAGAAATTATGTAAAATAAGTATGCACTCATCTTCTATTAATCTGAATTACATAAATATTATCTATTGAATAAATTGGCTAGGTTGCTCTTTTTCTGGAAAGTTAGTCCAAACCACTTCTACATCAAATTAAAATAATGTATTGTGACAGGAGACTAACTATGATTAAAATAGCTTATAAGCCATATTTGGCAACTGTGCTAAACCAAAAACAAAGGATTAGAAAAGGAAGTTTATTAGTCTTTAATCGCCGAAGTGTTAAGTATATTACTACATTTTTCCAGTATTTAAGCACTTAAGGTATCCGACTACCTTTCGTGAACTTTTTTTTTAAACCTCGAAATCATAAACTGTAAATGCAATGGAAAGGTAAAATGTACTATTGAAACATGAATTTAACACAAATTATAACTGTAAAATTTTTATTTTTTACAAAAATAGCGATTTTTAGTGAAAATTGACCATTAATTTGCTGGAACGGCTTTCAATGTAGAAGAAAAGTTTATCAATATAATTCATTTAAATTTTAACCATACATTACCAGCATATTCAGAAGTGTAATGAACTAAAAGCTAATTGATATTATAAAAAACTTTAATTTTGCAGGGTATAATGTAAATGTTCATAAAAAATTCAAATATTTTCAAGGTTATTTTTGAATCATTTATCAATAAATATTTAAAATATGTATATACATACACGCTTTTAGTTCATTACATTCTTTGAACTATAACGAACCACCATATAAAATATCAGACTGTTATATTGAATACATTTTGAGATACAGCGAAAGCGGTATGGCAAAGTTAGTGAAAAAGCAATTCTTCAGAAAACGCGAACAAAGTAAAAATTTCAAAAAAGGCATGCCAGAAAGGCACTGTTTGTAAACATTTCAGTGTTGCCAAACTGAAATTAAAAATTATTCATTTTATTTTGGCCTTATTCTAGCAATATGTTTTTATGTTTAATTATTTAAAAATGGTTAAATTTTTTTTAAAAAAAAATTGTTTTTTAAGCTTACTTTCGGTTTTGGTTTACCACTATGCCTATTTTGAAATCCACATATCTAAGCTTCTACTCAACGGAGCTTAAAACTAAAAGCAGATTTGAAAAGATAAATGTTCATATTATCTAAAAATAAAATAAAACAAATTCCACATTTTCATCGAAATTAACGTTTGAAAAGTAGTCGGATACCTTAACAGTTGTGAGAACACAATAAATATCTAGTTGTAAGTTGTTAATGTTTTAAAATCTACTTCCAACTAGCATTTAAGAATGCATTGCTGGAAATGTTTTATTCATGGATCCAGCTAGTAAGGAGAGTGTTGAAATTAGAGGAACAATGAACATTAAATTAATATTTTCCTTATGAATCATAAATTCTAATTAGTATCTAAAAGCATTATATTATTTTGAACTGGTTCTCACCCTTTTTCTTTCAGCTCTCTCTTCCTCTTCTTTTCTTAGTTTTTCTTCCAATTCTATCCTCTGTTTCTCAGCCTCCTCCCGGGCCTTCTTTTCCTGTTCCTCTCTTTCAGCTTTCTGTAAGTTAATATTAATAACAAATAACATTTTAAAATGATAATAATCACAAAATAAACAACTTCCATATTAGTGCTGTAAAGTAGGAAAAGGTAATAGAACAAAACTAATACCTTTATATACATGTTAAGAATAAACTTAGATTTCAAACTTTTAGTTTGTGTAAACACTTTAAAAAAAAATAATAATGTTCAACCATCAAGTTTCAGCTAATCACTGCTGTGAGCAGGTTAACTGTCGAATGACTTGGATCATTGTTGTAAACTCTCAATTACTCTAACCTAGAAGAAAACACTGGTCCAATTCGTTGTAGTTACAAGAGTTAGGCCAAACACTATTATTTATAATCAATTTATAAATAAAAATAAGCATCATTTCCAACAGTTCTGATAACTTTCCTAATACAATTGTGGATTTGAGAAAAAATAAACTACCATACAAGGAAATACAAAAAGAAAATAAAAAATGAAGAATGAAGATCCCGACTGACCTCATCAAGGGTCTAGCCAGCCAAGATCTTTATCGAGAGAAGTTTATTTTCTTTTAGTATTTCTATTCAAATTATTTTGTACAATCTAGCTGCTTTTAGCGCTATTATCATAATAATTTTTTTGCGATTGCATTAATTTTTAACTTGTTTGTATTCTAGCAAACACGGCATATGCCCGCCATAAAGTCAATGGAAAGAAATTGCGCAAATAAAAAAACTGCATATTTACTTGTCTTGCTTCCTCCTCCTTCCTCTCCTGTTCCTCCTTTTCCCTCTGTTTTTGTTCCTCGATGGCTTTGTTCAGTTTCTCCTGCTCCAACTGCCGATGGAGCTCGGCAAGTCGGATCTGTTCCTCTTCCATTCGCTTCTGCTCTGCTTCTTCCAGTTGGCGCTGCTCTTCTTCCTTGCGCCTAAACAAACAAAAAATGACATTGGCTAGGATTAAGTAGGGCTACACTTTGAGCAACTGGTAGAGCTCAGTCTAGATTTAAAAGGAATATCGACTTTAATTGGGGGCCCGCCTTACAGCAAAGAATGCTGCACATCACAGAAGAGGAAGTGAAAATCAAGACTTAAAAGTTGGGCTGAATTATCTTGCACTAGATGATACACAAAGGGCAATTGAGAATGGGGGTAGTAATTTAGAACCCGAGTTAAGTGGTGAGCCAACACCTGAGTAGACACCCAACGCAACTTTTAGTAGCAACATTGTATGCAGAGTCAGGAGTAGCATATTTAACAATTACTCCGAATACAGAGGGTATTGGTCAGACTCTTTGGCTGCACAGACCCCATCTATTGAATCATGGGATATTTTAGCTACTAGTTTCTTAAATAATTGAAATAAATTCTACCTGAAAAACATTGAATTTTTGGTTATTGATTAAAAAGTGGATATCATTGTGAGAGTCTTACCCAATGAATAATTATTAAAAATAAACTTTGTTACGCATTTTCTTGCTGTTATTATGGAATGGAAAGATTAGCTACTGGCAATACAAGAAACAAAATCCAAATAACTCACTTGATTTCCTCCAATCTCTGTCTTTCTTGCTCTGCCTCCCTTTCTGCCTGTTCTCTGGCAAGTCTCCTCTTCTCTGCCAGAGCAGCCCTGGCTTCTTCCGCAGATGTTATCCTTGGTTTAGGAGGAGTGAAATCTTTTCCTCTGTTCTCCACAATGAGACTGGTGGTCATGGAAGCAGGAATTTCATCTTTTTCTTTCTTGGAGGATTCAGATATATCGCTATTTGTAATGCAAAAATGGAAGGTTTAATTACATCAATTTAATTTATTTTCACAATACATTAGAGGAGACAGCTTCCTCTGTGTCGCTTTAGACGTTTGATAGTTATAGAGCAAACATGAAATTGTGTAACTGATTTAGAAACACAATGTAATGAAAAACATGTTTTCAGTATTCACACTCTTAACCAGCCCGAAAGAAACTGAGGGCAAGCCAGTAAAATGAAAATCCAGTTAGACTTCAGAATTGAACTTAATTAAAGTTTAGATATGCATTTGACACTACAAAAATTACCCTAAAAATGCATAACTATTTTGTTAAAGAAAATCAGAAACTTGCCACCTAGTTAACCATTTTTTTTATCAGCATCCTATATTCGGGGGATCGATAATACAACAGGTCATTTTTAGCAAATTTTTTCAATTTAAGGATAAATTTGGCTAGTTAAGGTAGAGATCTTATTAAACAAAGCCTGGTTAAGAGGGAGCCACTGTATATATACATATAATATGTATATGAAACTTTATGACATCTAAGCATCTTCTCTTGTTTTTTTTTTTAATATTTTGTTTCAAGTTTCACTCTACTTAAATTCCTGCACTCAAATTTAAAAATAAAGACACATTTTTTTTTAAAGTAAGGTAACTTACGAAACATATTTTCGAAAATATAAGAACCATACGTACCCCACAAGACTTCTGGTCATCCAAGCAGGAATATCATCTTTCCCCTTCTTGGTCGAAACTCCATTTTCAACTATGGCCTTTGTCGGAACATCTATATTCGACTCTTTTGGAATGTTTTGCTCAGCAATTTCGTCTTGCACAGTGTCTTTAATGGCAGATTCTGTTTCACAAGAGTCTGGCTGTCGTTCCGAGACAGATTGACTAAGAGATTCAGGGTCAGATTCAATGGCAACATCAGTTGGTAGTTTGTCTGCACTGCTCTTGGGGGATGTTACAGTTGAGCTAGGGTTTGGAGCAGATGTTGGAGGAGTTTGTTTAGTTTGGGGAGAATCTTCTTTCTTGATGCCATTCTGTTTAATTTCCGGATGCGGTTTTGCTTCGGTGGAGGGTTTGCCATCACTAGTGGTGGACTTATTTGTAGGTTTTGCCATCTATAATATATTAAAAACTAGTTATATATAAAATAAACAAGTTTAGATTACTTGTGCATTAAAATTGTTAACACGTGTTGACACAATTAACACATGCAAGAAGTAAAATATGTTGCTATAGGTAATGTGTGTTTATTAATTTAAATCATATTTGTTTTTAATTAATTTGACATTTAATAGCAACATGATTTAAAAACTCATGTCATGTGAATGGATCAAATTTAAGCGAAATTACCTTGCGTAGATTATCTTTGATGGGAACAGGGTGCAACTTGGCTTTTGCTACTAGCTCAGTTGGCTTAGGCGGAAGAATTGGCTTTTTGGGAGCAGTTAATGGCTTAGCAGTCTTCAATTCACTACTTTCTCTGTTGGCACTCTTTGCACGTTGAGGCTTGGTGGCTGGAGCAGGAGCTAATAATAAGGAAAAATATTAGTTTCAGAATAATACTTTTATTGCAAACTTCTTTTTATACATAAATTTGAATTGACTGCAACTGACATTGAGCTCATTTATTTTTAACAGCCAATAAATAATTGATTGTATATTAACAGAATAATTCACAGGATAAAAATGAAGCAGGTTGTAAAATTGATACAATTGTCAAAATTTTTGTAAAGATGATACTTTTTTATAGTTGACCACTAAAGAAATAAAGACTACTTAGGGGGCTTTTAAAATATTATAATAATATCTATTTGTAGTATTTTTGTGAAGGCAACGGTGGTGCTCTCCTCAAAGAGCGAAAATGCTGTGATCGGAATAAGGAAGTCTGCATCACTGGATGAAAGTTTTTAATGGATCAAAAACGGTGTAAATGTATGCCTTCATGGTACTTAGAGTGTGCAGATGTGTTTAATTAATGAATAAACAGCGTTGTTTTAAAAAGGTACTAAAATAATGAACTATTTTTGATTTTGAACATGCCTCCTCAACAAGGAGGCCAACAATAGTGGCAGCCGTGCGGATTTAACAACGTTAACAAGACTATTCTAAGCGGAGTTACGGTTGCCAATGTTCTTCAACGTAAATAAACTAAAGGAAATTGATATCTCTTGTGCAATGGTATGTGGTTATCACTTTATGACTTTCTTGGTGGGGAGCAAGATCGCCAAGCACTGCGACTTTAAGTCTATTGTACTAAGCCCCAGAAATGACACAAGCATAAGAGACACACAAAGAAAGAGACGACACAAACACATAGACAAATAACAACATTTATTGACAGTCACAAACATCCATGCCTGACCGGGATTCAAACCCGACCCCAGCAGCTCCAAAGGCTAGAATCCTAACGAGTGTGCCACTGGGGCGGCATGGTATGTGGTTGCAGAATAGTCATTTTTTTAATTAGCAGATTTTGAGAACCACCGTTAATGTCTAATGTCAGACATAATAAATATTAAAATTTGCTTTACATAGTGGTAAAATTGATAGCAGCACCATTTTTAGAATATGCGATTTGGGCAGCTGGCTAATCTTCATTAATGGGCAAAACTGCAATTCAATAAAACACAAATTAAAGAAACTCAATCCTACCGTTTCTATCCAGTAACCTGGGCTGCCTTTCCGGTTCCTTCCTAAGAGTTGAGCTATCCACTATGGAACCGGCCACACTGAAAGGACGTGGACGTCTAGGGGCCGTCCTAGGACGCATTTGGACAGCAGAGACGGAACTGGACGTAGCACTTATGTCGGAAGTTCCGGATAGAGAACTGTGGGGACGGGACGGGGACCGAGAGGAATCTTTGCCTGAAATTTGGTTGAATTTGAAGTGTTTTAATTGGTGTGGTAAATATAATTTGTGAAAGTATGTCATTTTCATGATATGATATTACATTGAATATAGTCAGTCTAATAACAAAATCATGAATGTGCAAAAGTACAAAGATGGCAAACAAAAAACTGTTAAAGCCCTCATTTTCAGAAACCGCCAATAACTAGGATTTGGCACATTTATGGTTTTGTAATTGGAACAACAATATAAGCTATAACTTAATTTTGTAATAGCTAACAATTACTTTTATTATTTGATAGTTTTAATAGTTAGATAATGGTTATTTTTTTAAAAAAAACTTTATATTAAAAATATTTTTATGAATAACTTTTTTAACAAATTTTAAAATGAATTGAATAAAAAAAATACAACACTGAGGAAAAGAGAATCTTTAAAATATTTATAATCTTTTTAAAACTTAAAAAAATAGATTTTCTATAATTTTCATTTTATTACTGCTGCTAATTTTTACAAGGTTTAATTTGTTTATATTTTATTTGCGACACACCATAGATAAAGTTTTAATGAGAAATTTTAAAACAAATTGCTTTAACCATTGGAGTATGCTGAAAACAGTGTCAAAGTGAGGATAAGTTTTATATTTAGTATACTGCAGATAAAATTTTAAAAAATTAGTTAAATGAAAATAAAAAATAGCAAGTAATATTATATACATTACCAGTACTAAATTTTTAAGATATAATAAATAATTACTTACAAATATCAACAGCATAAAAGAAACAGACTCCCCAAGGTTAGGATAATAGGATTTTAACTGAGCACAACCACAATAGACCTACTTCCACCAGTTTTCTCTAAATGACAAAGGATAGGTAAATTTACAGAGAAAAGACACCACCACCACATTAGGGAGATCCAATTAACCAAAAAGCAATTTCTAAAACTACAGTGCATGCATACGGTTTCAAAGCAAGCATACAGAAGCATAGCAGTTAGGCAGGCAAAAAACAGGGTAAAATACATGCAAGGAAGAAAATAAAGCAAAACAAAATAGCGGGACAGCTTTTAGTAAAATGCATTTAGCTACCTATGTTGATATGGATATAGAGCAAGCAAAATATATAAATAAAATTATAAAAAGAAAACAATCAAATAAAGATTATTATTAAAAAATTATATAAACAAAATTTGGTTTTCTTTCCTGCACCTATGGTAATTTCTTGGGATTTATTATATGACAATTTCAATTTACAAATATAAACTACATTTTACTGTATGTTTAATAGAGATAGATATAAATCATAATAATATTTTGAATAGATATTGTAGGCATACACACAAAAAATTTAATATCAAGAATTTGAATCTTTAAACATAATTTTAAAAATACCCAAGAAAAAGTAAGTTTCAGTACATTACAATTGAATTTATTTTGTGTTTAGAGAGCTGTGATTAAATATTCCTTAGAAGACCTACAAAAAAAATATTTTAAATCGATAGATTTTTTTCTAAATATGAAAAGAAAATATCAGATTGTGATTATCAGAACAACACAGTTGCATTAGAATTTAATCTTGGTGTTGGAAATACTGATTGAAAAAATAGTCTACCATTAAAAAGTGTGCATCGCAGAAGCATTGTACTAAGGTTAGAAAACCAAATCCATGAATAAAATAAATAAATCAGTCTTTTATAAAAAGTATAAGCAGAAAAAAACAAAATCCACACAAGCACAATCATTCTCAAGCATACCTTGGCCATTCTCAGGCTTGCTCAAATTCCATGCAGACGCGGCCTCAGCCCTCAACCGTGCAGCCCGCGTCAACCTCGGAGCAGCAACCGACAACATGCTCGTCGCCGGACGCAACCGCGGCTGAAACGTCGGCGACGGCGTGAACCGTTGCCGACCGGTTGCAGCCGAATCTCCCGCCAGATGCAGCATGCTGCGGGACATGTTGCCGCCGGTGGGCGACGGCGTGAACCGTTGCCGGGGCGCTGCGGCCGGATCCCCCGGCAGATGCAGCATGCTGCGGGACATGTTGCCGTTGTTGCTGCTGCGAGACACGCTGCTGTTGAAGGGCGGCCTAGGGGCGGGTTTCTTGGCAAGGTTGCACATGCTCTTGCTCATGCTCGGGGACACGGTTCTGGGGCCGTTGTTGCCGCTGCAGCTGTGGTAGCCGGGTGGGGTGGTGTCGAAGTTGCGGTAGGTCCGGCGTGGTTGCGCCAGTTGGTCCAACCGGGTCATGCTGACGGCCCGTGACGGGTGGTTACCTCTCTGGCTGTTGTGGGGGGTGATGCTGCGCTCCCGGGGGGTGATGGTCGGGGTGATGTCGGTGCGCTTGCGGCCGCGGAAGGTCGCTGATGACGAGAGGGAGACCATGCTGCGGGACATGCAGTCTTCGCCTGTGGAGAAATATTTATTTTATTAATTCTAAATACTCATGTAGATATTTTTTAGATTAAACATACCTCTCATTTCAACTGCTACACAATTTGAGAAGTGCATGCTATTATTGAATCCTATCTTTTAAAAAAAAAATTATTGAATTTGAAATACCAATAGCTTTCAAAAATCTAAATTTCAAAAAATAAATCAGTAGACTGAATCAGTTCAAATAAAATCGGTAGACTACCAAAGATATGTTGTTCAAGTTCAATAAGCAACTTTAGTTGTGAAAAGTGTATCTTGCAATACAAAAAATAGTTTAAATTAACAATAATTTTTTTAGTCCTATAGTCTTTAGTCTAACTACAAGATTAATTTTCATTCAAAGCACTAATGCGAACATGTGATGTCCCAGCTTAAAAAAATAAAATAAACTGAAATAATACATAATTTATGCACCATATTCAAACTAAACAAATATTTGAAACACAAAAAATTTAAACCAAAGAATTATACAATTATAAATGATACAAATAGGTTAATAAATGCTAATAAAACATGTTTATAACAAAATACTTAAAGAATACTAATTCTAAAAAACAAACACTCAAATACAAGAAGCAAGTTTATGCTGCATGTTAGAATTACATTCAGCAACAGGCACTGCTTGGGTTGCAATCCAACTAAACTATTTTTTTTTTAATTTGCATGCTTTTTTCTAATTTCTCTACATGCTTATACATGCAAAGGATTGGAACTAACTACTTAAAAAGCAATGAAATTAAATCTTCTTTCATTACGAAAAAGTTAGTAAATTCACAGCCACAAACAGAAATATTTTTTCTCACTCTCTTATGTCATTCTTAAAAAATATTTAGTTGACAGATCGATAACTATTAGAAAACATTTACAAAGGAACATTAAAATTTTGTTGAACATGTTGCTACAACAGATTACCACTGAGTGTAGTCTTTTTTTTATATGTAGTTTGTCAAAGACATGATTTTTTCAATAAAGTAAAAAAGTAAAGAAAAAAACAATAGACTTCCTTTTTTCAAATTTTGAATTTGTTTTTGAGTAAATTTTAAAGCAAAAAACTCTTGTTTCGTTAAATTCCACCTTGCCCTGCTCCCACTGTCTTTATATGAAAAGTACTTAAATTACAGCTATATCACTGAAACCACATTCATGCAGAACTCTTCACGGAAAGATTTAAATGAATTTTCCATGGGAGATGTAGTTTAGAAAAATTCAAATGCTTAAAGTAAGAAATTTATTATTTTTGTTCAATTTTTTCCTTTCTTTCCTGTTACAGAACAAGGATAAAAATAGGGATCTTCACTTTTGCAGAGGCGCACAGTGTAGCATCAATCACAAAATTGGGTTTGGAGAGCGTCAGCGAGCGAAGCAATCATGGTAGTAAAAAATAAAATTACTTCTTTTTCATATAAAAGGTCACTTAATTGCAGAACTAATAAATGGTTATAACACAAAATCTGTTGACAACTACATTAGATTGACCAGAAAAATAATTCTAAAAAAAAAAGAATCCTAAAAACTATTATTCCTCTTTTTTAAAAAAAATGCCACCTTCTCAATAAGATTAACAGTTTAAAAGGTGAGATAAAGCCATAAAAGTTTATTTAAATAATTTTAAAGTAACTAACTTTATTTGTGAAATACTATATTAAAAAATTTATTGTATAATGTTGTAAAAAAAGTGAAAGTAAGTCAACTTAAAGTAAGTTGACATTGCTTCAAAGGAAAATTATTGTAAAAACACAACAAAGTTTAGAATTAAATACTTACTTTTCCAAGAAAATATCTATAATCAAAACTAACACCCTGCCAACTGAGACTTTACAAATAAGCTTAATTTATTAGCTACAGATTTTCATACCCTCTGTTCAAAGCTTGTTCTGTACTTTAAGCGAGCAGCAACCACAGTTTAAGCAATTTTTTTTAATATGGTTTTAATTTCGTAGCATTTAAGTCAATGGCATGTTTATCATAAAACCCGATATTAATGGTAATCCACTCCTAAGCATCCAGCAGCAACAACTATCAATACATGCAGTTGGAATTCTTTTCCGATTCTGGTTAATCAAGCCAAACTAGCATGTTGCCACCCCTTACTCACCAACTGTAACCCCAGACCCAACTAGCCAACCACTGGACGGATTATCAAAATGATAAGAGCGGCTGAAAAGACTGTTTTCTGTCATTGAGAGGCAGGCCTTCATGTCCCTGGCACTGTTTTGATGCATGGCAATCAGTTTAGATTCAAAACTAACTGCGGGAACGAGGCTGGATGATTGAAAATAATTTGGACGGTCGTAACGTAAATCATCATAGAACGAAACGCTTTCTGTAAGAACAAAATTAAATCAAAGAAAAAAAGTTGAGATTAAAGTAAATAAAAATCGTGAAATGAATAAGAATAAACATGGGATAAAATAAAAGCAAATGTGATAAAATAAAAAATATGGGAAGTAAATAAATGTGGAATAAAAAAAACTAATTACGTATAGTTATGAGATAAAGAATGCAAAATAAACCTTCTGGAGGATAAAAATTTATCTATATATGTCAAATTATTGCCAGTTTTTACAACAAACGCTCAAGATATCACAAATAGTTTACATTTTATTATTTTATACAACCTCAAAAAGTGTTTCGAAAACAATTACTACCACTAAATTTCCTAGGAAGGCATGTGGAAAATTAAAATAATTACATACAGTAAAGGCCCATTCATTTGAAATTTCGTCTATCCTCGGAAGGTTAAGAAAAGTAATTATGATAAAAATATTACCTATTGATTACAAATAAATAACTACAAACTTCACTAACCAAACTTTCGGTCCAGGCTACAGGCAGAAGTCGCTCTTGGAGGTCCAATGTCCCTTTCTTCGGATCTCTTGCCGACAGCACACATCAAAACGGATCCTTGGTTCCGTACTCCTATTGCAGCCAGATCCAAGTCAAAAGATCTGGGGGTTGAGCTCCCAAAGGCAAAGTACTGGGAGTTTCTTTGAGCATTGCGGCGGGCTTCGATTCTGGCCTCTCTTTCCATGTTCCGCCGAAGGATAGCTTCCTTACGCTCCTAAAGACAAAAGGAATGAAATAATTTTGTTGGAAATTTAATTTCAAATTTATCAATAAAAGATATTTAATTAAAAAAAATTATGGAAAGGTTTTGTGGTTGAATTAACTAAAGCTACACATTGGCTTTGTCTTATGGTCAAAGAAAGTGCTTTGGGTGGGTAAGATCAATGCTATTAATTAATCATTTAATTGAACTGTAAACTAAAATTTTAAGTCTGATTCACTGAAATAACATGCAATTTTTAAAAAGTGGCTTGGAATGCATAGCCTAACTTTAAAAGAAAATTATCATTCAATAAAATTCATGTAACATTTTTACTGAAATAAAAAGATTAATGGCTATTTAAAATGATTTTACATTAATTTTAATATTCTATTTACTATTTGATACACTAAGTTTTGAAATTCTCTCCTACTTTTAATTTATAGTTCCCAAAGCAACTAGAAGCATTGTCTACTTTTTCGTGTCATTATCTTGTGTAAGAAGTATCATACATATAACCTTCCTATTGACACTAATAGGACACTTTTCTACTAAGTACTGAATAGAGAACATAACAAAAAATTGCCTTTAACCCTTTCCTTACTGAAACGCCCTAAAACGCCCGAACAACTAAGGATTCGATAATGTTATTCATATCAAATATTACGAGGAAGCAAAATTCTTTCGTCAGGAAAGGATTAAAGGACTTGTATAAATATTAAAACAGATTTTTATGTTGATACACAGAAACTGAGCAAATCAAATAAAATTCAATTGAAAGCCATGCTTTCTAAAAGACACGGCATCATTCTGTAATGAAGAACCCTCTTAACCTTCCTAAATGGGACCAAGTGCAAGCTGGTTAAGCGAAAATCCTGTGAAACCAGAGAGGTGAAATTAAGATTTGGATATACTTTAATTGCAAAGGTTTATACATTCATGACATTGTCCTTGTAAATACATAATTGAGAGATTTAGGGGATTTTCAGGAGTCCCTTCAACCATTCTCCAATTTAGGCACTTGACTTTCAAGTGAGTGGTAACCTATATACAGAGTCATATTTACAAAATTCTCTAAAGCAACACCACAATCCCACCTGTTCAGCCTCCCATATCTGCCTCTTCCTTTCCTCCACCTGTAACCTCCTCTCTGCCTCCTTTATCTTGGCCTCCTCTATCCTCCTCCGTCTCTCTTCTTCTTGCTGCTCCCTGTGCTTCTTGGCCAGGTTGAACTGTAGCTCCAGCTCACGGACCTTGCGCAACCTCTCCTCTTCCTGGAGTTCGAGGTTGCGCAGTCGACGCAGCTTCTCATCTTTTTGCTGCTCTTTCGAGTCCCCTGGTTTAAGAGAGGAAGTTTAAGGTTACAATGGAGATTTGGTTTGGTTGGATCGATGTTATAACTGAAGGTACAAAAGGGCTATTGGTAAATTGAACTGCAGTCAAGTATATACACAGTATCAAGACTTTGGACCCTAACAGATTTATCATGCTCTGGTCCCAAATACATGGCAGGATTTTGGGAAGGGAAGATTCGTTTATAGTCCAGGGTAATCCCTTTATAGGATGGCTAGACAGGAACAGAACACAGGAAGATATCTTCTGAGGCATGATGCTTAAGTCACCATACAATGGAGAATTATCACATGTCTTAAATTTTGTTGAAAATGGGTTAATTTTGTAGATTAAGATGTCTGGAGTCCAAAAATGTCATTAAAATTTTTTTAACGAAATATTTTCCGAGTTATTCAAATTTGAAAAAACCAGAGCCGCGGCGCAAGGGCGTGTCACTTAAGGAGCGTCGTGACGTAGCAAGGTCTTCTTGTTCCTCCTCCCCTTGAGAACAGCGCAGCGAAATTGCACGTGCGTTGATTTTTGTATTATTTTGAGTTTTTAAAATATTTTTCTCCAATGGCTATTGAACAGGGTTTTACCAAAGCACAAAGAGATATTTTGCCAAACATTTCCGAGGATATGATAATAAATTTTTTTAAAGAAAATTTGGATTTTTTGTCAGCTGAATTGAAAGGTATCAAAGCTGAAAAGTAAGATGTTTCAAAGATATTTAGTTAATTTATTGTTTTATAGGAAATAAAAAAAAATTACATATAGCAATAGCATAAATATGTTTTATGACTATATATTTTAAGAATAAAGTTTATGTGATATTTATGTTATAGTAAAAGTGTGATAAAAAAAACTTATTTTAAAATCAAAACTAGGTATTCCTACTAGTAGATAATTCTTTTTCTCTATAGTTAGTTACATGCTTAACTATTTAAAAATATATTTAAGAGGGGGATATAAAATATATTTATTTAAATATATTTTTAATTAATATATATTTTTAATATATATTTTAATATATTTATTTAAATATATTTGGGGTTTTCAGTACCCCAAAATCGGTGAAAAAATCGAAACAAAAATTATTGGCTTAAAATACTATAACAACCTTTATTAATAATGTCACAAAGTATCAAGACGATTGGAAAAATATTTTTGACATTAAAAGCCATTTTAATGTCATGGCTTCGTAAGGAAGTGGGTTAACAACAAAAACTTTAAACGCGTTTTTCTCAGAACTTGATTTTTTGAACTTCGATGTACCTTTTCTCAAAAACTATGCTATGTTTTCTCGTAAAATTTTTATATGATGTAATACATAGTATAGATTAACCGGAGGTTATAAATTTTAATATAACTAAAGTGAAAAAAAAAGTTATGCGGCAAAAAAGTGAAAATTTTCATGATTTTTTGGTACTTTAAAACTTATTTTATTTTAAAAAATCTAACAGTTATTTAAAAAAAAAAACTTTTACCCTCAGATTAATGTATAAGGTTGATATAACACACACAGAAAATTTTAAGATGATCTGATCTGTAGTTATTGTGAAAAGGTACATTGCAATCGGCCAATTTAACATTACCGATCTACAACGTACCGAACCCCCTAAACGGGGCTATTTAGTTAAATTAGAAGTTATTGTCGCATTAAAAATTAATGTTTAAACGTAAATTTTTGTCACCTTACCAGATAACTTGAATTGTATACTTGAGTAGTCTACTAATATAAGACTTCTATTTTAATGTTCTGTACAGTATAAGGCTACATTAGAATGTAAAACTATATAGAAGTGCTTGTTCTATTAAAGATGAATATTATTAGTTTTAAATTAAAAACCTTTATTTGTTTTTAGAACCTCACCAAAACTAAATAGTACTTCAATACTAATCACCAACTTTGATATTTCTGTTTCAATACATTCCAAAGGTACGAGGCCAAAGGAACGCTCTTTTTGGGAGATCTTTTCATAGCTCTGCACCATTTCAGTCTATCTTTTTTATTCCTCGGTACATTTAGAAATAGTTTGTCAGGAGTATAATATGGGATGTATTTCCACACATTGGCACAATACAGTACTTTTTAGAAGCCTTAATATTATAAAAATAAGCTTTGAAGAAAGGATATAAGAGAAGCGAAAAATCGAATGCAGCAAAAGCTGCGTTCGCTTCTTCTCGGTGGGAGAAGACCTTACTACGTCATATCACGTGACTCTCTGTATCGAATGAAAACCGAAACTGCTCTTTTATTAATTTAAATTAAAAGCAAAATACGAATCTGTAAGAAGAATGAATACATTTTTTATGGGTTTTAAGTCATTTAGAATCATTTAAAAACAAGGGGAAAAAATGTGATAATTGTCCATTATCATACAGATAATTAATATAATACAATCTTAAACTGATTGAATTTGAGGGCAAAACTGACTGATTGAAGGGTTTGAATTCTGTAGTGCATCTTAGTTTAAGTTCATAGATACATAAATTGCCTTAAAAAACTGAATTGTCAACTTGATCATGCTAATTGGATAGAAAGGAATTCAGAACCTTTTTACAAATGGGCAAATTTATGAATTGGGAAAATGATACTTTTATATGTCCAATAATTGACTTTTTAAGTATGAAAACCATGTACAAATTTGTGAAGAATGACAAAATTATATTGTTACAGACTCTGCTGAAGCAAAAAAATATCATATTGCTTTGTGAAAAAAAAATTGGCAGAAAATTGCAATACTAACCGCCTGCTTTCGATTCAGACTGTGTTCCACCAGGTACAACTTCTTCATGTCCACTTTGAGCAAACCAGTAGGAGGACTCTATAAAAGTTATATTGATTTTTTTAAATTTTATATAGATTTTTATTTGATTTATAATACATACAAAGATTAACATTAATAAATTAATGTCTGATAGCATCATGGGCTATTACTATTTAAAAATTTAAAACATTTTCAAAAATTCTTTTTCTATTTCATAACTCTACGTAAGTACAGTGGTGGCCAAAAGTGTGGACACTTTTTTTTAAGTTTCATGTAACTTTGAGTGCTTGTAAAATATATTAATTTTTACTTAAATCCAAACGTTTATACATTAAATTAAAGGTAATTTAATGTAGAATTTAGTAATAAAAATTGCCAAAAGTGAAAATTGATATATTCTTCAAGCACACAATGATGAAAAACATGAAACATTCAAAAAGTGTCCACACTTTAGGCCACCACTGTATATTAAAGTATATTTCGACTAATTAAAAATGCTTTTGCTTTGAGAAATTTTTGTTTTGAAGTAAAAACATGGAGCAAATTTTTTAAGTGACTTTATGGACAAAACATAATTGCATTTAGCAGTTTGAAGAAGGGAAAGCAATTGTGCCCAAATTTTTATAAATAAATTGATTCAAAAAGCATTATTTTTTTAATGATTTATGTTTAAGAAATTTGACCTTCATGAGTTTCAAAGCTCCTGCTGTTTTCCATTATCCACACTGCACCATAATGACAACTCTAACCATGTGAGATAATTAAACAAAACAATGAATTTGATAAATTAATTTAACAAAGTCATACAAAATTAGGGTATGGTTGATAATTTATATGTATAAAAGCAATCAGTTCAAAACTTTTTTTAAAAAAAATTTACCTCTTGTTTGAGATTTGCTTAGTGGAACAGGAGAGATTTCTTTTGCCATTTCTGACGAGTGTAGGGATTGTTCATTATTATCTGAAATTTAAAATTTATAGATCTTATGTGAGTGCCATAACAGTATAAAGTATATCTATCAAGATATCAGTAAAACCGAGAAATTTTATTTTTTCGTAACATTTTCGCAATTAGTTCAGCAAAAAGCACAAAACTTTTTTTAAAATTCCACAAAATATATACAATTTTAAGCATAAAACTACAATGTAAAAAGTAAAAAAATTTTATAATATGTCACATATTTTTTTAAGTAACCCAAATACCTCTCAAGCAATAATGCAACATTTTTATGCCTACACCTTATTCAAAATCTTTCTTCATAGTTTTATTTTTAAAATAAAAAACATTCTTATTAAAATATCAATTTTTAAAATAAATATCATTTAAACTTAAGTTTAGTTATAAAATAGTTTTTACTAATTAATTTTTTAAAAGAACACAACAATAAATAAATTTTTAATTGAAACAAATGTCGAAAAAAAAAACGTAGTTTCATGACAAATGTAGCAGAATTATCATTTAAAATCATTATAATGGTTTTAAAACAACTGTAGATTTTGTAACAGAATACTTATGCTAAAAATTAAAAGTTATTTTATTCTATTAAAAGACATGTTTTCGTTTTTTATTTTAATTCTCAAAATTAAAACCTTGCTCATTAAATTAGTAATAGATAACTTTTACTCAGTAGTTGACTTTAAAAAAAATGGTAAAGGTAAGTTAAAGTATAATTTTCAAACATTCATCAGCAAAAAAGTAAATTTATGAAGTATCGTACGTAAGTAAATAAATATGAAAATCGTGCGATCGTTAAAATTTTTTTTTAAAACAAAAAATAATATTTGTGCTCATTAACTTTTGTATATAAAAGCTGATCTTTGAACGGTGACCTTCAAAATTTATAAAATTAAAATCGAACCCTATCTTTAAAAATCTCAATATTCCACATAAATAATCTAATTTAAGCCCCAATTATGAAGAATTTCTTTTAAAACTCAAAAAACGGTGATAAACTTTTAACTTCTACACATTAAAAAAAACCTTCCTTTACCTAATTATGAAATATCCTCAATCAAAATACACTTCAATCACACCAATTTCAATTCACTTTTTTCACACCAATGATGTCACAAAGGGTAATCCAATACTAACGGTATCCATCACATCATTTCATAATGTTCTACAAAACACCCAAACTCAGAATAGTAACCACACATAAGCAAGCAGCGCAGACGTTGTTGGTTCCATGATAATAAATTGAGGTATCCCTTTTCACCCAGACAGGTAACATTGGAATCCGGGAGTAATGAGCAAGTTCATCTGACCGTAGCATCAAAAAATATAACAAACCGTCCTACTGTAAAGAATAACCGGTTGTGCATCTCTTAAACTACACAACACTTTTATTTTTTTTTTCGTCCTCTTTCAGAAAATTTTTCATTCTTTTCCTCTTTCAGACGTTTTAGTTGTGTTCCTTTATTTCCCACGAGGATTCCACCCCCGCAGGCTAAAAGATCTTTTCATTCATATATATTTTTTTACGTGAAAGAAATATGTAGATGCCTGAGAAGCGATCATCAACTTAAATTAATATTAGAATACTATATACATTTAGTTAATCCGGAGAAAGGTTAATAAATTGGGTTATTTCTTAACCTTTTCAGTCCCAATGACAATTTAGCATCATCATTTTAAAAAAAATTCTGATTGATTGAAGAATCGAATGATGTACTTTTTGATATCATAAATACTTATAGTATTTATGATATCAAAAAGTACATCATTCGATTCGTCAAACTTTTTACTACAAGAAAATATTTTGTATTAATCCCAATAGATGTCAGCCCTATTATTATTTTTTATTTTAAATTATGATCAGAAACATGATGATGCCAAATGGCATCACTGCGACTGAAAGGGTTAATTAGAACAATGAATTAGTATAAAATTTTGGTTTATGATCAAAAAAGTTTGCAATGCTAAATTACAAAAAAATGTGAATTTTATTTGAAGACCATTATCAGTTATCAAAAAAAAACTGAAAGTAATATTGATTATAGCAAATTTATTTTAATATGTTTTGTACATGGCTATATTCCCAGAAGCAGAAAGTGATCAAAACTGCAACAAATGCTTTTGCCGATCAATCGGATCGGCCCTAGGCGATCCAGCAGAACATTTAAAGTTTTGGCTTAAATTTAATATCGGAAAATCAAATTCAATTTGATGATTTTAATTTTAAGAAATTGCGTTTTTACCGTTTTGGATCGGCCGTCTTCAAAATTTCGTGACTACCCGATTTTCAAAGGTTTAAGATTAGCGACAATTGATGTTAACTTAAAAGATTTGTCGATTTGGCTATGATTGTTTTTTTAATTTAAAAGGAAGCTGTTTATAATTTTTGAGGTTTTACGATACCTTTACCGATTTTCAAGTTTCCTCTTGCAGGTTTTTGAGAAATTGTTATTTACATATCTTCCTGGTTTTACTTTACTAATTCTAGCATTTCTACATGGATGGGGTTACTATCAGAAAGATCTTCAACGAAAGTTTAAAAAATAATAACAAGGTAGATAGTGAAAGCGTTGATTTACAATAAAATGTAGGGATTTTCCATCGTGTTTATCTGTTAGCACATATTTAAAAAAAAAAAAAAGCTAGACTTAGTCAAAGAATTTGAACAGCAGAACAATTCAGCTGACTGAGTGTTACGTTGCAGAACACTGTAAAAAAATTCAGCTTCTGGGGCTATATTTAGAATGCTTCCGTTTATTACATACATTATTTCCGTACTTAGGGGTTCGACTACATTATTCCGGATATACAATACGATGATTTTTCAGTTTACAAGCAAAATACAATTGATGTCAAGTTTAAGTTTTATATTTTAATTTTGCTATTTAAAAATTTAAGAGTTTATCGAAACATTTTTTTAATTGTTCTAAATTCCACAAGTTATCATTCTCAAACATAAAGATTAACTCAGTTTTTTTGTTTTACTTTTTCACTACTGTTAAAACTACTATCCTCTTATTCGGGCGGTATTTTTTTGTGAGTAAATTTAAATCACTCATCAGTTTTATTAATTTGAAAATAAACTCTCAAATATTCTGTACAAATAAATTGACTTAAAAACCTAATTTAAGAGACACATAAAACCGTCAGCACACAGTAATCATTAAAAATTACAATCAATAACACACTGCCCTACAAATTTCAAAGCCCTAACAAAAGGGATGCAAATCAACAATCGATTCATTTTAAGAAATCTTGTTTACAATGTCAAATACGTTTCGTCCTACTTGTTAATCTAAAATTAACACAACCAATTTTTTTACTAATGACGAACCCATCAAATTAACACGAAATAGATGCTCTAAATAAGCCGGCGGAACTACGAAAAAAATGTAACAGGTGTGGCATAAAAAATCTCGAAGATCTAATTAAACTCTAAATTCTTAAGATCCAATCTTTCCTTTCGGCACGACATTTAACTATAAGATCTTGTCCGATTTTGGCAGCATCCACCGCTTCTGCTTTAGCATCTGAGTTCTTCTGGTCACGGTTTGTCAGTTGCGATAATAATGGTCATTAAGGCGAACCGGTATGCTATATGAGAACAATGAGAATGTTGCGAGTGTTTCCGCGCACAAGCAAAAGGGCTTCCCGCCCATAGTTTGATTTCCAATAGTTAGTTGGAAGGAAATGGCCACCTGGCGACCTTGGCTTCGGAAAGAGATAAAATAGACGGGGTTAAATTAATATGATTTGCATACAACATTCAAATAATAAAGCTTCTGGAACTTTCTAAAAAATCATTCTATATCACACTAATAAGCTTTGAACTTTGAAATTTCAATTCCACAGTGCTCTGTTGCTGAAATCATGTATTTTTTTTTTAGGAGCTCCATCTATGGCAAATCATAATTCCGCTTTTCAGCAAAACAGTTTACCTTCAATTAAATGTAGGTAACTGAATATTTTAATTTTGGCACTTACAGTCTTGCTGGTACTATGAAGAAACCGTATTTTGACCAATACTACCCATTTCAAGCAGGACCTGAATATACCATATATCATAGTGACTTCACAATGATGAATGGATTTTATCCAATCATTCAATACTATACCAAGATCCAAAAGAAAGTATCAAATTTTGAGAATTGAACATTTAAAGAGCTTGTACAATTCCCTAAATACGATGTACCAGTGATAAACCAGAATCACTAATCTGTGAGCGTTGCAGAGTAACTAGCATTACTAGATTTTTAAATGCAGTCATCTATACGTTACAGTATATCTAGATAAGAAAATACATTAGCAGAACAAAAAAAAAATACACTAGAAAATGGATCAGAAGGTATGGGAAAGCAAGATTTTATGTCAAACGAACATTCTATAAGGTGTAATTATAGTTTCCGCAGAACAACTATAAGGCGACACGGCTAATTTAGAAACCGCAGATTCTCAAAGCAATATACGAAGAAAAACGCAAACTTGTTCAACCACAGAAAATAAAAATATAGGGAGAAATGTACCAGTAATATTATAAAAATTACAGTACAAAATAAGTATATGCATTCAATAATATGCATTCAATTGTACAGTTTCTTTTAAACAAACTAACGGACTTCGAATTCATGCATCACACTTGTTTGAAGCGTTTGCAATTTGGGATGTGAACATGGATGACAGACGGATGGGCATATAGTCTTTATAAAATATTCCACTTTTTACAATCGTAATGTGGATGTTAAGTATATTCATCATGAAAATGCTACAAATAAATCATGTGACACGTACAGCAACAAAAGATCCGAGCCTTATGCATAAAATAACATATTAATGCGTATGACAACGCCCAAACCTCTTTTAAAGATGCTCCCATCCTACATTCAGCCCCGACAAAACTGTCACACTGCAACAATGAGCTTATTTTATAGTGGTGGAACACAATTTCGTTTCCATTTATTTGAGATCGAAAATACCATGTTTTTACAAATTTTAATTTGTTGATATTTATTTGAGAATAAGAAGCTCCCGTCATTTAAGGCTTGTGCGATACTTTCAAAGAATTTGAGTTAGATCACTATTCAAACAAACCATCCCAAAAGCATGTCATAAAAAAAGCCATTTTTATTACTACACGAGGGGGTGTCTTTGGTAATAAAGTATAGCGCCATGTCGAGGGCGGAGCTCACAAGAATACCTGTGCCCATGCATTAATAAATCATAGGGCGTTCAGAAGGATGAAGCCGCAAACAGCAGAAGACGTCAAGGTAGAAGATAAGCACGACTACCTCACTATTGTCATTTTCTTTTCGAACTATGAGATCATTTTTTTTTTACCGGCATAACACACTGTTGCATCCGGTCTGGGTGATGGGACTGAAGATAACAATTAGTTCGTTTTTACCTGTGCTCAAGAAATATCATTCTTCATTACCTGAATAGCACGACGCATGTTGGTTAATGTAAATTACATCGCAAGGGAAGACAGGACATTTGACAACGATAATTTAATGTGTACCATCCAGATCCATATCTATATGACGATTATTTTCGGCGGATTCGAACGAATATGTGTGGGGGGTATTTTTAGGAAGTGAAGCAGTCATAAAAATACATTAAAAGTACTTCATAATTGACTTGTCTTTTTTTTTTTTTTTTTTTTGAACACAGCTTAAAGCATACAAGTTAAGATTGAAAAACACGTTAAACTAAAAACCAGAACAAAAAAAGACAGAACGTAAGAGAACAGTTCTTTTTAAATAACCTTTTTCACAACTAGTCATTGTTTCGTGGGCAGGTGTGGGGAAGGAAAAAATGAAAGGTGGCGTATCACCCAACAAGGTAAAACATTGTCGTCCCTCGTTAAATGTTATCTGATGAGTAGCTGCTTTTAATTTCTTTGAATAGTATCGCGAGATCTTTCTACCACAGACTTTAACAAGAAAAAAAAAGATCTGTCTGCTGTTAGGTTCCTACCCTACAGACAACCTATGGTTGATCGTTGGTACACACATAGAAATTAAAAACAACAATGGACACTTTGAAAGCGACTTTTCCTAATCTGTAAATCAACTGTTTCGTATGCTTGAAATCGAATCTAAATTATGCAGAAGACTTAATGGAAGGGTCTAGTCGCAAAAAAAAAAAAAAAATCAATTCTCCGAAGGATAAGTTATACGGTTCGTTCATTGGTGACTTAGACCAATCAAATTTACGACTGTCAAAAGTGGCCAATGGAGGAATAGGACCCTCTGCTTTGAAAAATATATTAGACCAATTAAAAATATTTTACTTTTTAAGTGGACATTTTAAGCAAATTTTTACGTTACGTCCGACACAAACAATAATTGCAAATTGCAATCGCACTTTAAAAAGTACTATCACGAAGCAACAAAAAGATCCCACGGAATAATTCAAGTAATAAATCGCCCATCAGTTTTCAACACATCAATGCAGAAAATGCAGCCACACGAATAATCTCCCTTTATTTGGCGAGCAATTTTGCTTTCCTTTCACACTATTTAACGGTATCAAGCTAGCATGTTATTACGGTTCAAAACCTTTGATACACAGATAAACAATATCCCGCATCATTACCCAAGTTGAAAGTAAAAAGCCCAGCCATTCATATTCCATGCATTTAAACACTGTTTATTCAGGGAATGCTAAGCGTGAGAGGAATGGACTTAGGTTTTATTTAACTTGATAACTAGTTTTACAAAACACTAACTTAACTTTGATAGTTTTTTTTAGTCTAATTTTGTAAAGCAAAGGTTGATTCATAGTATATTTCTGTAATTCAATCACTAAGTGTGAAGAGCATGAGTAAAACTATTCAATTATCCTCAACTAAATTACGTGTTTTGGAGACTCCGCAAGCTCACTTGGTCATCAATTTTAGAATTATGTATAGTCAAACCTACATTAACCGACCAAATTAAGAGCAGTTAAGGAAAATTCCGGTGAATCGAGAAAGCCCATGTAACCATTTCAACTTTAAAATAAGTTAGTTATTTTAAGGTATGTAACGTACTGGTTAATGATGGAAAAATTGGTAGCGTTTTTCTGGTTTATTACGATAAATTAAGTTACAGCTATTAAATATGTACAGAATTGAATATTATTTCTTCATGAGTTCGGGAGCAGATTCGGCACACCACCAACGCGTGCCGCGTTCGAAAGTCAAGTCCTCTCAAAAACAAGTCCATCCTCCCACAGGAAGTCAACCCCCCACATCCGTTGTCCCCCACTGAGACACCACAAGGGGTCGCGGGGTCATCTCTGACATTCCTGCAAGAGACTTTGACTTCACCACGGTACAACTCCTCTCCCCTTAGAGCAGAATTTTTCACAAGTTGTTATTGTGAAAAATTCGTCAGTGCCTGACATACCAGAGAATGTGACAATTGAGCAACATAAAAAATTACACATAGTATGCAAGCAAGCACTATAAAATCTAAGATGACACACAACTTTTTCATTTTGTAACATATGATTAAAATGATAAAGAAATACACAATAAACAGATAATTAAACAACATTTAAATCAGGTTGAAATACTCAATTAATACATCATACGACTGAGAACTTCAGCATGTTTTACATTAGACATTACATTTTTTTTTTCAAATAAATAAACAGTTAAAATGTATACCACATTAAATTCACACTTTAACTTTTCAATCTACCTGGGAGAGGCCTTTACGATCTTTATCAAAAAGGAGCCTTTTTAATTAGCTACCTGTCGAGCTTAATTAAAAATGCCAAACCAGACTAATTCGATAACGTTTCGAAAATTCCTTTAATTTTAACCTTAGCTGATCAATTTGTTGCAAATTTAACCGAATGCTTAAGTTACGGCCTACGAACAGGTCCTCAAAATCAAACTCATACAGACATGGAATTTTATCTAAGAATGGAATTTCTACACTTTGACCGGCCGAAAATTTAACTTTAACCTCGAAAACCAAAATATTATCATTTTTCGGTCTTTTGTAGTCCGGTTTTAACATGTTACCATGTGTATGGTGCGTTTTGTCAATTCTATCAACCACATCATTAACGTCCGATACTTTTTCTCGTATCACCCCGGGCTGAACGATCCCTTTGTTGTTGTTTTCTGTGGTTAAACCCAACTTAAGATCCCCTTCTCCACACTCACGTTTTATGGCGTTGTTATCGTTTCGAGCCTTCATTGCCTGGGAGTCTGTCAATTTTGCGATCGTCCGATCTTGACATCTCGTCAGTTTATTTATCTGCTCGTAACCGTTTTCTGTTACTAGTTTACTGCCTTCTTCCGGTTCTAGCCACGTCTCGTAAGTTAATGGCTCGGGGGTGAGAAGATTTTGTCCGAAAACCAACTCAGCGGGGGGCAGCCCCGTGCTGACACAGATCCCCTTACTCCCGGCCATTAACGGCCAAAGGAAATACTTATCTCTATCATGGTCAGATTCCAAGCATAGAGCGCGCTGAAGGTCTTTTAGTGATGGGTAAAAAGGTTCTAATGGATTCGTTTGCAGTTTATAAACTGAACTATGCTCCACTTTAATTCCAAAATGATCAATGAATTCACAACTCCGAATACCTGTTGAAATGGTCTCTTGGTCTACCTTTAACTCTTTGGTGAAACCAATACGACTGAAAACATTAATAAGGGACTTTTCAGGTAAAGTCGGGACAACTTCCGGAATAACTATTGTTTCCTCATCTGACTCTACCTTCGTTTTCGTCCCTTTTCGTTCATTGTGATTAAACTCATAGTCATTAACCCTTTTAATTAGGACAGCCGTTCGGTTTCCTAATATATACCTTCCTTCGTCTAAATAATCCGCACATACAGCAGCTTTGGTCTGAATTGTGCCAAAATCTCCTTTTAACTCTACAACCGCTAAAGGTAAAGGGATCTCCTTAGCCGTCAAAGGTTGTTTCACCCAAACTATTTCACCAGAGTAAGAATCCGGGAGCACGTATTTTCTCGATACCAAGTCTATAGTCGATCCGGTATCTCTCAAAATGGTTATTTCTTTACAATTTATAGATCCTTTACACAAGAACGGATTTAGGTACGGATTACCAGTACTTTCACACAAAAAACTGACGTTCTCCCTGGATTCTGACTCTTTTCTTTGATTTATTATGATAGGACAATTATATCTCATATGATTTGGATTACCACATTCAAAACATCTAAATGTTTTTCTCCTATCAAACCTTTCAAAGTTTCCACTATTCCTACCTTCTTCGTTCGAAGATTGGTCATTACCTTCCACCCTGGGATTTCTACTCTGAAAATTTTCCCTTTTTTCGAATTTATCATTTGATCTAGTTCTATTTCTCCCCTGCCTAACATCATCATAGTTATCTAAGAGATCAGACAGCACTGTAGCACTTTTAATGTTGGCCCACTCATCAATGAAATGATCTTTAAAGTCCCCAGAGGCCCGTTTTTTCAACTGATCCACAACCATTAGGTCTTTCAAAGCTTCGAAATTATTAACTTCCAAGCCTTGAAGCCATTCGTCCAAATAATTACGGATTTCAAAAACAAAATCTCTCCAGGTGCTATCTGATTTCTTTTTGTGTTGAACAAACTTTTGCCTAAACACCTCAGGGCTCAATTTATACCTTTTTAGCAAAAGTTTTTTTACATATTCATAATCGTTTGCTCTTTCATCAGGTTCACGAGCAATTAGTTGTACAATTTCCAAAGGCAAAAGTGTGAGCAAGGATGCCACCCAATCAGCCTCCTCAATATTGGCTCTTCTTGCCTGCCTTTCGAAAGTAATTAAATAAAGACTGATGTCTGACTGATCATCAAATTTTGGCATTAATTTATGCATATCAGTCCGAGAAGACTGATATACAGGCGCTGTAGAGTTGGTTTGTGATTTTAATTTTAGCTTTTCCAGCTCAAATTCTTTTTGCTCGGACTCAACCCTCTGTTGGATGGTTGAATCCAGCATTGATTTCGTAAATTCTTCATCATAATCGATATCTTTAACAATCAAATCTTTCAATTCTTTAATTTTCATTGAAGAATTTACCGACAAACCCAACTCTTCAGCGACAGCTAATATATCACATTTTTTTCCGCGCACAAGATAAGCCATTATTATTGTAAGGGGGAAATTCACATATAAGGGAAAAAATCACAAGTCAAATACCAAAAATAATACACAATTGCTCGTCACACCTCTTGATAAGTCAGAGCACTTACCCTCCTTTCTGCTGGGGCAGCAAGTCCGATGACGCTGGCGCGTCCCTCCGTGAAGAGCTCTTATTGCTGCTGGCTCACCCGCTGGAGCCGAAGGTGAAGCCCAAAGACGCTGGTGCGTCCCTTCGATGGCGCTGCTGTGGGTGCCTGGTGCACCCGCTGGAGACGAAGATGGAGTCCAAAAACGCAGGCGCGTCTCTTCGATGGCGCTGCTGTGGGTGCCTGGTGCACCCGCTGGAGCCGAAACACCCGCTACGAACGAAGACAAAGTCCAGGACACGGGTGTGTCCCTCCCCTGCACTTCTCTAGATGCTGGAGCACCCGCCGGAGACGAAAGCGAATTCCAGGACACTGGCGTGTCCCTCCGACGGCACTTCTGTGGTACTGGCGTACCCTCTATGGACGATGACAAAGTCCAGGACACGGGTGTGTCCCTCCCCTGCACTTCTGGATGCTGGCGCAATCGCTGGATTCGAAGGCGAATTCCAGGACACTGGCGTGTCCCTCCGACGACACTTCGGGGGTACTGGCGTACTCGCTGGGAACGAAGACAAAGTCCAGGACACGGGTGTGTCCCTCCCCTGCACTTCTCTGGATGCTGGTGCACCCGCTGGATTCGAAGGTGAATTCCAGGACACTGGCGTGTCCCTCCGACGCAACTTCTCTGGTACTGGCGTACCCACTGGGAACGAAGACAAAGTCCAGAACACGGATGTGTCCCTCCCCTGCACTTCTCTGGATGCTGGTGCACCCGCTGGATTCGAAGGCAAATTCCAGGACACTGGCGTGTCCCTCCGACGCAACTTCTCTGGTACTGGCGTACCCACTGGGAACGAAGACAAAGTCCAGGACACGGGTGTGTCCCTCCCCTGCACTTCTCTGGATGCTGGAGCACCCGCTGGACACTACTTTGAACTACCGTGGTGCATCACACGCCGAATCAGCTCCATAATCTTAACCGCTGGCACCAAATTATATATACTAGCTGTAACGTACTGGTTAATGATGGAAAAATTGGTAGCGTTTTTCTGGTTTATTACGATAAATTAAGTTACAGCTATTAAATATGTACAGAATTGAATATTATTTCTTCATGAGTTCGGGAGCAGATTCGGCACACCACCAACGCGTGCCGCGTTCGAAAGTCAAGTCCTCTCAAAAACAAGTCCATCCTCCCACAGGAAGTCAACCCCCCACATCCGTTGTCCCCCACTGAGACACCACAAGGGGTCGCGGGGTCATCTCTGACATTCCTGCAAGAGACTTTGACTTCACCACGGTACAAGGTACTTAGATAATTGTAGAATATTCTACATTACATCGTTCTCATTTTTGTAAAGAATGCATTTGCCTCAAGTTACCCACGCCACCAACGTAACTGAAAAAAGGCCTACGTGGAATGGGTCGTTACACTATTCACAGAGGTCAATATCATTTACATTTTAACTGGTGCACCCTTGTATGTCGACTCTATTCTTATGCATGTGGGACAACGCTCTTGCCAAGTAAACAAGGCTTTGTTTTAAGCCAAATGATACTCTATCTTGAGAATGAGAATAAAAATAATAAAGCCCAGATGTTTGTTAGAACAAGAAAGTAGTATTTTCCCGAATATGAATCTTTAGGTCACAGAAGAAAATACTTCAAATAAAAGGTATAATCAAATATCCGATGTGAGGAGAAATTGACCATAAGAGATTTTGCAATGAGCCTCTATAAAGAAAATTACCTCAAAATTAAACAGCGCAAATATAAAAATTTACAATGAGCCTGTAAATACAAAAAAAAAGTTTATACCCAGGCTTAAAACGATATAGAATTCACTTAATACAAAGGTACAAGGTTTAAAGTTGGTAAAGAAATTTCTAAAATTATATTGTGGGCATTTTCCACATTTTAAACAAAAGTCAAATTCGAATTGCTTAAAAAACATAGGTATTGAACTATGCAAGAACATGTGTAGTGTATGTACATTGTACGCAGTATTTTAAAACAAAAGAATACTAGTGATGCTGATAAATTGACAATATTCAGAAATAGTTTTCATCTCAATGACATTATCACACAATATGCGTTATACCGCGAATAATAACTAACATCAAGCACGATACACGCTTTTGTGGAAAGTCAACCAAACGGCGCATTCTCAAATGTGACAATGGCAAAATTTAAATGACAGTAAGTTAAATAACAAGGTCTAGTTAAACTGTCTGAGACGTAATAAGATGACGACAAAGCCTGTTGATTTACGAGAAGCCAAGATACGCTGTCCAAAAACGCTCGTTTTATCACGTGGGCGACTTCAAAAGCATTCTTCACCTACATTCTCTACCCATTAGGTTTTGGATGAGCTCCCAACAGACTTTCACTGGGAGACAGGATTTTATTCGCAATTTTCCTTGATAAATAAATGCATCAAACGTCACATGGAATTCAAAAATTGTCTGTCTTTTGATCAGACTACAGTCGTAAAATTAGTCGTGATGGCATTAATTTAATGGGCTTTCTGGATGATGTAACTACGTCGTGATATCGAAAATGAGAATGGACATGGAATAAAAATTAAATAAAACTTGGAGTAATTTCTGAAAGACTGTTACAAAGTCAACATATTAGTTATTTGTATTGCTTTGAAAATGTGAACAATTTAAAAATAGCGGTGAAATAAGAAAAAAAATCTAACGTCACATTTTAGGATAGCTAACTAATTAATTAAAACACTTATTTAGTAAAGCAGTGGTATCATAAGATGATAAAAGTGATAAAGTTAGGAAGTAAGGAAAAGATCTAATTTACTGCTTTTTAGACACCTAAGTACAAAATATTCACATATTAACAAATTATAATACAAGACAAACATATTTTCCGCAATGGATATAGAAGTATACCTACGCAATTTATTCATTCTTATTCTACAAGGAAAATATTTAAAGGAAAATTAAACATGCGCGAATCACAAATATCTTCATTGTACAAGTTTTCCGTATACTTTTTAAATTTTTAAACGATTAAATATTTAGATAAAAGAGGCAGGAATTTTGTATCGTTATGATTCAGATTCACAACGCACACTCTTTAATTAGTAAATGTATGACTATGTTTATATGTAGTTATGAAGGAAGTTAATATATAACTAACTGCCATAATTTTTTTTTATTTTACATTGAAATAGTTGATTAAACGTGGCATCGAAGAAATAGGAAAATTCGTGCAACCTTTTAGCAGTCTGATTTTTAATACATGCATTTTAGTTGACATTTTTATACCTTTTTAACAGAAATATGAATTATACTTTCTTAAATTTTTTAAGGATGCTTAACCCTTTCAGTTCAGTGATTTGGTATCATTTTTCTGATCATAACGTTAAAAAAAATAATAGTTCTGACATTTATTGGGATTAATAAAAAAATATTTTTAAAAAAAAGTATGGAGAATCGAATGTGCTTTTTGGTATCATAAATGTTTATTAGATGATCAGAAAAAAATGACTAAATGATGATGTCAAATTGGCATTGGGACTGAAAGGGTTAAAAAAATAAAGCAATTAAAAATTTTATCAGACGGAACGGTCGTTCCGCCCGCCAATCTCAAAATGACGCCAAGGGCAAACGGCAGTTATGTATATATACAGGAAATATTTCGCCATGTTAACAGCGAAATCGATTTTATTTTTTACCAGCAAAACTAAACTTCCTAGAACAACTTAAAAAATACAGTAGAGAGGTTTCGTGGATTACTTTAAATAAAAAAAAAATTGGTTATTCTAGAATAAAAAAACAGCGGAGAAAAAAATTATGGAAATTTTCGAAAATGAAATCTTTCGAGCAGTTTTAGTCAAATTTTGACCTAATTTTTGCTGAGACCTACAGCTATTACTAGACCATGAATCTCGAAGCGGTTTTTACTAAACAATTAAGAATGCCCCAATTCACATTCTGCGTAAGTTTGAAGTTTCAAAAATACTTCTTTCTATTTTTAATTAATTAAAATCTATATTACCTTTGGCGGTACGGTTGCACGATAAACAAGCCATCTTAGCGGCCATGTATCTCCTAAAACGCGCAAAGGTTTGCTATATTTTGGCCGAAGAGCAGTTAGTAGCGCCGTTAACTATTGGAGGGATTATAACAGCTTGTAAAATATATGATTAACCAAATATCTAAATAAACAGATTGAAAAAAAAATGTCTAATTAATAAACAAATGCATCATTTAAACTTTTTGACATTTTTATTAGAAAACTTATGATTAACGCGAGTTAATGAATGGATTTACTAATTGATTTATGAATGTAAACAATCATATTTGCCTATTTGGTTGCCATATTCAGTTACCAATACCATTCAAGAAATTAATCTTTTTTTTATGTAAAGGTTTAAGGTTTTATAAAGGTTAAAAAATTAGTTTTTTTTATAAAGAATTGTACTTGGTTATTGCTTTTCGTTGAATAGGCTTTATATTTTTTTAGTTTTAATAAAAGAAAATTGAAATAAATATGCCTTCAAAAGTCTATGAAACGAATTTTAACAGACGGTTGCGGTAAACAAAAAATAAAAACTGCGATGTAAGCTCGAAATGTGTTGAAAACAATGATCGGGAAAAAAACGTCATCTAAGCGGCTCAGTGACTGAGAAGTTAAACGCGTCCGCCTCTTGATCGCGGGTTCGAGCCCCGGCTGAGTCGTCGGAATTTCAGGATGGGAAAACTCTGGGCGCGCATGTCAAATGCTTATGTGGCATGTAAAAGATCCCTGGAGGTCTCAGTTAGCCTGGGTTCTCTCGGAAAAACTAAATCTCGGCATCCACAGAGAGCACAGATTCATTGTAATCTGGGCGTCATTGGTAGCGAGAGTCGCCTAGATGGTGCCACAAAAAATGGCTTTCAGTTCTGGGGAATATGCCGAGTCTGCAAAGGCTTGTACGCCAGTGTTTCAGCACCATTAGAGAAAAAAAAAATTATTTCTAGAAATTTCATCTAGAAATGTAATTCTAGATGGCGATGACGTTTTAATTTAATTTCATCGATGTGCAGTTCACTTTCACCATTTACAATATTGATGCTGAACCATTTTAGCTTCCCTTCGGCATTGTTCCCTGTGGTTATACAACTTTCCATAGACATTGAAATTATGTATTCTACTTTGTAGTCATATTGCCTTTGTATCCTTTGAACTAATTCATAAAATATGTTGGTAATCCTCCCTACCTTAAAAAGAATCTCATAAAATAAATTTAAAAAAAACTACTGATATCCACCAAAAAAAAAACTTCGTTAAAGTAAACAAACGCCAATCTAAAAAAAAAAACCCTTTTTATTTTATAAAAAAAGTCATTATGAGAATTGTGGAGCTAAAAAAGCCATGGTATAAAATGAATGCCAATCTCTTGTGTAAAACTTCCTGGTCATAATAAATAGTATAATTTAAGTTTTGCTGCTATAAAAAAAATTGCACTGTTTGAGGTTGGTGCCCATCTTAACTACCCTCTATACCTCTATATAAATGTATTGAGGTCATACATTTGCTAAAGTTTTTTTCTTTAAGTATCCTTCGTTATTCCGATTTAGTAATTCAAGTTTATTTGCGTGATTTAATTTTTTTAGGTTGATTAAAATGGGCACCAACCTCAAACAGTGCAATTTTTGTTTATAGCAGCAAAACTTAAATTATACTATTTACTATGACCAGGAAGTTTTACACAAGAGATTGGCATTCATTTTATACCATGGCTTTTTTAGCTCCACAATTCTCATAATGACTTTTTTTATAAAATAAAAAGGGTTTTTTTTTTAGATTGGCGTTTGTTTACTTTAACGAAGTTTTTTTTTTTGGTGGATATGATATCATCAAATATATTAACGCTACACACATTGTAAAAGAGACTTATCATTTTAAAGGAGTATTTAAAACGTGAACTAACATATTTAAAAAGCGAATAATCCAAACAACATTTTTTAAAGAAAACAATGCACATTTTAAATATTCGAAATTTCTCACGAAATCAGACAGTGAATCTTCAACAAAGAAAAACATAAATAGGAATTGTTTTCAAATTGAGCTTAGAGTGAGATTACTCGTGTTCTCGTGTAATAATCATGTGGGATTTTCCGTTGGGCATAATCGAAATATACTGTATACGCAATGTATGCATCACTGCACTCCGAGGTGAAGCGTAAAAAAGCAGCTGGGTATTGTGAAATTCGAATGCCAAATTGATTGCAGTGCATTGCTGGGGTGGGTTGACCAAATGTTTGAAAGTGAAATAAAAAAAGGGTTGATTTAAAAATGCACGCGAGTTTGTATATGTTATTGAAGGATGGTCTGTTGAAAGTAGACTTAGGTCAATGACATGCGATTTAAAATTTATGCTAGGCAATATACAAGGTGACATCTAAATGTATGGGTTATATGACAGAATGTTAACACCACGACTAACTTTACATGGTTTATTCTATCTAGGCATAAGAAAGCGTGTGATGACCACGACGAAATCAACATAAATTAGAAAGACATCAGAAACTTTTGCTGGTTTCTAAGAGCACATCTGGAAGTTCTCAAAACAACATTAGAAAACTATACCCGCCTATCATCGAACCAGTGCCATTGGACACAGAATCAGTTTCAATTCTTTCGCGATTTGAATTAACTTACCGTACCGAGAAATATAAAAAGCATCTAAAAATCTTACAGAGTAAATCTATACGTTTAGCGTTTCCCCAGGACAAAGCAATGTCATATACAGTTTACGCAATAGCTTTACGTCCCTCAGGGATATTTTTTTTTTTACGATATTTCAATTCAGCAATTTTTTTCCTAATGGCGAAGCTCCAAATACTAACGACGGATCCGTTCAAAGTCATTTTAGTTTCATTAAGAGTAACAAATACGAAATAAACACACAGAGTATGACACAGTTTGGAGGAATAAAGAAAATGGACTCGTTTTAAATATAAATGTCTGCGTCTAGTAATTTTTTTTGTAATTTATTCTTAAAAGAAAAACGGCAAGAAAAATAAAAAAAATTCTAGATGCCAAACTATTCCAGTTTTCCGTGATGAGCATAAGTAACAAAGCATGTGACTTTCTTATACGTGAGACGAATTAGAAAGTTCAAAACACAAAACCTAACTTGGAACAGTTCCGAGTAGCAAATAATTACGACCATGCTATACAATTAAAGTGATATCTTTATAAATTTACCTACTGAATGAATAAGTGTCACTTCGACAACTTATTTAAAAATAATGAAAATAAATCATCAACGAGACTTGGCTTATTAAACAAAACAATGGCTATAAAACATAATTTAATAATTAAGCTTAAAAACAAACATATGATCCAATTTTTTTAATGAATTGGCACCTAATCTACGCGACAAAATTTCAAGAAAAAAAGATCAACTCAAAGACAGATTTAAGTATAAAAGTCAAACGAACATTTTTAAGGATATCTTTTTTATATAGTATTTTAATTTTTGAAAAATGTTGACGTTTTTATCTACTCGGGAAAAAAACTCTTTGGCAACAACCATTGAAATTTTATTCGTCTCTTGGATTTCGATAGGATAAACAAATTTTCAATGTTTTATAATTAAAATAATTATGATTATGTGCTTAATTGAATTAGTTTTTAAAGTTTGCTTTTTTCATTTCTTTAAGATTCACCCTGCAACTGGAACTCAAACAGTAAATTTGTTTTTCTATGTTACCATATAAGTTTTAATAATATTTCCGAAATTCATAAAATTTCAATGTTTACAAATTAAAAGGTGGAGGAATATTTAATTTATGCATAAGTGAGGAGTTTGAAATGGTGCATTATTATTGGGGGTACATACACCCTGCAACTCAAAATATTTATGCTTGTTTAAAATAAATAGCAAATTAAAGAATATTTTAAAGATAGTCATTAAAAATGGCGTTCAACTGGCATTGTTTTTAATACGCTGAGAATTAGCCCAATGGCTCGATTCCAAAAAGTACAAAAGCCTCCAAATGTCATTGTTTTACAATCCGGAAGTAAACAAACTAACAAGGCGCTTTAAATAAACATTGAAGATTATTTTAAAATATCCATAAGCTAAAAATATTTTAATGACATCTATATTTTGATAATATTTAAAAATAAAGATCCTAAATTAAAAACACATAGGCTACAAAGTTATCAAAATAACGAAGCATTAGTCATCAATAAACAAAAATATCTTTCCCTCATGATAAAAAAAATATAGAATTTATAAAAACAATTTCAATTTCAAAGTGAGACGAAGTTTAGTTTACATTCACTATCAGATTTCTCTGTAATCAAGATAAAATGGTTCATGAATCACGATTCAATTGACTAGAACTTGTTGAAAAACGCAAATTAAAAGAGTCCCAAGCCAATACATTACAGACGTGCAATCAATAAAGGTAATGTATTGGAATTATAGACATCAAAGAATCATTTACCAATTCAAAGTCGTTTCACTTCCTGACCCCTAAATGATAATTGAATACTTGGGGTCGAAAACAAAAGACCAGTAGCTAATCATTTCATACAAGAGAAGATCAGGGCTATGCGATAGTAGTGTATTCTAATGAGCATGATGTTCAACGAAGGTTGTCGTTTTCTTGAAGGCTTTGTTTTTATATGTCTAATTCTAAGAAGGACAACTGTCTAGCCAATTTCGGTTTGAGATTATACAACGATACACTTAGTAAAATTTTTAATTAGTTTGTAGTGCCTACAAATTTTTATTTTGTTAAACATTTTAAGACGTTTTTGTCATTGCGAATTGTAACAGATTAATAATTTTAGAATGAATTTTTCGGTTTTACATTGGAAGCGTAGTTCTTAAAATTAATTTTAACAAAGAGCTGTTTTTAACAATGGTGGATGGTTAGCCTTAGAGACATAATGCAATATTTTTGAAATCCTGAGACCCATTAAAGAATTGCTGTGCTGTGTTAAAGCATTTTTTTTAACAGGCTTGAAAATCGTTATAGCAGATAAATAAAACTTGAATAAAAGGAAGAAAATATATAATCTAATTATTTAATTATTGATTTGTAAAATGACAGGATAACCAGATGGTACTTCCCTTCAAAACTATTTTACATTTTGATTAATAATATGAAGGAAACTTGGTTAAAAATGCTTAGTACATTGCAGAGCAAAAATTTTACAGCTAGTGAAAAAAAAATCTGAAAACATCTCAAATAAATGGCCTTGATATGTAAAAGATTTATTGTTGATATATTCATAAACCTGTTCTATACTGCGAAATCTTTTTATCCATGCTTCACCTAGAGCTACGATTAATTTTTAACCCTTTCAGTCCCAATGACACTTTGGCGTCATTTTAGCATTTTTTTTCTGATCGTCCATAGCCATTTATATCAAAAAGTACATCATTGAATTTTTCTATCAAAAAATATGTTTTATTCATTCCAATAACTGTCAGCCCTATTATTTATTTTTAATTATGATCGATGATGCCAAATGGCATCACTGGGACTGAAAGGGTTAAAATGCGTAATTGAAATCAATGAACCAGTACAAACTAAAAATAACTATAACTTCATCAAAGCAATATTAACATAAAATTACCATTAAAAAAGCCTGCAATCCAAGTCAATATTACTGTTTTTCGTGTTAGTTAAATGAATTTCCCCGAAAAGCACTTTCACTGTGTCGTTTCCTGACATTCACTTTAACTGCTCTAATCCGATAATAAATGTCATTTCGACCTGCATTTTCACTTTCAGCGGCCTAATTCCTCTTACCTACCTTAGGCATTTTAACGTGAAACGAACCTTTTACTCATTTCCTTGTTTATATCTATCTCCATCCCAGCTGATTGGCTTATAGTCATTGCAAAATATTAGTCGTAGCATTATTATAAAATTAAAAATCAAATAATCAAGCCTTTTCGTCTGACTAGGGTCAGTTTGAGTAAGTATGATCACAGGGGGCAATTGTGACTTGTGTGATTATTTCTTTTAAATTGTCAAATATTTTTAAAGATTCACGATAAAAAAAATAAACATAAAATAACTTATTTAATGTAAATAAGTTAAAAGGAAGAAAAGCGAAAACCTGATAAAAATTATTTAACCCTTAGCACCGGAAACAGACTCTTTTCAGAGTTCGTAAAGGGGGGGGGGGGGAAAGAAAAACAATGATTGTCTTAACTTTGCGAGATTGGAATCGTATTATAATAAACTTAAATAACATTCCGACCTTTAAACTTCTTTTAACGAACTATTGTTCTTCACAAAGCATGGTATTTTGGACAACATAAAATGTAAAGTTCTTCAAAGCACAATAAAATAAACTTTCTATTTGAAAAGCAAGGGGGTTTTCAACGTTTCTATTCTCCTACATACTAATAGTACTTATTTTGAACACTAATGGACATGAGGATAAGCTTTGTAACACATAATTGTATTTCTGTCATAAACAGAACGAATTGAAGTTTAGCTTTAAGGGGTCACAGGAGGTGCAAAGAAGATACTACATAGCATAGTTTGATCTCTCTTGTAATTTTTTAACTACTCAATAAATGAGTATAATTTTTTTATATGTAATTCTACAAGATTTATTTATTATAAAACAAGTTTTAAAATTTATGAAACTTTAGCCAAAACTAAAATAAATGATATTAAACATGAAGGTACTTGAACACACTGTGATTAGGCTGGCGCGGCAAATTGTGAGGTCAAAATTGAACACATGACCAAGAAAATGACTTCATATTGTACGAATATGTACAAACTAGGACTTATACCTAAATTCTCAGCTCAATTTTAATTAGAAATTATTTTAAGAACTTTTTTCTAAAAAAATTAATAAAAATTTAAAAATTTTGATTTTAAATTTTTTTAAAAATTATTTCTAATTAAAATTGAGCTGAGAATTTAGGTATAAGTCTTTGTTTGTACATATTTGTACAATATAAAGTCATTTTCTTATTCATTTTTTCAATTTTGACCTCACAATTTGCCGCGCAAGCCTAATCACAGTGTGTTCAAGTACCTTCATGTTTAATATCATGTATTTTAGTTTTTGCTAAAGTTTCATAAATTTTGAAACTTGTTTTATAATAAATAAATCTTGTAGAATTACATATAAAAAAATTATACTTATACATTGAGTAGTTCAAAAATGACATGAAAGATCAGACTATGCTTTGTAGTATCTTCTTTGCACATTTTTAAGACTCCTTAGACCCCTTAAACATAGCTCAATAATTCAAGGACCTAATAGGTCAAACAAATAAAAATTTCTGACACAAAATCCACATTAATTGTAATTGATATGTTTGATCATGATACTACGTAATAAAGGGTTAAAAGAATGCAGAGTATTAACTATCCTTAGTGTATGTTGATGAAAATCTTAAGTTATTTTCATCGATTGCGAATGAAGATATGGTAACAAAGGTACAATGACAATCTGTGAAAACAACTTAAAATTAAATGTAAAAATTTTAATTTAAAATTCGGAACAGTAATGGTACGGTTGGTATATCTTGAATTTTGATCTTAAAATTCTAATATATACCTAATAGTTGAACTGCAACCAATTATTCCTAACGACCTCAGAAAATTCTGACAGCTTCATTTCATTATCAAACAAAAGCATATAAGAAAGTCAAAGACCTCCGTGGTTTCTACAAAGACTCATCAACTCGATGGAGCGGTGTGACAAGAGTGTAACTATTATCCCTGTTAAAAATGAATATAATTGGACACCTATATAAAGACGGCCTTTAGGAAGTACAAAAGTGTACAAAGACTCCAACTTGGGAGAGTAGCATTGCTCATAATGTAGAATCAACGAAAATAATATACCATGTTTTCTTCAAAGACTCATCAACTCGATAGAGCGGTGTGACAAGAGTGTAACTATAATCCCTGTTAAAAATGAATATAATTGGACACTTGTATACAGACGGCCTTTAGGAAGTACAAAAGTGTATAATACCAAGTAAGACTCCAACTTGGGAGAGTAGCATCGCTCATAATGTAGAATCAACGAAAATAATATAAGACAATCTTTAAGAATATTTTAAAATCCAATATAATAAAATAAATTCTATTAATTTTTTATCTGCAGAAAAATCCTTTTTACGCCAAAGATGTTTAATAAATACGTTTCCTGTCCTAACTCGAAACAAACGCCCATTAAGAACAAAAAAAAAATAAAGACTAAACAAGTGAGAAGTAACTAGGCCGAAATATTCAATTCAAAAACCAACCGTGATTACGACTTAATTTTTCTGGCCATGAAATCGTGATAAAAATGTGGTATTTTTGCACTCTGCGGAGCCTTGTGCTAATTGGTAAGGTTTCATTCTTACGGACATTATCTACTTCGGGGGTGAGACTTATTAAATCTGTTTTTTAAAAGTGTTAAATTAATTACACCTTGGTATCAGCCGTATATAAGTTACATCTTTTTCCTACTATCGCAAAGAACTTTGTAGGATCAATGGCTTATTTAGCGAGAATTTTTTTTTTGACGTAAGTAGGAGGAAGACTCATCACGTGTTTCAGTCACCTTCAGTTCTCGTTCGTTGCGACACGCGTTAAAAATTTAAGTGGAAAACACCTCCTACCTGAGCACGGTGTTATTATGCTGTATGATGCAAAACTAAACTACCCATACGCTGCTGCCTTGAGTGTAACCTGTTCTCGGAATGTCTGACCGATGAATAAATGTCGAAGATGAAGTCATCCGAGACTCATGAATTGAATATAGAACTCAATTTCGTTAGGTAAACGTTTGGGATGGAAGAAGATACATTCATATCTGTTCAAAGATGAGTTTAGCATTTTGATTTTCAGAAACGTCCTAAGCAGAAACAAAAATTATTATCGTACTGTGTGATTCCATTTCCAATGAAGAATGCAAGTGATAATTTGTTCATTATTATTCACGTATCTTTGTTTACGTCAAACAGATTAAGTCAGCAAAATGTTTTGTTAGACAATTTTCGATTGGATGAACTTCGTATTAAACTACAAATTTTTCTAATGGCAGAGCCAAATTTAAAAAACTATGTTTTCAACAAGACTTATTTTCCTCCCAGCTTGTACGATAAACGACAAAACTTTTGAGAAACAAAATTACCCACTGTGTTTTTCAAGAAATATTGTTCAATTAAGATTTTTTCGACACATCGTGAGTACCTGTGCAAAAACTTTTTCGTACACAATTTGGAACGAACGATGGAACTAGTGGCTTCCCAAAATTGTAATTAGAAATTAATAACAATTCGCAATCATGTAAGATTGCAAATTAAACATGTAAAAATAAGATTATTTTAACAACAAAGCGAAAATCTCATTCTTTTCATACATATTGCAAAATGTTATGATTTTTATACAGTGTCTGTTTTTAGAATAAACCTGGCAAACATAATGGCGGGCGGTGGCCCCAAATCGTAAAACATGCATTTAATTACGGCTGCGTGACTCATTTATCGATCGAGTATCGGGACAAAATGGTTAATTCAAGACGAACAATAGTTAAATAATAAACTAAGCTGTTGGAAAATTAATTCCTTACTGAATATTGATCGAAACGTAAACATGACATTTCAACACACTCATTAGAGTCATTACGGACGTATTCATGAAAACAATGAACAAAATAAATTTTAAACGAATGATTTGTTTTGAAAAATATGATAAAATATACAATTAATATAGAGTATTTTAAAATCCTTGAAATGGATTTCAGGTCAGCTGAAGTTTTCAAATCCTTAATCATCCATCTTAAATCCCATTTAAGTCTTAAATTTTTGTTTTAATCGTCATTTAAATGTTTTCTATAAACAACAAAACAAAAACGTTGTTTTTTTTTATCCAGGTGGAGTTTTTGAAGTTGAACGAACTCCTTCAACTGCACGATATTTATGTCGACAGATTCTTTAATCTTTCCCAAAGCAAAGTCTTATCGATCACGTCTATCCCATCATCTTTCTTGTTAACACTTCGCACACACTTCGTCCGTGTTGACACTGTCTTGATCTTTCTTGTCCAATGGATAAGGTGAAATAAACGAAGAGTGTAAATAGGCGTGCCACCTCACAAAAATAGGACTGAAATAATGAAATGGAATAAAACCAATTTTGAATTTAAAAAAAAACTGACGTCCTAAGGAGCGCCCCTTAGAGCTGTCAAATTTGAGGTAGTCCCGTATGCGTTGCGTATTCCTTATCATTTTAGCTTCCACACTACGTTTATAACGTAAAAAGTGGAAGGTTTTATAATCGTTCAGTCCGTCTGTCTGTCACCCACTTTCGCAGAACGAACCGCAAGCCGCACGAACAAGTGAGATACGTCATTTTGAAGCTAAAAATCAGTTTTAGGCTACATTCCAAATTTCATTAAAAAATTTTAATTAGAAGTTTATTTAAAATTTAAATTTCTAAAAATTTAATCTACATTGAAATAGCATGCAAATTCCATTTTTATTCAATATTTTCACTGTTGCCATGACATCAAACGTCCGAGAAACTTTATTAAAAAATAAAAATAATATTCTTGAAAAAATATTTATTTTGTGATATAATTCAATTTGGATTGTTGTAATAGCACAATAAAGTTGTTTTGAAAGTCCATTATATGTAAACGAAGAAAGATGCATGACAAATTCTAAATTTGCATAAAAAATATGCAAAGTTTCGCTTTTATTTTTAATGCGACATTTACTAATTTATTTTTCGAAATGTAAACTTGAGGCTTCAAAAAAATGTTTATTTAAAAAATACATCATTGTTCCTCGAACTTCAAAAAAAAAAGCAAACGATAAAGATTAATTATCAAATCTTCAATAGAAGATTAAAGACAAAGATTAATTTAGGCTTATAAAAGATTGAATTAGAATTAGCTAAAGGCCCTGTCTGGCAAATTTCTTTCTGAGGTGCTGTTAGTGTGTTTCCTGTTGAGCGTAAATATTGTATGGAAGCGGTGTAAGTGACAGATTCTGTAATAAACCAACTTGTTTACATTTCAGAAAAATATCGACCGCTATCATCGGGCGAAAGTAGCTGCGTTCAGCACACTTATGAAAGCAAAGCATAATACATTAATCGAAGTCTATTAACTTATTTTAATATTTAATATGAAGAGAGCGGGAATTCTCGTTTGACTAGAGTCATAGTTTGACAATGTATATATATATAAATCATTTCCGGAGTCAAAATAGTTTTTTGATCAATTTAGAGATTTAGAAAAAGTTTTCAAAAATTCCAAAACCAAAAGGTCCGGCTTCTTGAAGCTCAAACAGAGAAAAACCTAAAGGAAACCATTGGGCAACACTAAACATAAAATAGGATTGACATACTGTCACTGTGAACTTGGATCTAGAGCAATTCTTTAACAGATCAGTTTTTTAAATAAAAGGTTTCTATTTTTTCAAATCCAATGTGTGTTAGACCTTGCTACTTTCCACCTTTTGTTCAGTCACGCAACACGAATATGTATCCCATTTGATGACATTGAAACACGCCAACTATTTCATAACTATGTGAAGAGAAAAAAACGGATATCCTGGGAAATCCATTGTTTAACATTGCAAAAATATATATTAGAAAAATAGACAGACAAATATTAAAAAGAAATCTTTGCTATGAATATAACGTAGTTTTCTTTTATTCTATAACTGACATTTCTTAAACTATTCGAGATTTTCAATGTTTCAACCGATGCAACTATCGCACCGTGTGCGCGGAAAACTGACCAATCGGCAAAATTTAGAATTAAAATAGTTTTTCAGAAAAATCGTCTGAAGTTTATTGCAATATAGAAAAATATAGAAAAAAAAAAGGATTAACTTACTGTATCTAACAGCTAACTATTGATTTAGTATTTCCTCTAATCGCTAAATATGTAAATTTTGAATATTATAACATTTACAACTCGAAAAGCCATTTGTCCGATGGGTCACTTTTCCTCGCACGATGCAATATAATCTAACCTTGACTATCAACTGCGCTCCCGATTTTGCGACTTTCCATCATTGCGCACTTTTATTGACAGAAGAAATTAGTCATGTTGTTGCTGCGTTTATGGGTTTTCAATAAATAACGAATTTTGCATTCTTTCCTAGGGAAATGCAAAGTGTAGTAACATTAATTTTAATGCTTCTATTTGCTTTGTTGACTTTAATAAAAGTAGATAATGTACTAGCCCTTGATTTTTGAAGAGCGGTGGGAGCTAAATTCCGTAATAGCGACTAATACGACTAAAAAATGATTTTTTTTAAGTTGTAACTATAGAAATTAAACGACCATTTTTAAAAGAAATTAAAACAGATTCTTTGAAAGCGCTAAGGCTTATGAGTCTACATACTTTAAAATAATTACACCGGGACAGCGCATTCGAATTTTTCTTATTAAAAAGACGCAGTTTTTCACGGGCATGGCTTTTCCATTCATAAGTTTACAAAATATTTCTTGGGGTTTTTTTCTCCAAAACACGACCCAAAATTGAATTTTAGTTTTGCAAAGTAGGCTAAAGAAAATTTTAATACAAAAGCTTATTTTCAAAATTTTTTATCGAAAACTTGATAATTCACACACATTTCAAGCGACTAATTTGGGAAGTAAGAAGTACCAAAAATTCCTATTTTTCAAGACAAATTATCTAAGAACTGAAAAAATTATGGAATTATTCCGAAAAAATATATATCCCCCTCTAACGGAAGAGGGGAGGTATATATTTGCTTGACACAACAGTTACCATTACGATTTCAAAAATATCATTTTTATATTTAACATACTCTATCATTTTTTAATTACAAAATTGCACAATTTGCATCAGAGATTAACTTATATTTAGAGCAGCAAAATTTTAGAAAATTTATTCCAATTCTTATAAATATTGTATTTGTATAAATGCATCAAATCTCTTTGATAAAGGATATACTCAATTTTAGTAACGCTTATTAGAACTTCTTAATTTAAACATTATTTTGAATAAAGGTTGCTATTGCAGAAAAATATTATTTTTTAAAAATTTCTAAGGGTAAGTGAATTCTGATTTCACATTATGTTGAACATTATGCGCAATATTGGTTTCTAATGATAATGTTGAATTCCACTATGCGAATAAAATTAACATTTTCCCAATGACTTTAAGGAAGTTAAAACAAATTATCTAAGAAATGAAAAAAAAAAGAGGCAATCCTGGTTCCAACATTAAACAGAATATAATGATAATTTTGAATTCCACAACCACTTTGTGTATAAAATTAACCTATTCTCAATTACTTAAAGGGAGTTCAATTAAATTTTTATATTTTTTCTAGAATAAAAAAAATGATAGTAAGAAAATGGAAAATGCACTATTTTTAAGCTATCAAGTAATAACTTTAGTTACAAATAATGTTAAAAAGCCACTGTTAGTTATGCTACACTTGGTTTGCATAATCAAAAAAAGGTTTTTTCACTTTTTAATATAAAACATTCACTTTTTTAATATAAAACATTTTGATTTTTTTTTTTTAAAAATTACTGTGCCGCCTGCACATCAAATTAAGATGGCGATTATATTCGACGATGATTCTAAAATGAGGAATATCCAGAGACAGTGAAAAAGAAATCAGATAAACTCCAGGGATCTTCGGCAATATTTCTAACAAAGGAAAAAATAAGCGATTTTCCCAACACTCCACTCAGATATTTGAAAGACTAAGAATAGAAATTTAAAATAATTTTTTAAGCACTTTCTGTTTTGCAAGAAAGTCTCAATATAGGAGGTAACTTAACACGTCGGATGCTGAGGACGCGCGAGCGCGTCCGGTGGTTCCGATTCATCGATAACAGCACATTCTGATAAAATTCGAAGTACTATTTCGCCAACCGTTCTTAAGAGTTCAAGTTCGTTTGATTACTTGATAAACATGGTGGTGTAGTGGTTACACGAACTAGTATTCCAAGATGTTACTGATGAATTTCCATACATAAATTTTAAAGCTTATGCAGCTTTTGTGTTATTTCGAAGTTTATATTTTTCCTATTGATAACAAATATAATAATACAGCCATAATTCTGTAGGGATGTTAACACGTTGACTGCCAGTCACTTTGAGTTAGATTTATAGTTAATGCCCTCACGTGGAATTAGATTATACCCAGATGCCAACATAATTATTATAAGAAATATGATTCAAAAATAGTTAAATAATACTTAATCACATATTTATCTTTTATAACTTTTCATTGAAGAATTTTATAATTACGTGCCAGCGCGTGATTGCCCCTGAAAGGTCAAATTTTTCGCCACTGTCACTGTTATAACTAAAATCACTTGGGTTCTCGTCTGATAATTCAGCCAACAAATTTACAATTTCATTACTTGTAATACGTAGCCTTGTTATTGTGATTTTTTTCTTCTTTTGGGAAGCGAAGGCCCAGCACCACCATCTGAACGACTCATCACAAAATTCCTTTTTCAATTTTTTTTATTAATTTTGTAACCAATATCGTGTCAAGTGTTGGACGACCAGACACCAAACATACTGCATTTCGCAGTGCAGTTTAGTTTGTTATTGTTCGATTCCCACCTTTGGCCTGGGTGTAATTACTTTCTCTGTGTCAGTAAAAATCCTTTTTGTGTCAGTCTCACTTGACAAAGGCTTATAAGCGGGTCTATGACCAAGCACACAAGCCGGAATTGTATATGTACCTACCCTACCCTAGTTTGTAATTGGCTAATTCCACGTAACTGTAGTGTAAGTCACGATTTAAGAGGAGATCATAAGATTTTTTAATTAAAAAAATAAATAAATTTAAATCAAGTGCATTACATTATTTAGTTATAATGGGTGTAGATCAACTATTCCACAATTTTTTTTTTCATTTAATGTTAAAAGTTGTAGTGATAATCATTTTTTACAATAGTCGAATCATATTACAGACAGGATAATTTTGCAATTCCCCTCTTCAACTATCTAGCTATAAAAAAAGGCAACTAGTCTAATACATTTTTTATTAAAAAAAAACCCCCAAAAAATAAGAGTTAGGAAAATTTATTGATATTTCATAGTAAAAAAAATCATTGAAACGAGTCTGGTTATTGGCTTTCAATTCAATAATTAGAAACAGATAATTATCTGGTTGGAGAAGTCCAGGAACATTTTCTCGTATTTTTTTTTTTTTTTTTTTGACTAGCTGCCGCGTAGCTTCAGTTAGCGACGTTAATTCAACCTAACCTTGTAATTTTACGACCTCAAACTAAGATTTTTACTTTTTCGAAAATGAAGAGGAGTTAGTTTATTTCCATCGTAACGAACTGGTTTTAGAAACAGTATGTTCTTCTACTTCACATCAGCCTCTATCGATGAACATTTTCCATCGTTATCGCCGCAGCCAAAGTGTTAACACTAATATCTAATGTTTACTACTGTGAAACGAGTCGATATAGGGTCCAAGGATTTTCGAGGCTCAACGGAGTCCCCGGTACAGTAAGTTTTACTTAAGTGCTTTATTATCCGGATTTTTGGATTATACAACCAACTTCTTGACTCAATTAGATCGGATAATCAAGGTTCTTACAGCACAATGTTTATAACTTTAAATGTGCATTGCTTTGCAAATAGCAATGAAATTTTGTTCTTCTAATATTAAACAATTTTAACACAAAAAAATAAATATAATTTACAAACTTGAGACAGATAATAATTATTATCTGTGATATCAAATGTTCTTTTACAAACTCTATAGCAATTTAAATTCAACAAACTATGTCAATATTTTACAAATTATTCATTCACATGCTTACTAAAAAAATAAACTAAAGTAGTGCTTTACATTACTCTATAGTATATTTATTTTTTAGATTAAAAGAAAATTTTGGGAATAAAAACCGCTTTATCCAGTAAATACAAAATGTGATTTTAAATTACATAATGGTTTTTTTCTGTCTACATTTCTAGACTCTTTTCCCTTTCAAAATTTTAATGCATTAAAATTGCCTCTTGAATACCACGAGATAATCATATACCTATATCTGTTTAGAAACTTAAATTTTTTTAACAATTCATAAACTATAAAATTTTAAGTGTCACAAAAGACCTTGAAAGTGCTGTTACAAAAATTTAATTGAAAAAATAAGACATTAAATAGTTAAATACGAAAATTCCAAACCAAATCGTACGTTCAAGTTTCCTAAACTAAAAAAATGTACATATTAAACTGCATTCATAAATTCCATAGTCTAATATGAACAAGTGTGACAACAAACCTCTCTCAAGAAAGAACGCCAATAATGAATGGAAACCCTTTGTCAAAACATAATTAAGAAGTTACTGCGTCCAAAATATTTCACTAACAATTACCCACACTCTAAAGCTAAGCAACTAGTTTTTGTTTAAAATTTTTGCAAAAAGTTTATGTATTGACCTTTTCTTTCATTACCCACAAATTTCAACAACGAATTAATCCATATTAACTTTAACAAAGGCAATAAAGATATCAGTTTCAACCGATGCCATAACACATAATCACCTCAACTTTTATGAACTCTTGAAAAAATATTTAAAACTTAAATAAATTACTTTTTTTCTGGATTGAAATATTTTTTTTTGCCCTTCTTTACCACAAAGGTTATCATAAAACTTTCAAAAATGCCCAAATTTTAATATTTTAAAAATGAAGATTTCAGACAAGTATATTAAAGTTTACATTACTAATTTAAAAATAAAAGTTTTTAAGACATCGAATTTTGCAAAATATTACTCTCCAAAAACACACTTTCAAACAACAGCAGATCAAGTTTAAACGTTTTATACGAATTAAGTTACATTTGTGGTTTTGTCTAATACTTAAAATTAAAAATGCTACGAAATTAAAATTATTGAACATAAAACAAAATATATAACTTATAAATAGTTCAATAAAATGAGTAACATAAGTCCCACGCTATTTCCCAGAATACAAAGAAAAAAATACTTTAAAAATCCTCAATTAAAAAAGTTTTAGAAATAACTTTCGAATTTCTGTGCCTGCGAATCAGCTGTAAATCAAATAAACAGTTATCAACCTACATGACAGTGTCATAGAACCGCAAAATAAACAGGGTTTCGCCCAAGTCACATCTTGAATTTAAATTACTATGTTTCGGCTATGACAATATGATCAAAAATAACTGCACAAGCCAAACAAAGTATACTGTATTAAATCAATATTTTTCCACAAAAAAGAAGCAAACATTTCAGTACTTACCTTTAATTTTATCTTTATTAATTCCAATGTTTTGTACACTCGCCATCACTGTTTATACATGACGCATGCGCTGAATGTTTGAATGATGCCACTTTTACAAGTTATAATATAAGGTTTTTATTCAATACGAAACTAATGAATTGAATGCGTGATTTAATATAAAAAATATATATTAAAAAACGATTTTCTTTTTTCATTTATTCAAATTAAAAATACCCATATGGCCTATCTAAAGTCTTTTACTTTTTCCTAACTCAAGATAGGCCCGTTTTCAAAACCCGTTGTTGGCTTAGTTTATACGAAACCACAAAAGAGTTATTTGCAGGAGCACCAAAAGTGTATCTTTTCAAATAATGATTAATAAATCGAACTGGAGTAAACTATTGATTGTAAAGCATTGAACACTTTATCTGTAGAATCCCTAAATCTTCTACACCTTTATCCGACAGAAGTTCAATCTCTCTTGTAAAGTTAACAAGTTTGGCGGACGTCGGACAACGCACGTCTGAAGCCTGAGTAGGCACTCTAAAAAAAAATTTAGGGTGACATAATACTTAGCGTCGGGACAGTCGAGCATATTTTACTTGTACTACTACCTCTACACGAGGAATATAATTAGTCGTCATATTTAACTACACAGACCGTTTATAGGCCAGCTGTAGTTTTGACAATGCCCAAGCCCAAACCTGGAACCTTTCGCATGCAAAGGCAAGAGCCTTATTCCCTGGGCACTCTAGAGCCCTCAATTGTTTGAATAAAATGCTTAAGGAAATTCGCTGCAAACGAGCAAATAGTTTCCAACAAAGTCGGCTTCCAAACTTTTCTTATGTATGCTTTTAGAGTCAAAACTACTTTCTTAAGTGACTTTTACACTTGGTATAGACCGTTAAGACCCCTTATTACCGGTAACAGATATTGTTTAGGGACGGGGTGCAGTTAATAAGGTGATGCTAACTTTCAAAAATGTCACTAATTTGCAGTTTTCTTAGAAATCCAGAGAAAAATGTTTGCGCTTTTGGAGAAGAGAAAATGTTTTTTTTATTATTATTTTGCTCACTTTCACTGGATGAGATGATTTAATAGTCTTTTTACATTGATTACATGAGATGAATACCTCCAATTGGATACATATTTTTGCTATTTCATTTTATAGCGTTACTTAATTGGAGATAATGATACAAAAATGGGAAAATTAAACTTAAGAGGATGCAAATAAAAATATATATTGTTCTGATATTTCCAAGTCATCAATAAAAGTAATAAAAACACTATAATTATTTAAATTATTTATAAAATATATACTACCTTCAAATATTTATTTTATTGCAATCTGACTTTCACTTTAAGCAATTTATCAGTAACATTTACTATTATAGAATTGTAATACATAATTGTAAAAACTATACAAAATATTTCAAATCTCGAGTATTAATGATGCAGTTTGATTTTTTCTCTCCCAAAGATGAGGGGAATTGCCTCATTTAAAAAATTATAGCTACATTTTTCTTATGTTAAAATCTGTACATGATTCATAGTCATTATTATACAAAATACATATTTAGATAAGAAATCAGATAAAGAAATGCACACACACACAAAATAAGAATTTTTCACAAAATGATATCTTTATTTACAATTTATACAAAAATGCAAAATAATTTTTTTTTGGTGATTTATAGTAGTGTTCATTCAATAATTTTTAATTTTAAAAAGCACATTTCTTTACATTCTTTTTTTACAAAAAAAATACATAGCAATTTTAATTCAAAAATTTTAGAGCAAAAATATAAAACAGTAACTACCAAACAAAAAACGTTATATCAATTTCGTTAATTATATTGTATTTGTTTTATTTTTAAAATTCATATTCTTTAAGGAATCAAGATTAGTTTATAACAACAAAAAAAATTCCGAAATCGATTAACATATTGCCATAGCATTGTTCTCCATACTATTTAAAACTATTCAAATAAAACAAAAAGTATAAGACCTCAAACGAAAGACTCCTGAACCTAATAACAGCTTCATTTTCGAATAAAAACGTTAAAAAAATTGTTTTAGTTTTACATGAGTTGTTCAAGACTATGGCTTGCATTTGTTCTATAATGCTTTATTTGGATTTTGGCAAATTTCCTTGCCAAGGGTCGTTAATTAGTTAAAACAACATAGCATCAAAATATTTGCATGGGAAATAAGTATTTCACCAAATACCTAAACGTTTAGTATTTATAAAAAAATTCTTATGGTATTTCCTTATTTTTCAAAATGAAAAGTATCATTCCTTCTTTAGAAAAAAAAGTATTAAATTATTATATGTAATTATTTTTTGACAAGTTGAAGTCTGAATATTTTAAACCAATACAAGCATTTGCTGAATTATTCTAAAATAAATATTATATACATATTAACTTGTGAATTTCGAAATCAAAATACTTTCTTCATGATAAATTTTTTTCACCACAAAATACACTTTAGTCATCCCATATAAAGTTTTACAGTTGATCATAATGAGTAGTTGCAAGGAAATTAAATCATTCCAAGTGTGTGATTGCATCAAAATGAACATCTCTGTGGCTATCAGAAGTAACTGCACAATCCAAACTAGTCTTGTGGCGATGCTGGGATTCTTAAACAAAGACTGCAAAATAAAATGCAAAACAGATCAAAACGAGAAATTTTGTAATTTAGTTCATTATGAAACTGAAAACAATGAAATGCAAATTTTACATATTTAAATTCTGAACGAAGAACAACTTACAATATTTCTGGCGATATTGGGAAAATTTTAAAACACTGTAACATTATTGCTGAAGAACCAATTGAAAATATATTTAACACTATGGAAAGAGTAAAAAAAATCTTTCTTATTCTTAATTAAAACATGGAACATTCATTCATCACAAAGGGATTAATTAGTCAAGATATTTGCACAAATGAATCATTAAAAAAATATTTACTGCCATTTTCTTAGTAAGCATAAATAGGTTTACACTATTTTAGTTATTACAATTATCTACAACTCTTTAGTAAATAAATTACATACATATCATGTATCTTATTTATAGAGGAAAAATATTGATTCAGTTATGAAATCCTTAAATCCTCATAATTTAGTATGGATGGTAAGCTTTTGTGCGATTTTATTTAAATATTCGAAATAACAATAACAGAGTTAAAACCTTAACCTGATAGGTCTACGAAATTTTTAAGACAAAAACAATCGCTAGTATCTATGCATCCAATTAGAAATATGAATGTTTCCCAATGTTATGTGTAGGATAAAAGCCCTTTTACTATAGGAGTAGAGTTTTGACACTTACATAAAATTTTGAATGTCCTGAGTGACCGGGTTCTGCAGCATTTGAAATACCTTCCGCTTTAAATAGTTCTTTTGAATGCTTTACCAAAGCTCCTTGGTTCCACATGGAAGTCTCTGTCCACCTGCAAAACAAAATAACATTTGTTTGTTTAGAATATGTTGAACTGTGTTAAATAAGTACAAATATATTGAATGCTACGGCACAGCAGGAAGCGGCCTAAAAGAAGTTAGTTAGTGGCTTTATATAACATTACACAAGTAGTTACAGTTCACAGTGAATCAGTAGTTACAGTAAATATTAGTGGTTGAAATATACAGTTGCACAAACACTACAGTTTGATACATTCCAATTTAATGGACATGACTTTTTAAAATCCAATTTTATAAAAATTTTGTATAAAATTAACTTGACATGCACTCAGAAGAAGTATTTAGTGCATGACATGCACTTAAGTAAAAATTAATGTCTAGAAAAGCAATAATCATTTTTGAAACATTATTTACACACTTTTTACTTTATATGGAATTTGTTTTTCACTTCACAATGGTGGCATGGCAAAAGTAACCTGGTTGGTAAGGCATGGCTTTCAGATTATTTATAAGGACCATAGTAGGCATAGAATTGAAAAATATCTTTGAGAATATCATAAATGGATTGTTTAGACAAAAATTCAATGAAATGACAAACAATATGTACAGTTTGGTCAGTATAGCATAGGGAAAGTTGCTTATTTTAGAAGGTTCATTAACCTCAGTTGGCCGACAAATCAGCACAACGGTCAGGGAGCTAGCCTTTGGAGCTCATGGGTTCAAGTTCGAATACCGGTAAGGCATGGATGTTTGTGCTTGCCAATAAATGTTGTTATTTGTATATGCGGTTGTGTCGTCCTTTCTATATGTGTCTCTTGTGTCTGTGTCACTTCTGGCTAGTGGGGTAACGGGCTATAAAGCCTATGCTCCTCCTTTCTAGAGGGCGCATTAAAAAAAACCACAGCAGTTGTGATATTGTTTGTTACACCTTGCATAAAATGCGAAAATAATCCACAAAACTCACATGCTGAAAGGTATGTGTACATTCTTGATCTCTACCCTCTGCCACCTTCCAAGGTGAAGTGCAGCTCTATGAAGCACATCACAGTACTTTGGAGGGAAGCAGTGGGCAATGTATAAGGTGAGACAGCTGAAGCCAGTGAGGACCCCATGCTGTGTAGCCCAGTTCACGTCATAGTGCAGTTGGCTCTGAAAATTATATTTAGATGTATAGTTAAACTTGGTTAGCCATTTAGAGCAAAGGATTTAGTTTCAGAGCCCAAGTTGTTTACTTAGTATGGAATTTTACAATTATAAAATAGCAAAAACTAAAAACACACCTTATGTTGATAAAGTAAGCAAATTAGTAATAATAAATAATTTTTTTGATATTAATTCAAATTAACTTTTCATAAATTTTCTTATCATGAATAGATCAATGATTGTTTAGAAATTGTAAAAAATCCAACATAATTAGTTCAAACTCAAAAAGAAAGTTTAAAAATATATAAAAAGCATACAGCCGTTTTGGAATATAGGTATTAGAAGTAAGGACATAGTTCCAATTAGCTGTCGGGTTTTTAGATTTTTTTTTAGAAATTTCTTTTCATATTCTAATTACTTTGAATGTTACACTTTTATTGACAATACCAAGGTTTCTCAAATTAACGTTGAATAAAATTCAAATGAAAACATTCACTTTACAATTGTAAAGTTCAAAAGAATATTGCAACAACATAAAGAACACACAATTAACAAACTTATTTACCTGGGAAAAAAAGCATGGCAGGAAAGTGGCATGGTACACAACCACAAATGTATTAAAAAGCACTTGTTTCCATCGATTATTAAAATCGGTTCTCAGCATTTCTACTTCTTCTCTTATTGTCTCTGCTGACATTGAGCAGACATGGTTGACAGTAGAACTGTTTCTTACAGGTGCAGAGTGTTTACTTCTGGCACCAGTGTTTTTAGGTGGGGGAGGGGCAGATTGTAGTTCAAGAAACTTTTTGTAGTTCGGACCCATGACTACTGCATAGACTACAAATCTGCAATATTTAAGACATTTCTAAGAGTTGAAATAAAGGTTAACTCCGTAAACATTTGGGGAGAATGTAAAGATTTTTTAGGAATTATAAACGAAAGCATTAGCAATTGAAATACTGCCTTTATAATTATTTTTAAATAAATATTTTTCTTTTTAAGTAATTATTTAGACATTTTTTTAAACTTATAAATCTGTCATCTGATAGTCAGGTTTTGCAGCAACACACATAATTTTTGAAAATTATAAATGTTATAATTTTACTAAATTTTAAAATTTGAAGTATGGAGGAATCATATCTAACCATCTGCTAATATAATATAAAAAAAAATTGAATTTGTGATTTTATTTTCATACGAAGAAAATAGTTTATACTTCAGCCAATTTGCTTATCCCTCAGCAAGTTAAGATTAAAACCTATTTTTTTAAAATCTATAAACTAAAATCAACTCCAATAACAAAACTAAAATGTTTTGACTTCCAAAACCAGTATTTTAACAAATGTAATACTTACGGATACAGTAAAAATACAGCACTCACTATTCCATGTTCAAGAATTACATTATAGAAGAAATAGAACAATAGTGAAATCAGAGTGACCATAGTAAAAATATGCACACAAAGCGTACAGTTGGATTGATAGGAGGCTGGAAAGCACATCTTACACAGCTGAAATATTAAAATATAATTTATGAATGTTTAAGTAAAAGCTTGTGGAACATAACTTTTAAAAACTACACAACAAATCTTATAAAAAATAAATTTAATACATGTAATTATAAATTTAAACCTTAATTTAAAGTAGAAGATCAACTAAAAGCATGATGTCATAATTTGAAAGTAAAATGTAAAGGAACTATTTCAAAAAAGCAAACGAAGCATTTGTTCAGTATTGGTAAATGGTAAATTTTGCTACTTCACAGGTCGCTCCTTCTGGAGCTTATTTGTTGCAAACTGCATACTTAAGCATTTTTTAAAAATTAGTTAATTCTAATTGTAGTTTTTTTTGTTTGTGAATATGTTTCTTTAAACTTGGGTTCTCTTTGAAAAAGGGTAAGATGGTTAAAGTGCAAGTTTTCTTATAACTTGACATTTCTAAAAGTAGCTGTACTTTATTACCTTTGGTATTAAGTAACTGTAACTGGAAAGTAGCTCTTTAAAAGTAACTTTCCAATAGCTGGTTTTTACTTGAAAAACAACAACTTTATTTTGAATAATAAAATTACCTTTTTCAGTAAGCATACGGGCAATCTTCTTCCCATCATTATTAAACTGATACCTACTACATAGTAGTCGATCAAGTACCAATTCTAGAAAAAAATAATAACAAATCAAGATAACATCTAAGTATAATCTTATCCATTCATTATGCACTAAAATTACTTATCATTAAAGTAAGTGTGATTTTTCTGAAAAATTATTTTTAAAAAAATAAAATGTTAACAGGTCACTTAAATGCTATTTACAAGTTTCTTGGACAAGGAAAATTATGTTACTCTTTTTTTGTGGCGTTGTACAAGACATCTTAGGGCTTTGATGAGGGTTTAGTGAAAACATGGAAGGATTCTTTTAAAACTTCATAAAAGAGTGTACCTCAAGTCTTTATTATTAGAATATACGACTCAAAACAATCTTAAAGAATAATTAAAAAAAAAAAAAACTAAATGTATAATACTTACTAAAGCATATTCAGTGTGTGAATAAGGTAGCCAAAATACACTTCTGTATAAATTAATGTATTGGCCACCCATTGCAAATATGCTCAATATCAGAGAATCAAATTCGAATTCTAAATCGCTGTTTGGAGGAAATTCTGGGAGAGGTATATGTTTTGGAGGGATAACTTTAACCTGTTTGGGCATGTCCATTGAATGCCTAAGGGATAAAAAAAAAGTTATTGTTATAATACAGATAGGATTTTGTTTTATTAATGCGTTACTCTAGCGATTGACCACCTGACTAATTATGAAGTAAAAAATAAGCCTGAATAATACATTATAACTATAAATCATTAGCAAATAAAGACATTATCTGAGCTGAGCTAGAACCCAGTGTAGAGGCTCACAGGACATGCAACCTCAAATAACATCCAATGCTAGATGGCACTGGTTCAGGGGCGCATTTACCAATAGGCGTCAGAGGCGGCCGCCTGTGGCCCCAAGATTGCGAGGGCCCCCAAATTTCAAAATTAACAACAAATACCTAGACTAACAACTGTGTTCGAGACGAAATAAAACATTTTTAAAAACTTGCAAGAAAAGAACAACTTTGGTTTCCAGCGAAAATGTACAAAGTTCTTCTGCAATACGGATGACATTTTTTTTCGAACTTACCTCATTCTAATTTTGAATTGCATAAAAACTATGGAAGCCCTGTACTTTTATGCTGTGATGTTAAAAAAAAATGAGACAAACAACAATGAGTACAACAACAGTTAATGTTTATTTGTAAGGAAATTAATTAATTTCAAACTCAAATAATTAAATTAATTTAACCCTCCCACCATCGCTTTTGATGGGGATATGCTATCCTAATCCGTCCATTCATATGTGGATGAACCTTAACCGGGACCTTCCAAGAGTGCTAAATTAATTCAAATTTTTAAATTTGAAATTGCTGAATTTCCTTACAAATAAACTTATTAAACTATTGTTGTATCAATGTTTCTTTTTTTTTTAACATCCCATCATAAAAATTCAGGGCTTCAATAGTATATAATCTGATTAAAAATGCATTAGTTTAAATGAGCGAAGTTCGAAAAAAACAACAAACTTTGAAAGATTAATCTCGGAAACTACTGGATCTATAGAGACAGTTCTAGTATCATATTGCATATATCAAAATGTTCTTTTAAAGATTCTTCAAAAATTAGTCCTTTAGGGTTATTATCGCCAAAATTTGAGAAAATCCGATTTTTTCTCGGTTTATTCGATTTTTGACAAAGTTGCGTTCGGCTCTTGAGGTCCAAAACTTTGATTATTCAAGGTCAACATCATTAACAAGTGTGCAAAAAATCAGAACTATCGGATTTCACGCATACTAAAGTTGTATAAAGTTACTGGGCTATAAGGGCATTAAAAGTTTTAGTGAAATTCTTGTATCTTATAATATTTAGCCGAGACCATAGTTCTTTTTATCAACCCCGATTGCGTCACTAGCATTTTATGCTCCAAAAAAGGGGAGGGGGAATCCCAATTTACAAACTGGTTCATCCCCATCATGCTTTTTTATTTGTACAAGTATAAAGTTTTTTTTTTTTAAATTCTAACTCCTATTTGGGAAGGGGGGGAGGTGCGAGTAGCTCCAAATTCGGAAGCCGCCTATGGCCCCAACATCCATAAACGCGTCACTGCACTGGTTTATCATTGCATCACTACCAGTCATATAGATTATAACAAATATCACATTGAAGCAACTTGTCCCTCACTTTGAAGTACCTTTTTGTAAACACAAGTTACTGTAATGTCCTCGACAGCCCTAAATTGGGGACATGGTACATGATTCATTATCCATTCCTACTGATTCCTACCAACAAGTGCTTGACAACGGTTACTCACTCGCTGCTGATGAACTTAATTCTACATAGCGAAGCACAGCACATAGCAAAGTAGCCTGTACATAGTTTCATACCTCGTTGTTTATAAGGGGAGTGTGTGGAAGCGTAACACACATGTAACCTCCAGGAATAAACCCAATATCAGCCAACACTAGATAGCACTGCGTTACTACCAGCCATCTAGATTATAATAAATATTACAATATATAAGCAGAAGGAATTAGGTCTACACTTGAGGTACCATTTGGTTGACACTGGCTGTTGTAATATCAATGGCAACATCTACATGTTCGAACACTTAACTGAAAACTAATTTAATGTTCACTAGTCTTCTGTAGACCCATAAAAAGTCTGTGTGGTCTGTAGCATCCGTTTAGATACATAACTATTCCAAAACAAGTAAAATAAACACTATTTGCAGAGAAAAAAATATTTTTGCTAAAGAGAGAGATCACAGCCCATTAAAGGTAGAAAAAATGAAGTTTAATTTAACGTAAATGTGTGAAATAGAAAAACATAGTAAATCAGAATTGAAAAGCTTAGTGTAAGAATGTGCTAAGTGACAGTTTCCGAAAAAATGAGATTTTTGTGTCCCAAAGAACATATTATTCCTTCCTTTTCAAGATAAAAAGTTCCCTTTTTTAAATAATATGAAAGTGACATAGATATTTTACCGTGTGCAAGCACCGTTTTCAATGGATCTATGTGTAAACTAGAAGCTTTAAAGATCGTTTTCACCTTTTTGTCACTTAGAACATTCTTCCACTAAGCTCTTCAATTACAACCAATGCTCCTGAAATCTTGGGTGACACTGACATCCCAAGAATAAAACTAAAAACCCTTGGCGCAACAGTCCATTATTGGGTCAAGGCCTGCCGTGCCCAATTCAGCTTTCGTGGCCAAGGGCTCTGGAGTGCTAGGCATATGCCGCGGTTAGGTGGTCAACTTTACAGGGGACACACTAGTGTTCAGTTCTCAAGCATGCTTGGTCCTCATTTTATGGACCCAATTCAAGATGAAAGGCTGAGCTCCAGGGATAATAGTAGGGATATGCCTCCCCTAAGAGTGTGTGGTTGTAATGGCCTATGTGCTACATTATAACACTATTCATTGCTAAATAAATTTAAATTTATTAAATAAGTATGGACCAAAACACTTATCAGCACTTTAAACAATCAAGTGCTTTATATTTGGTTGAAAAAATAAGTAAAGTTTTACAAGAAAATAAAAGCGAAACACTTTTCAAATAGCGTTTGGAAGTTACCTGTCATCAGATGTATGGGTATGATGTTTGAAAGAACTTGATTTTGCATTTCTCCTTCCACCTGGCATGGTGAACTACGTCAATTTTTAAAGATACAGAAAATCAGTGAAGTTGCTACGTTAGGCTAGAGTAAAAGTTATTTTAAACAAATTCTTAAGAATTTAATGGAAGGGGTGATAAAACAATCTTTTCAATATTGCAATGTCAATAAATTTCACAATTTATAATAAATTTAAAATGATCTATTAACATGATCAATTAATTTTGATACTTAATAAAATTAAATGTGTCAAGGTTTTTTTCTTTTAAAAGAAATTTATGGAAGATTTTTGTCACTTATCCAACTCCGCGTCAACCGTCTGCAGTGTTTGCTTTATGGGAAAGTTTTAGCTGTCAAATTTCAGCCTCTGTAAATGGTTGCAACACAGCCAATGAAAGTAAATTTAAGCCCAAGCGACGATATAGACTAAAACTGGACTGAAGTATAGCTTATGGAAATTTCAAACAAGACTTTTGACCTTAGTAGACTTCAAAAGATGTAAAACATTTCTAAAAATATCGTTTTCAATCTGTAGTGAGTTGGTGATAGGCAAAAAGAAAAACCCCATCAGTGTTTAGAACACAGCCTCGCGCGAATTCCTTTCTTCTGATCTGAAGTGATTTAGCGTAAAAAATAATTCTTTTGTTGTGAATGTGAAATTTGAAAATCGAAACTAATTTTTTTAAAAAATATTTTGACGCAGCGTTCGATAATTATTTATTTTTCATTAAAAGTAGGGATTTTACTATTTGATTATTTATTGTAGGTGTGAAATTATCTGCAAAATTTTCAAATTAATTTTTCGCAACTGTAATGGATGGTATAATAATGTTCCGATCATAGAGATCATTGTGTTCCGATTGATATTGTGCGTCTTTTCAATTTGCCTTTCACTTTTGTTACTATATATTGTATCCTTTGGATAAATCTATTGTTAAAGTGCCCCTTGATCTTTGAAACTTAAGGAAGCTGGATCGGTTTTCTTTATCGATTTGCATTCATCAAGATCGGCTGCACTTGCCCATGATGCACTTGCCTATAAACTTGAACTAAATGTCTCTGGCAGAAAAACACATTACATCTAAGGAAAACTCTAATCTGTAGCATATTTACTAGCTACTCATACATTAAAGTAATCTAGGGAACTGTATAATTATGGTTTAATTATTTGGATATACTTGTAAATTATCTAATCAAATTTGTGTAAATTTCAAAGCATGTAATTTGAATTTTCTAATAACATGCTTCCTTTTTAGATTAAAAATAAATTATTATTATGGAAACTCAAGCTGATTCCAAGGTTGATGAGCATTCAAAGACTACAGATCAAAATGAAAATATTCACGAACAGGCAAAATCGTCAACTTCTAAAGAATGTGATATGACAGAAATACTGAGACCAAGCAAAGTTAAGCTGTCGAGATTTCAGTATGCTATAAACTCTCGTGATAAAATGTAAGTTAGTATGATTGTGTAAGCATTTAAACTATGAAACCTACCTACTCGGCAAGCTATATGTATTATTAAGGATGTAAAGATCACCTATTTGGCAAGTTATGTGTATTATTAGGGATGTAAAGAATAATTTTGAGTTAACTCAAAAGATTTTACTTACAATCAAGCGATAGTGGGCGAGTTCATTCTGAGATTTTTCCTTATGGACGTAGTGTGGTCCTAAAAAGTTAATTTATTCAAATTATTAAAACTAAGTATCACAATATTTTTAATATTTAAATATAATTAACAATGTTTATTATTATATATTAACAAACCTCATAGCTCACTTTAAAAGCCAAGGTTTATATAGCTTAATATATGTGTATTTCTTAATTATTTATATCTATGAGTTTTTATTAATTTTTTGTATAAAATTATTTATATCAATAATTTAGCTAAGCATGAAATCGAAATTTTACAGTTAATTTTTAGAGTTGATAAGTTTCAATAATTCATAAAGATATAATTAAAAAAAAAACTTTAAGAGTCATGCATGTTACAAACATAACTTTCGTCTCCCTTTCTAATTACTAATAACATTTAGAGCTTCCTGAACTTTTCAAAATACTGTATCATGTTCGTGTATAAGTCAACAGTTTTGTAGCATAATTTATTGTACCATAAAAATTAGAGTGGACTTCGTACACAAAAGCATCAGCAGCAGATCACATTTCCCGAAAAAAATACCCTTAAAGTACTGAAATTTCAATAAAACCAAAGGTTTAAATGTTTAAATGCTATATGTAAAAAATATCATTGCAATCACTGTTAAATTCTGAAGATAAATTAAGATTGTTATGTGTAAGCATAGTAGCGTTTCGTGCTTTTTTCATTGCCTAGTTACCTTAACATCGTCCGTTGATGATGCCTAGTAATAGTTGTTAGTTCTCGGCATGATAGGCACAATGTATTTGGGTAAACCAGGCGGTTTATTTTCTCTTAGCAGTATCAAGAAAACAATGGATCTGTTTAGATACAGTATGGTAACCAAATATACTTTTTGTTACAGTGAATTTTTCATATTTTGTAAGAGTACTGTAATTTAATATTTTATTATTTCATTTCAGACTTTGTTCGGTTGACATAAACTCTAAGAATAATCTGCTTGCCTGTGGCTTTGAAAACTCAGAAATTCACATCTTACATTTAAAGCCATTAAAAGCGCCCAAAGAAACTGCGGATGAAAGTATCATTCAGAATTTAAATAATTTATCTGAAGCTCATTCAAATGATGAGGCGGATGAACATAATTACTTATATAGGTAGTTAATTTGCAAATAAAAAAATTTAAAGCACAATTTATGACTACTTTTTGGATATTTAAAATAGCTTATTTAATTTTATTTTTATAACTCTCCTTTTATTCTAAACTCTGTCCCTAACTCTTTTCAACTTGATATTTTCTACACTGGCTCTTTCTGTATATTTGCATCTTTTTAAAACTATTTTTACAATAAAATAAAATTGTATGCTAAAGCTTCCTCTTATAAGGATTCTTAATATATTTTTAGTATCCATCGTTACAAAGTTTTTTCATATGTTTAAATAAATAAGTGTTATATTTAGAGCTATGTCAAAATTAAAATGATCTAGTTTGATCATCATCATATATATTTTTTGAAATCTTTGTGTTGATACCAATTTAAAAGATACCAATAACCTTTTCAGATCTAATGAAGTGTTGAAGGGACACCAAGGACCTGTGTATGGTCTTGCTTTTTCCACACCTCATCCACTTTTATTGTCTTGTTCAAAGGATTCCAGTGGTAAATAATTATTTAAAAAATTATAGTTCTAGGTAGCTAGGTTAGTGAATGTTTTGATGATGTGGAAATCTCTGTAAAATTGAATTCTAAAATGTAGAAGTGCTAATACTTATTTTATGTCTGCAAAGGGGGTGGGAATAAATGAGGCAGACTGCTTCTTTGAAATTTTAGTGGGGGTGGGGGTAAAAGAATTAATAAGTAAATGGTTAATTTTACTTTTAAAAAAACATCCAACAAACTTACTTGAATCCACACCACCACCATGAAGGGTAACACCAGATTTCCCAGATTCCCCCAACACTTCAAGAGCACTTATAATTAACTTGCATTTTCTTTTTAATTTGAAAAAATTAAAAGAAAATTAGGTTCTAATTAGTTGATTTTAACTTTTTTGTTTCAAAGGTATGACATGCAGACTGATATATATTTTTTATACTTTGTCCATTATCATTTTTTTTTACAGGGTATCAAAAATAAATGTTCTTTCTTTTAGTTCGTGCCTGGAACACTGAAAATTTTAACACTGTTGCTGTTTATGGGGACCAAGATTTTCCAGTACATGATGTTACTCTTAGGTAGGCATGTTTTTGATGCTTCATTTTGTGTTGATATTGTCGTGTGTCAACTAAAGAAACAAGAAGTTCTTTTTAAAAAGTGCAAAACTAGCCTACTATCATGCCTACTTAGCCGTTACTTTAATATTCACTTCAATTCATATAAAAATATAAGTAGGATTTTGTGACAGAAATTATCACCTAGAACTGTTTCCACATAAAATTTATTCACCTTAGAAAAAAGTCTTGAAACACTGCATTCATCTGTAATTATAGCTTTTAAAAGCCCAAACTATTTATTTTCATGAATTTGTTTTGCATATTAGATTAATGTTCTTTTTCGCTTGCTAAATTTATTTGCAGTTTGAAAAATAATTATGTCAAATTGATTGATTTAAATCGTGGTATCCTTTCTTAGGATATTTTGCTGGTTTAAAAAAAATTCCCTTTCGCCTAAGTGACCTAAGCATAAGCATCTTATTCTTAAATAAGTAACAGGATAAGAAATTGGCAAACCCAATAGTTTGGAAATATTTAGAAATAACTAAAAAATTCAACGACTTCAAAATACATTAATAGACCAAGAAATGTAAAATGAAACTAGCCAGCTTCTTATGCAAAAAAAATTGCTTGCTTAATGATGCTTTTTTTCTTTTTTAAAAAAATATTATGTCAAGAAGTCAGTCGGAGAGACCATTTTCTTTCATGCAGCCCAATAAAGATTAGCCTTTGAAGAAAAGTTTTTGAGGGGTAAGAGTTAAAAACTGCGTTGGGTGAAAAAGCATAAGTCGTCAACTGAATAAAAGTAATGTTTTCTCCACTCGAACACAAGGAAGAAACAGGACTATCTTTGATGCCGATTCTGCAGAGATGTCCGTTTAAGTAGTCATGTTTTGCCGCTGCTCTTAATAAACAAATAATGAATAATGAATCACATTGTGCTACATTGTATGACCCCCATTCCCAAAGTGATTTATGTGACAAAAATGTTCCTTCAACTGTTCTTTTTAAATAATTTGAGTTTCTTATGATATTGTTGATGTAGCATCAGGGATTGAAATGAAAAATATTATATTTCAATGCTATTCAAATAAGAACACTGTCGACGTTCTTTTCTACCAATACATTTACATAGTTAATTACGTAACTTTTCTTATCTGTGTATTTAGTTCCAATGGTGAATATTTTGCAACTGCTTCCCTGGATTTTGCTGCTCGGTTGTGGAGTTTTGAAAGAAGCAAACCTCTTAGAATTTTTCCTTGCTATTCCATGAGTGTTGATGTATGTATGGTTAATACAAAATTAGATATTTCTTTAGCATAATAATGTATTGAAGTAGTATTTTTTAAATTAAAAAAGTTTCTAATTGTCTTTAATACTGAGAAAATTGTTCATTTTTAGATACAATCTAAATAATGTTAGATAACACCGCCAAATTATTTGTGAAATTCTAATTTATATTTTGTTTTTCAATGTTAAATCCCAAAATATGTTTCTATAGACGTCATTATTTTCAATGTAATTTGTTTCAACATAGTTGCAACATATTTGAAACCCCATTCCTACAAATCCCAGACCTAGCTGTGTTACATAATGTTGTTCATGATTCCTGTTCATTCTGAAAACTATAAATTTGATTAACAAGTAGATATAGTGTTTATTTAAATTGAACTTTAATCAACCTGGAGTTATCAGTACAATATGGTACAGTTTATGCCATACAATTGATTATGTAATTTTTTTTTGTCGTGTCTATGACGCTGAAATGTGAATGTCAAGCTAAATGAAACCATGTGTTTTTATAACTGCGTCTGCAATTTTTTGGATATTAATGTTATATAGATCTATTAAAGATGGCAGAACTCCAATGTCTCTCAAATTGGCACTCATTGCTGTGCATTCAAAAATGTGTTTGGTGTAAGCTGCGTATCTGGGCAGTTGTCACAGCTTCTATACACCTTCCTGCCCTCTTTGTCTATTTTCATGTCTCTGTGGTGATTGCTTCTTAGTCTGGCAATGGTTTTTGTGGTGATTATAATAAAAACCATGTTAATATAAAAACCATTAACAGTTACTGTTAGAAATTAAGTGTCAAATTTTAGTACCTTTGTTTTTTCCATTGCAATGTAAAGTCTCATAAATATTATTTAACACTATTAAAAACCAATACCTGAAATTATTGGTTTCTGTATGTTATAACAAAGCTAGAAATGTTACTGTTCTTAGTGTTTGATTCTAACTTAATATACAGTAAATTTATATCTAGGGTTCAGTGGTAACAGGCCTTTAGATGGTGCCCTAAAAAAACTATAAAATACTGCTTGTGATTTTATTAAATATTCTATCATTTATATTTGTCCTTTTGAATTCTTTAAAACCAGAATGTCAAATTTCATTCCAACTCAAAATATCTTGCCACCACATCGAACAAGATGATTGAACTTTGGGCAGTGGATGACGGACACTCTGTTAGAAGTTTTTCTGGTCATTTGAGCCACATCACCTGCCTTGCTTTCTCGCCAAATGGCCAGCATTTAGCATCAGCTGGTATGATGTTTACTCATTGATATATTTAATTCAGCCCATTTCAAATGTCTTATCATATTTCAGATATTATAAATTTCCGTAATTTATAGCAGGTTTATTTTGATGATGCATCTAATTTGGCTGTAAATGTATGTTATTTTAAAAGTGTATAATTTGATTAATAAAATCTATTTTAAATCACTAAATTCCCTCTGCAATGAAGGAAACTCTAAATTTATGTAATAAATGAAGAGATTTCCAAGTTTGTTTAGTATTGTGCATTGATAATTTGATTTTTTATATTAACTGTTTTTATTGAAAAAAAATCTGTTTTATGTCTCTATATGAAATAAATAGTATTGATATATAATAGACTAAGCCATATGTATTTTTTAAAAATGTTACTATAATTAACCATCTTGATGAAAAATTTTCACGGTTATTGAAAATTATTAAGTTTACGAAAGGTAATCTACTACTACCTTATTTTGGGTTTAAATTGAGTTCGACAAATTTTGTTTCAGTCAAAATAAGACTAACTTTCTATATTGTACTTAGATAAATATAGAGAATTAAATTTTTATTTACATTAAATTTAAATTATATTTCCCTAACTATATTACGTCTTCACACAGATGAAAGTGGTTGCATTAAGATTTGGGACATCGGATTGGGACAAGAAATTTCAGAAATCAAAGCCCATGAAGGAGGAATTCTGAGCATTGCATACAGTAGAAATAGTGCATATTTATCTTCTGGTGGCTTTGATAAAGTATTAAAAGTGTGGGATATTCAACACTTTATTAATAAATCATCTACAAGTGTGGAAGACAAGTAAGCTATTAGTATTAGTATTATTTTATCATTTTCTTTTTAATTTGGTTAAAAAAAAGTAAGTGTGTAATTATAATATTCACTGATAACCGCTTCCTTCATTGTATCGAAATCTCCTTAACTTTTTTTTAAAAATCAGTGTTTAATTTTCATGAAGACTACTTAGTTACTTGTACATTAAATAGCCAGGTGGATTTTCTTTTGCAAATATTTAGATTTAAAATTGTTTGGCATATTTTTTGTGAATAGATGATCAAATTGAATGAAAATGTTTATATCACATTATTTCGGGTGGCACAATTGTAATTTGTACTAATTGTAAAGTAAGTTATAAGGATTTTTTTGCAAGCTTGAAATTAAATGAATAAAAAGGATTTCTTATGTTAATTGAATATGGTGTAAAAAGTTATTATGCTGCTTTTAATCTGGATTTTCACATGTAATTTGGTATGAATTTTTGAGGTACGATTTACAATTTGCCAAAAGTATTTATCTCTGTAGGTTTGTTTTGAGTTGTAAAAGTGGAAGGAGATAAGCAGGCAAAAGCTTAGGTTTATAATTTTTGATACTTTATTAATTGCAGTTAACATTTCCCTGAAAACTACAATTATTATAAAATGGGGACTGTCTGTCCCATAGAGCTATTGCAGTGGTTTCGAAATCGCAACTTTTGCAAAAGAATTGCTTTGCCATGTTATCTCCTTTCCACCAGGAATGGGAATCCTCATAACATCCATTTTAAACAAAATTTGAAAAGAAAATAATAAATAATTATCAATTAATAATTATTTAATTATTAATTTGTGGCGGCATGAACATAAGTAGTTCTTGTGCAGAGGATAACTTCAACCACCAATATTTGTAATACTGTATCTGTAACCTGAAATTGTATATTTAAACTCCGTTCATTTCTACAACAGTTGTTATTCATATCATGTAACCTTCAAGTATGTTTTTATAAGTTCGTTATGTTTAGTTAGTTTATGTTTTATTAAAAGTTAAGTTTATTTAAATATTAGTCATGATTCATTTATAACTATACACTGGGCTCGTGACCTCGGGTCCAGTATAAATTCATAAAGTTTTAAAATAGTGTGGCCAACTGCTGTATATTTTTGAAATTTAAAAATAACGAATTGAAAAACTAGATAACATTTTCATTTCAAATTTGTTTCATTTCGATGTTATGTTGATTCCCATACCTGGGGAAAAAAGGCTAACATGGCAAAGCAATACTTCTGCGGAATTTGTGATTCCAAGACTAATGCATTATCTCTATTTTAATAACAGTCCCTTTTAACCATTTACAGGTTGAACTCCTCATGTACCACATCAAAAGTTTTCTCATAATTTACTGTTTTTCTAAATATTAATTCTACTTACCTCGAGCAGTACTTCATTAGTCTTCTCATAATCTACAGTTACTGCAATTACTATCTGTTATTCTAAATAAAAATACTTGTTTCTGTTTTATACTAAAAGAAATTCTAAAAAAGCAATTGAAATTTATAAAACTAACATTTCTTTGGGTGCTTCTTTTGGCTTAATTGTATGATTGATAAAATATGTTAAAAGCTCATTAGTTAGTGGCTCACATTGAACTTTAAAAAAAAACTATTTTGTAACGTAAATTTTTTTTAATAGCCTGAAAGATGTACATTGTCTGGAACTTGTTGATTGTCATCCTAACAAGTCAACTTTACATTATGTCAGTTTTCGTAAGAAAAATTTATTGCTCTCTGTTTGCGGCTCCTAGCACAAATGTTTGTTGAAAGTTGTTATTTAAACAATTCGATCTATATAAGTGCAGGTAAATAGTTTTTCTATAAGAAAAAAACTTTACAAATAGATTTCATACAATTTTCACAACATTCAATGTTTACATGTTCATTTTTATGTTGTATTAGCGATTATTAGAGACATTGTATATAAATTAAAATGTATATAATTGTTCTTGTTAGTTTTTATTGTGTTATTTAAGTAACTTAAGAATTGTGCTTTCAACTTTTCTTCTGTAAAATAGGATATTTCACACCTTCTGCTAAAAAGTAACATATTATCTGATCATATGTAAGAATTTGAAAAAGAATTGTTTAAGGTTTTGAGTTTCTATTGTTTTTCTCTCTCCCTGAAATGTGCTAGATTGGCTTATTATTAGCCCCATCTACTTTTATTAGAGTTGCAAAAATCAATAATTTTTGTAATCTTTTTACATATATTTTAAAGTTAAGTTTAAGTATTTTCTTCATTTTAAACTTCAGCACTTTTCCCCAGTAAGTGCAAACTGGTATAAAAATTTAATTTATTTTTAACTTAAAAAAAAAAAGGCAAAGTGGTTTAATACATAATAAAATTTGCTACATATTTTTATATTTTTCTGTTGGATATGTAGTTAAAATCGCACCCTAAGGTACAATACATGATTTCTGAAGGACACCACTAATTTTACTATGATTTTTTAAAGGATTATTATACCAGTACAAGCAAATTATTTTTTTTTAACTTTTAAATTAAATAATGCATTTCAATATTTGATAGAAAAAACTGATCTATAGCTATTTTATAACACTGAAAATAAATATTTGTTAAAAACTATTTGTGGTTGAAGCACCTTCCTTCCAGGCTAGAAATAAAAAAAAAGATGGTTACATGTTGTACAGAGAAGTTGTTTAGAATGTTTATGTACTTGGCAATATATGCTTAAAAAGTAAGAGAGGAATTGTATAGCAGAGTAAATAAATGAAGTATGGGCAAAATTATATAGGTTATAAAATGCATTAACTTTTACCATGTACAGAGAAGAGCTAAAAATCTTTTAATCAAAATTCATGGAAATCACCATGATAAGTTATCCAGGTATTAAAATTGTAAAATTATTGGCTAAAGTTGTTGGCTATTGTTACTAAGCAAGATAAATCTTCAAAACTGGGGACTGTTTAAGAGTTAATTTCTATAAGCCTCTCTAATTTTATGATCGTTTTTAAATGTTTTTAAAAATCGCAGATGTATGGTATTTATTTTGTTTTATATAATACAGTATTTCATACTGCATTAAGTTAAAATTGAATTATAGTGTACTATCTCTAAAATCTATACTGGCTCTTCTGCAAGTTGCATAGAGTTTTGACCCACGGCTGTGCTCAGTTGGAGTTTTGGAATTTAATTTTTTTATAATAAAAAACACTAAAAATTAATTCAATAAAATATAAAAACTGATTATCATTATGGTAGAGTGTAATGAAAAAATTCTACTTATTTTCGTGTTATTTTGATAAAAAAAAATATTGGGTAGATATTCTTATGAAAATTTTAAAATAATTTACTGAAAATATTCATTATGAAATGAATTTATTATTAAATAAGTTAATTTAATTAAAATTTTTCCAAAAAAGACCGTGTCTGCCTATATCGACTGGGCTGCCAACCACCTCCTATTCACAGGCGCTATCCCACTACTGCACCGTGCGGGAGCTTTTGCCTGCTCCTTTTCAGGCCTGGGCCGGTGCGCTCCGCCTTAGATCGACCTGGCGGGCCCTGGCTCCCCGAGGCGCGCCATATCGACACCGTGCTTAGTGCGGACGCCCGATCGACATAGGGAAGCCGAGGACAGAACTCCCAACCTCAAGACATCCAACGGCCTAAGCCTCCAAAGCAGCTGGATTACAAGACCACGCCACTGGTCCCGGCGATGATCATGGTTCTTGTTGGGTTTATAATGGTGAAATTCGGGAATTAAATGGTGGGATTGGTGAAAGAAAGGTGGAAATGTAATTAAATTGTTGGGGATTGGATTTTTTTGGAAGTAGAAATTTTGTGGAAGGGAAATTTGTAAAATTTTATAAAGCACGGGGGAAAAGATTTTAGAATGTTTTGGAGGAAGCGCCATCTATTGATGGATGTGAGAGCTAAATATTCAGTTTATAGTAATTTAGGTTGTTCTAAAATTGTTTAATATTATCAGTTTTGTAATATTTCTTTCAATATCAACAATAAACTTTGAAAAATATTATGAGAGTTATTCGTGTTGGTAATTAAATGTACCAATCTGTGGTGTAAAAATATTTAGCTTACTTAGAATGCAAAATAATATTAACTGACGAGAGTGACGAATGCAAGAAATGTTATTTAGCGTTTGCACACGTTGTCGATTATTATATTTAACCAGTTGTTATTTATTATTAAGCCGTGCAATTAGTTTCTTTAGATTTTTTTATATTATTGATTTTTTTTTCAAATGATGGTGTATCCTCTTTTTATTCTTCATACCTTTATTTTTTTTCGTGGCGCCATCTATTTGTACACTTAGGAGGTGTGTATAGAGAAGAAATCGTATTTCTTTATATGGCATTTTCTAGTTAGAAACTTTTACTATTTAACACGTTGGATGCCACTGACTCCTTAGGGAGTCGCGTGGTTCCGATTCACCGATAACAGCACATTCTGATGAAATTCATAGTACCATTTCGCCAACCGTTCTTATGAGTTCAAGTTCGTTTTTAACTGTTGCAACACCGATTCTTCTGTGCTTGGAATAATGCTTGGTGATTTGAAATAATGTTTTCTGTTTAAAATTACGAGGAAATTAAATCCTTCGTCTCAAGTGTACGGCAACCAGACACCTGACATACCGCATTTCGTAAAGTGATTCAGTTTGTAATTCAACAATCAAGCTATAAAAAATTGCAAATAGTATTATTTTTTTGTATTTTTTTCAAACAAAAACTACCCAAAAAATATGAATTAGGAAAATTTAATGATGATTTCTTAGTCGAAAAGTTAATCACTGAAGCAAATCTGGTAATTGGCTTTCAATTCAATTATTATTAGTGCCAGATAATGAGTTATCCGCTTGGAAAAGGCTAGGAACATTTCCTTGTATTTTTACGACTAGGTAGCTATCGTGTAGCTTTAGTTAGTGACGTTAATTCAACCTAACCTTGCTATTTTACGATCTCAAACTAAGATTTGTACTTGTTCAAAAATGAACAGTTAGTTTATTTCCATTGTAACGAACAGGTTTAAAAAAACAAGATGTTTTTCTACTTCATCAGCCTCTATCGATGAAGACTCTATCGATGATTTGGTGGCAGCGAATGTGTTAATTCACAAAAGTTTGAGATTAAAGATTGCTAAAATGCTTTTCAGTTCAACTTTATTTTAATTCGGGAATTAATTTGAAAAATGCGTAAACAACTATTTAATCAAAAATTTAACTTTATTTGAAAAACATTACAACATTCCCATCTTTCATAATTAAAAAAAAAATAGTTTCCAAAAGATCAGGGATCTTAGGCCCCGTCGTGAAATGGGCCCGTTTGAAAATATGATCTTAAGTGACATTTAGAAAATTCAGAATATTTTAATAAATTTTTTGGCGTGTTTGTATTGCCCAAGCCCTTTAAAAGGTGGAATTTTTAAAACACCATTTTCGAACCCAGTTGTTCTCAGTTTTACTTTGGCTATTTTACTTTTTCACACCCCAGTTGAAGAAAATTATATCGCCAAATGTTTTTAAATCACACGACCGATATCCAGAAAACTTGAACCCACCCCTCTGAATAAGGTTACTGCGTCTCTTCTCTTAGTTCTTCTCTATGGGAGACATTAAAATCTATGTGCGACAGAAAAAAAAATAGTCGTTTTAAAAATTTTATTTATTTTGAACAACATTTTTTATAACCAATTTAAACTTACAAAGTTTTTCATAAAAGTAAAAAAGAGGTATTTCAAACTTATACATTTGTAATACGTATGTTAATAACAACCTGAAAAACTTAAATTTTGACTGAAAACAGACATCTACGAACAATAAACAAAATCATATTACTGAAAGGAATTTTTACAAAGGCATTTTTAGATATTTAAAAAATAATAATGTAATTAAAAAAACTTCATAATAAAAGTTAAGGAATTGGGAATAAATATAAAAAATAATTGTAAAAAAAGCAACTCAAGATGATGTATTTTTTTTATTAAAGATATTAAAACTTTTAAATGTTTAAAAAAATTATCAAGGAAAAAATGATATAAACTAAGATCACAAAATGAAGGGACATTTGAATGATGCAAATTACAAGCAGCAAATGAATTAAAAAAAATATATTTTAACGTTGAAAAGTTTTTAGTAACGATCTATAATATGTAGTGGATCAACTGCTTGTAGTTTTAACGGATCTCAGAAATATGACTATTTTGTCCCTCGCAATATGGCGCATGCATGTGCAGAAGCAAACATTTCGTCATTTAGCGACACATTTAGAATTTTATCGCTAAATAAGGGCGATAAATTTTAAAAGAGTGTTAAAGGAGCCAAACAACAGCACCACCAATGGAGAAGAAGCTAAATAGTTGTATCCAGGTCCTGTTTTCTTAATATTGAGCAGTTCATCCAGTATATATTTTAGATCATTGGTTTTATGTCTGTTGAAATTTTCTAAAATATTTAAATGGAGATAGATCCTTTGAAATGGGAATTTTTTTCATACTTCATTTCAGTATTATTATAAACTTTTTGTTCAGATAAAAGTACTATAAGATCATGATAGAGTTGGGACGGCAGTGTAGGAGTTGCATCGAGTCTTTGTAATGCATTCAAATGTTAGCATTAGATTAGAAAAGTATTAATACTTTTCTAATCTAATGCTAACATTTGAATGCATTACAAAGACTCGATGCAACTCCTACACTATAAAGCAATGGAAGATTTTTTTTTATTGTTTGAAATACATTATTAGGTAAATAAGGATTCTATTTACCAAAACGCCCTACCCTCAAAATTGCTTTTTCTATCGAAATGACGAAATGGAAGTGGAATGTCTGCGGTTATTGGTGCAATTTTTTCAAAGTCAAAGTGGATCAAACTTTTAAAAAGGATAATTATCCTTTTTAAAAGTTTGATCCACTTTGACTTTGAAAAAATTGCACCAATAACCGCAGACATTCCACTTCCATTTCGTCATTTCGATAGAAAAAGCAATTTTGAGGGTAGGGCGTTTTGGTAAATAGAATCCTTATTTACCTAATAATGTATTTCAAACAATAAAAAAAAATCTTCCATTGCTTTATAAAATTGTTAAAAGCAATATCAGTTTTTAAATTTTAGAAATCTTCATATATTTGTATCTTGACTTATGAATTAATTTGATTATCCTATTAACTTCTTAAATTTTAATTAATATGATTTTATTAAATAAGTTAGTAATCTATTTTTGTAGATAAGGTTTAAATACCTAAGCAATCATTATTGTATGAAACTTTTATAATAAAACTCTTGTATATCTGCTTAACAATTAAAAGTCTTGGCAGTTATCATGACGGGTTTCCTGGACGGCATTTTATCAAGCACTCAATTCAAAAATTATTCATAACAGATTCTCTCACTCAAGTTTATCATAATATTGTGACGATTGCCGAAACTAAGGTGAATCATCTCTTTCACCAGCCGATTTCAGGCCTCTAGTTTGCATGCCATCGTAAGCTATCGTGAAAAGCGATTTCTTTTCCATCAAGTTTGACTTCTTCAGGCGTAGCGCAGTCCCGTCTTTGCCAATCCCTGAATCTGAATCCTCGTCCTCTGTTGGCGGATTCAGGTCCTCTGTCCTCGACACCTCATCTTCTGTCGTCCTCGGACCTAGTCTGTCTGATTCTTCGTGGGTTTCTCTGCTGTCGAACAAATCTGTTTCTTCTGGACCCAGTCGGTCGCGACTCATGGGTGCACCGGAATCGTCAGTCGTTGAAAGGATCTGAGTCATCGGACGGACGGATTGTCTTCTGTGGTAATGATCTGCAATTTGTTGTTGGTGCTGGTCATGATCAGTTTGATATGGATCGTCATGTTGTTGTGAATGATTCGGTTGGAAATGTTCTTCATCTTGTGCCCGAGGGTGATTCGCTTGAAAATGATCTTCGGATTGTCGTCGTGGTTGATCTTCACCTTGTGCCTGGTCAGCATCGAAGCCAGCAGCTGCACCGGTTTGTTTTTCGATCGTTTCTTCGAATTGTTGATGGGAATGATCAATGTCTGGATGGAATCGAACGTTGTGCTGTTCTTGATCTTCCTGGTGATCAAACTGCTGATGTTGTTGAGGAAAGTCTTGCTGCTGTTCGTCACTCTGAGATTGCACCGGTGCCATTACCACTGTCCTAGAATCGTCATCTTCATTGCGGTCCTCGGTTCTGTCAGTTTCGCGAAGATCATCTGTTTGTCTAACGTGAACCGAATTCGACCAATCTGTTGGCATTGGACGCTCATCAGGTTCGCGTTGATCATACGGCTGTTGCTGAAGATGGCTTCTTTGGTGGTCCACGCTCTGTCGACGAGGCATCGTCTGTCTCTGGGGATAGTCCTGTTCAGCAAACTGTTCTATGTAAGTAGGTTGGTGTTGTGGGCCCCTCATAGGTCCATGGGGCAATCGGGTATGGGTTGGATACCCGTGGTGAGGGGGATAGTTTGGTATAGGCTCTGGTGGGAATCGGGGTCTGTAATCGTCAGCATGATACTCTTGGCTATCCCATTGTTCATTCTGGTTTCGTGGATGCCGAGAATATTCCCCTGGATGGTTGTAGGAAGCGCCCCAAGGTCGTTCTGGTCCAACCAAAGGACGTTCGATTTCTGAAGAATCATCGGTTGCTATAATTACGTCTCCTTCTGTACGGTGATACCTGGAAAATCAAAATATACAATTAAAATACTTTTTTAGGAACTTTCTAATATTTGAGGGTTTTTTTTGCCAAAAGTAGAGAACCATATTTAAAAAAAATTAGGAATTTTAAAGCGACCAATTTTCAATTTAAAGTGGAATCTAAAATGATAAATGACATATTATTGGACATATTGTTGAACATATATATTGAATGGTCAAGTATAACCACTCATCATGCTCACAATACAAACACATATTTCTGTACCTTAGTATGAAAATTGTCTAATATCCTTAAAAGTAAAAAAGATTGCCATGAATAACCTCATTGTGCCTATTGGTGGCACGTTGAGTAGCGTTTTTTAAGGGAAAAAATCATTTTTACTGTTTTATAAAGTAGATAGGTCACTCATATGTACACACCAGAATGAGATTTAAACCCATACAGACTTAGTGAAGCAATCCAACATTTTGATTCCTTGCCCATCCGCCAGTTAAGGGCTATCTTGGTTTGACTTGGTTAAGTTGCATTGCACTAATGCTACATGAAAGATATTTTGCTATTAAAGAATAGTATTTCTGAAGGCTCTTTTTACTTTTAAGTATTGACGCTTTTTTACTAAGGTACAGATTGTAGAATCTTTAAAATCTATACTACTATACTTGTAACAACTCTTCTACGTTGCGGAGTTTAGCCATTGGTGCTATTTTCCTATTAATACTTATGGGTGCTACTTTCCTACTATCCATTTTCCTATTATAGCAATTCAAAAACCTGTTAATCAAAAGTAAGAAAAGTGAAAGTTGGGTGCTATTTAAGAAATTTGTATCTTTATCCAAGTATATAATTTTATCAACTATGAACTGCGTTACATAATATTTCTGTACATTATTTACCTAATATTTCTTTAACAGGACATAGTACTTTTTTGATATACAAAAGAATTATTGGAAATTTACAATAGAAAAAAAGGAACAAGAATGTAGGAAAAATTTAATGTCTATTATTTTGTAAACCATGCAGATTGAAAGCAAGAAAAACAGTGACTCATAAATTTGAAGAGGAAAAGTGGGGTTTTATAGTTCAGCAATCATGCTAAAATCATGCATCAAAACTATTCCCAGTAATCGTTAAATGATGTTGCTAAGAAAGAGAAAGGAGGTATCGGGTTCTCAGCTTTTCCTCCTCCCGGGGTCGATAAATGAGTATCAATACTAAGTTTGCTTGGAAAATTAACTGAGGGTTCGTCGTCGAACTAGACACTGGACAATCGCTAGAAAGAACACTTCAAGCCCTAAGTCTATAGAAAAATAAATAGGCTCCACCAAAAGGGCCAGTATGCTCGGACAGACTTTTACTTTTCAATATTAAGATAAATTTAATTCAATATAATAACAAAAAACCTTAATGCGAGAATTTTTTATTGTTACTTATTAAAAAAAATTACTACTTTGTTTCCAAAGCAAGTGCTAAATTTGCCAATCATGACACTCCTTCTTTGTCCTTCGCCGCAGCCCTTTACGGCGGTTATATTTTTTAAACATTTTTGAGCGAAATTTAATAGGGTTTCCTACTTAATCTCAATGCTCCCATTTACAATGGCGTCACAGCTATCAAACGTTGTCTGCTATCCCACAAACTAACCAGGCTGCAGCTAATTAGTCTGAACTGTAATAAACACGCCTACAGTGTCGCAAGGCTTACGTCAAGCATTGTCTTCTATCCCAAAAATAAACCACGCCCCCTCCCCCCCTTAACCATCCATTCTACAGATGCAACTACTAATTGAAATTCCCCAATCGCAACGCCAAAGGGTGGAGGTGTTCAGTTGTAAGGCGCCAGTAACATTACAATTTAAATCCACTAATTAAAACGTCAATGGCTGGAGTGTCCAGTAGACGCGCCAATGAGATCGAAATAGGTTTATAGCCGTTTTCTTGAAAAATATCCGATCATTAAGGGGTTAAACGTCCAACCTCGCCTTACCTGGAAAACTTGAGCTGCTGCGAAGAGGCTGGGTCATGGGGCTGTGGGGGCGGTTCCAGCAGTGGGCGTTGTGGGCGGACTCTGTATGTGGGCTGGGGCGCCCTCAAGTGGGCGTCGTCGTTGAGGGCGGTCTCGCTGACGCTTCTCAGAAGGTCGCCCTCACGGACGAAGTGGCGTTCTTCCTCGTCCTCTCGCATGGGGCTGCGGATGTATAGGATCTCGGTGCGACGGGGGCCTGTTTGGGACATATTCTATAGATGAAGAGCATGTTTCCAATCGGTCAAGATTTCAGAAAAATCAAAAATCCTACAAACACGAGCGCGTACTTGCACATGCATACAGTAAAGAAGATGGAGAAGGAGATGCTGCCGGGCAAAAACCAATGCAAAAACTAGTTATCCAAGTGAAGCCATCGATCACTTTAATAGTAAGCCCACATAAAAACCCTATCGGGGAAGTATTTGGCGCTATTCTACAGTGGAGTTTGCATAAGCTTACTAGATCTACTTGGCGATTTGCAACTTTCCAATAAAAAATATAATTACAACATTTTTACCTGTGAAGGAGATCACCACCCACCACCACTGTGTTTTAATTCAGATATTTTGCTTACAGCCAACAACTGAGCAAGTAGTCATTTTTTAATGAACGCATTTACTTAGCCTTACTAGGGCTGCTTGGCGACTTTCAAAAAGCTTCACTTTGTTTCTCGCCAAGCATCTTCATCTATGATATTAACCCCACTCACCTTCTCCCTCGTCCTCCCCCTGAGGCGCCGGTTCCACTCTAACCCTCGGCCTGGCCACCTTCCTCACCACCACGTAGTTGCCCAGCCTCCGCGCATCGGACTCCGCGCCCAGCTCGTGGACCAGCATCTCCGTGCCGGGGCTCAGGGGGCGGCCCCGCCTATAGGCCCGTTCCAGGCGCCCACCTGCGACCACAGGAATGCCGCCGTCGGGGTAGTAGGCGCCCCGAACCGCGGCTTCGATTTCTGGAAAAGAGAATGGGGAATGAGATAAATTTTTTTTTTTAAAAAATTGGTTTAGTTCTTTTGAATAGCTAAATTTAAAGAAGGGCCAAGTGGATAGATGAGTTTCCTACAACGTTATTTTATTTTATAACTAATAACTTTGAGCAAAAGGACAAGCTTTATTCAAATTATTATATGAATTCTACCCTATTTTAAATGTAACGTTTCACCTTTCCTAATTTAAAATTTGTTCAGTTTCCATGCCTGCAGCAGTATTTATAAATTTCATTTTAAGAACCCTTAAAAAATATTCCCATGCAGCAAAGTTTGAAGTGCCAAGTCATACAGCACATTGCAACATTTGGCACATTTTTGCAGCCGTAGGTTTTAAGATACCCTTATTTCGTAGTTTAGGGCAACTATCTATAATACGTACTGGGACAAGAAACTGGATAAAAAGGTGGTAATATTCATTCAAATTCATATATTTCAAATGTTAAATATCTATTCAAACAATGGTTTATAATGCTAAAATATTTTTGTTTAACACTTTGTTATCCGGAATTGAGCAGAAATGCTTTATGAAATTGCGTATGACAAACTTGAAAGTTTCAAAAACACTTTCGGACAAGAAGCTGTGTCAATTGATTAATTATTTTATTTCATCTATGTGGTTTTTACTTTTGACACCACATCTTCATCAGGCGATTAATTTCAGTTACCCCCTCCCCCCCCCCTCCAATTAATTCAATTATTCTACCCATAAATCTAAAATCGCTAAGGACTAAACTGATTCTTCTGTATTCACTGCAAACCAACTAATAAAATGTTTCTTACCCGGGTTCTGTGCGTAAGATGTTGTGACCGTGTCATTCAGGTGCACAGCTGCCTGCTGTGCTCTGTGGTGGGGTGAAGGAACCTCGTCCTCTTGTCCTCTGACGTGGCTTTTTGTTATAGTAGTCGCTTGATTCTGCTGAAGTTGCTGGTTCTCCACCCAGCTAGTTCTAGTTTTGCTCTCGGGTCTGCAACAGAGATAACTACAGTTAACTCGTGATTGTATCTCTGGATATATTATTCTTTGCAAGCACTTTTATTAAGGGAACTCTCAAAAATAAGTACTTGGATGTTCTCATTTTATTGTGAGAGCAATATTCTTAAAAGCAAGTACACTGTAATTTCAAATTTGAAATCTTGCATGTTCTTAAAATTGAATGTGCACACTGTAGTCCCCCACTCAAAACCTTCAAATAGCCTAAACAAATACTCGTTACTGATGATCTCTTTAGCACAGTGGGATTACACTCCGTACTAGGCATAGAGTGGATCCTCACATCGTGAGTTCGAGCAGATCTGGTGAAAAGTCCTTCGATGAATTAATGTAACTGCCCGCCATCTACTGCTCCAAAAAGTCCTACTTCGATGCACTGATTTCATCCTCAAATCACTCAATCATTCTTCGAAATGAGAACAATCACGATCTCAAATTTTAGAACAATGTATTCAGAGCTATTATGCACCAATAATGATTAATGATGACCTCAAAAGTGAAAACATCATTCTCAAAATTGAGAACACATTTTTAGCATTGCGAAATACCTATAAATCCAGAATTATCTATTCTGGGGCTAAAAAATTATAGCATTCAATTACCAAGAATATATTGAAATTGGTAAAGGAATGTATTGAAAATATGTTGCGGGTGGAACTGGTGAGAAATTAGTTTTAGATAAAATACGGCTTATTATTTATCTTTCAATGAATGCTTTTGCTCTTTTGATAAAATATTCTGCTTATTTACCTTTTGATGAATAAATACTTTTGTCCTTTCGTTAAAATAAATGGCTTATTAATTAACTTTTCATGAATGCTTTGGTTCTTTTGATATAATAATCGAATTATTATTTATCTTTCCATGAATTCTTTTGTCCTGTCGATATTTGTCAATACAAAATAATTTTTTTATATATACGTAGGACAAATATACACTTATATACCTTCTCCTGGCATCGTTGTTCATTTGCACGTTCCCTTCTTCTTTGTAATGAATCAAAGTTTCTTCTGGAGCTACTTTATTTTTCATCTCCAAGAAATCACGCCTGAAATATAAAAAATAGCACATTACTATTCAATCATTTTAATAGGAAGTAAATTAAAGCGTCTATAATTTTTTTTAAAGTTTGTTAAAACACAGAATATTCTTTACCCTTCTGAGGAACGTACGCAGCAGCAATACAGGAACAGAGCTAAAATAGCCAGAATCATAAGAATGACCAAAGCTATTAATAGCCAAAAGACAACATCAAAACTACTTCGGTTTATAGATTCCACCTAAAATAATCATAGCAAAAAATAATTCACAGTATCAAATTATAGTATTCTTTTTAATAAATTAACTTTTAATGAAAGAAATATGCATTCTCGAATATTTAAAAATGGATTAATTTTTTCACAAAATATAACCTTAACTTAAAAGTTTAATTATTGTAAAAACTTTAACCTGTTGAGTGTTTCTTATTTTTTCAGTCAAATAATTAATGGTTAAGTAAAACTAGTATACAATTTACCAACAGCTGTAAGTTTATGAAACATTTATTTAAAGTTGTTGCTCGAAATGGAATTTGTATTAAAGTTTTTATTCGAAGTTTAAGAATGTTTTTATGATAACATCGTACTTACTTTTGCGGATGTTAAGTAATAGTCCCGACCAAATAAGTTCCTGGAAAAAAAATGTTTTTCGATCTATCAGCAATTTCAAAAGTACTTTATAGATATAAAATAGGCGCATTTAGTACCCGGAACTTCTGCCATTCTCTAAGCACTTTTGCTTACTTTTATTTATTGATAAATTATCATTTTGCCATTCATTAAAATTTGAAGTAATTTTTCAATAAAAACGAAGTATATCTCAAACATTAACTAGATCACTGTAACAATTCTTCTGTTGAATGGAGTAAAACAGATTTATAACAGGTAGCCATAGAAATGTGTGACATTTCAATAACTTTATAACGTTTTTGTTTTTCTCTGTTTCATCAAAAATTTAAATATAACTTAAGACTTGTATAGGTTGCGGAGTTAAAATGTGTCTTATTTATATTTATCTTTAGATATAACTTTTTAAGAAAAGGAACTCAAACTTACACAAGTATTGCTTCCATATTGCTTAGATCTACAGTAGAAGACAACGGATATGATACCCAACAGCGCACAACAGATCTAAATTTGGAAAAACTTAAAATTTAGTAAAAATTCTTTTAAGTTATTAAGATATTAGTCATAATCAGGTCACTAATAAAAGATTGAAATATCAGAATAAAGAGTACCTAGAATAAGAGAGAGCCGAGGAAAATATCGGGAAAACATACTGTTAAGCAGGGTTAGTGGGGTATTGAAGTAGTATACTATAAATTAAATGTTGCTTACTTTTCTGTCGTCAAATTGTGGAATGCAATAGAATGAAGATTAACGTGCGCTCCGGTTAAGGCAGAAAACCCCCTGTAATTATATTATTTTATCAGATTAAATGCAACTTTATTTCTATTAAAAAGTTTATTTACATTACAAATTGCTTAGACATAGCTTAAATTAATAATAAAATTCTTTTTAACCTTTCTAGCTCTTGTCTTCTTTCGGATGCCCTTTTTACTGATAGTGGCACAACGAAAGAAATAGACCGATTTAAATACTCCTGCAAATAAATAATACATATTAGAAATACAGTTTGTGATAAATTTTTGTTAATGATAGTATAAATAATTATCTAAATATCCAAAGGAAAACTTTCTAATTAAATAACATTTTGATTGTTAAGTGTTTGATTTTATATGTCAGTAAAATGTCTGATTTTCATTAAGTTTAAACATGCTGAATGTGTGCAGCTATTTGGCCACACACAAAATCTTCATCATAGTTCATATATAGAATGCTAATAAATACTTCATTTAAAAGAAACTGTAAAATGGTTAAGCATTATTTTAAGAGAGAGTGAAGCCCAGTTCGTAGTTTTATGACTTTGGGTTTTGGACCAGAGCAAGTTGTCACCGAGTGTTCGGCACTTCTTTCGTTTACTATTCACTAGAAAGATATCTAAATCATAAAATCTTTTGATAGATGTTCCGAGTTAGTTTCAAGCTATCAGAAAGAAGACATTGTACATATGATTTGTAGATTCAGTACCTAATTGCTTAACTACTCTGAAGATGAATGAGAAATTTCATTAATTCAAATCTACGAGAAATTTCATTTCAAGTCTACAAAAAATTCAAGAAAGTTGTTCATTTGAAAAGATTTCTTGTGATATTATAGTGTAGTAGCTACTGCAGCTATTGTATCATTGTACATTGCATTACATTGTACTATACAGTCAATATAAAGTATCCAAGCGATAAACCCACCTGGTTGTGCACTTGCACCTTGACCGTAGCAAACCGTACGGGCACCCCTTGGTCATGTGCTCGGACGGTGAGTGTGATGACGGGCAGCCCGTGGTCCTGTGCCTCTGGGTTCTGGACTAGAGGCGCCTGCAGGCTCAGTTCTCCGGTATGGGGGTCGATCAGGAATTTCTCCTGGTAGTTGCCGTTCACAATTTCGTAGGTGATGTCACTGTTGGGACCTGGGCCGTCGGCGTCGTAGGCCTGATGGAATATAGGAGAAGTTAGTTAGGTTAAGTTAGTTAGTTATTATTAGTTGTTGTTATCGTGTCCATGTAAAGCTATTAATATATCGGGCCAAAAGCGTTGATGATGAGACTGGCCAGTTCATGGACCTGGAGACTATAAAGTACGTCTCGTGGTGGTGCGCCGCCGAGCCCAAAAATGGGAGGCCGCAATTGCTTGGCAGTCAAGAGTCAAGCAAATAGTCTGGCAGTTAGTTGGGTTTTACGATAATTTCTGCTGAATGGGTGAGATATTGAGGTGTTATCTGGATAAATTTTCAAGTCTTTAAAATGGCCTATAGAAAGTCTTGATGTAACAGATGATGGAAGAATAAACTATTTTAGCGTAGAAAGTTATAGTCATTTCTTGATGAAAATTGAAAATGGTTTATACGTTAAGTACCAGGTGCTTCAAGCATGAAGCATGTAAATGCTTAAGCAAATGGTTTAAAATAATCATGCAGGAATCAAATCCACAGTATTTGGCACCGAAGATCAGTGCTCTCATTATGGGCCGTTGTCAGAATAAAGGCACGAAATAGTAGAGCATTTGTTGTTTAAGTGTTATCACTCGAAATTTTCAATATTTCTTAACAGGTCATGGAATAATTATATAATTCGGCAAATTTAGAGTACAGATTCGATTGTACTTCTTGCTTATGCCGTTGGTTGTTCAAATCATTATTTAAAGAAAGCCAGCATCGAAAGAAAAGTTTCTTTAAACCTATACGATATTTTCCATCTATAAATTTTTATAGTGAAACCGAAGCAACCAATGAAATCACAGTACACAGAAAAATGAAAACAGGAGCGTTACATCATCTGAAACAACCCAACTATAAACTCACCTGCACTCTGAGTGGCTCGTAGAAGTTCCTCATGTCCGGGTTGAGCACGGCGTCATACCGCGGCTGCAGAAAGAGCGGCGCGTTGTCGTTGGCGTCGGCGATCGCGACGCGGACCTCGGCGGTCGACCGCGAACCTTTACCGCCGTCGTCGCGGGCCTCCACGGTCAGCGCGAACTCCGGCACGCGCTCGCGATCGAGTACGCCGCCGCTTATCAACGTCAGGTCGCCCGTCACAGGGTCCAGGTGAAGGCTAGGGAGACATGTTGTTGTAGTAAAATAATATGATACATTAGGGCAGTATGAAAACGGATGGATATTGATTTCTGCCATGGGCGTAAACTGCAGTATTTGAACTATTGTTGTTTGTTGTAAGCACTCTTTAATTCTAAACGATAAGAAAGTTAAATAATTTTTTTCGAGGCAAAAATGGCCCTATTCATTGTTATGGTTACTGTAGTTTATCTGTCAACGGCAGATTTTTCTAATATGTAAATAAACCCAGACAAGTTTAAGGTTATAAAAAAACGTAAAAAAATTAAACTTTCTGTATTATATTCGGCAAATTTCAGTTAAAATACGTTTATGTCTAATTAAATGTACTACATTTTTGAAATTGAGATCAGGTTTTGCGTCAAGCTATTCGAACCCGGTATCTTAAAGTGACAATTAAAGCGTATACCAACTCGAATCCCCAAATACCTCTACAGATTGAAGAGAGAGAAAAAAAAAGTTAGATTTAAAAAATGTGACAATTGTCAGTTGCCCGAAGGTAATGTATTATGCTTATTTTCTCTACTAAAAGTCATATTTTAATGAAAACTCGATTTAAATTAAGGAAATTCCTCTTCAGCGATTCACCTTTTGCATTTTAGTTATTGCTGAATATGAATTGAAAGTAACATTTCCAACAAGTCCTTCGTCATTAAAAGCCTGGATAATGGATTATTATTTTTAAAGAATAAAACATTTGAAGGAACATTTGTACAATCTAAAGTGTTTAACAAAATCTACGAGAAGACTTTGCAGTTGCTTGTTTTCCTTGTGTTTTAAGGCAAAACAATTGGGTCAGTGACAGTTACTGTCTCTTTTGATCTGTTCTATACTGTAGTTCCCAAATTTTCGCAAAAGAATGCATTATTATATTTCGGACTGATTATTAAAAAGATTTTAAAATTACGGTAGTGATAACAATTGGTCCATAATGATAATGTTTTTTTCTCAAGATTGTAAGTTTTTAATTTCTTTCCATTCTCAAAATATAAGTAATTAATCATTTTATCAACATTATTTTTTAATTCAAACAAAATCCTGACACAATTAATGATATTTTCAGTTTATAATGTCAGAGTCACTATAAAAATCAATATCGCCTGCCACACGCACAATGCCATTAAAACACCCTACACAAAAAAGGGGTCGAAAAATCCTTTCAACCCCATTACTCTCTATTTATCGATTACCATTGTCATCATTAAGGACACGCTTTTGAATAGATTGACATTGTGTTTCTCCTGTGTAATGATTTTTATTGATCGTGAAAGGGTTGTGAATATGAAGTCTGTCAATAATGTCGTATGAATTCGGTGATTTGATATAGCTGTATCTGACACTGTTGTACAGGGTGAGGCAAGCAGAAGTGGCCCCGGTATAGAGATAAGAATATGACAGAAATGTTGCCAAGTCTAAAACCAATGCAAAAACAGGTTTGCCAACTGAAGCTATTGATCGCTTCAAATTTGCATTATGGGACGTCTTCATACAATACGAACTAAGATCTCAAGAGTTTTTCTCGCCAAGCATTTCAACGTATTCCTATCTCTAGAACGGGACCACTTTTGTTTGCCTCACCCTGTATATAAAAGTGTAAAAGGCCATTATACACCCAGAGGTTACTTTATTATGACCACTTGCTAATTTTATGTCCACGATCTTTAGTTTTGTATAATCTATAACACTTCAAGCTGGTAGAGAGCATATTAAGGTCTAAGTCTGAGGGATGTTTTCTTAAATAATTTTTGGGTATTGAAGCCTTATCGCAGATTAATCGGATACTCAGATGTGTTAATAGTATACTCGGCCGGGGATGGAAACTTTCGGTACCGCAAACCCAGCTCCTTGTCATAAAGATCGCAAAGTCCTCAAATGGTTCAAAGAGCATGATGGAACTTTACAGTCACAAGATCTCACCCCAATTGAGAATTTGCGGGATGAGAACCAATTTTAATTTCGATCTCATCTCTTAAAGTTCATTTAATATGGTCTCAGATTTCTCAAACCACTTTGCAAAATCTTATTGAAACTATGCCACGTAGAATTAAGAAGTAGAAGAACTACGAGGCAAATTCTGGTCAAATATATTGAGGGGTGGTCATAAATAATATGGCCACTCAGTGTATTGTCATTTGCAGCTTTGTCAAAATGACTTTAGTCTATGTGTCTTACCTTCCAGCTATGGGGCCGTTGACAGCTGTATATCTCACCACACCGAAACTGCCGCTGTCTTCGTCTGTAGCCTGTAAATAATTAATGAGACTTTATGGATAAGTTAATATAAATTGAATTAATTATTATTCAATGAATTATGTATTAAAGTCGAAGGCTATTTATAGGATTGAAAATAAAAATTATAATTTTTGTGATTTATTATAAATATGGTGGAAAAGGAGATAATTAAAATTTGAATTTACTTTTATGTAGTACAATAAATGTCAAAAGTAGTTTTAAAAAACCTCTGATTTCCTGTATACCCAATACTGTCAAAATTACGTATGAAGGTGTAAATATCTTTAACGCTGTAAAAAAAGACGAAATCATATGCTTCTACCCCCAAAACGTTGGTTTGAAATTCGGAACATTAAGGGCACTGCTACATTCATTGTGCAGATAATTGATATCTACATTTTTATGCCATGGCCTGGTCTGCCGCAGTACCTACAGAACAACTTTGTAAATTTCGAATTTTTTTTATTAGAAACATTTTGTGACTATACAACCAATAAGAAATTACAGTAAAAATGAGAATTTCAAGACAAAAAACTTTTAAATATTTTTAGCAGATACTCTCATTGGCCTACTAAGGGCAAATCTAGTATGGAAGCATATAATGTTAGTTTCTTTAATTTGTGAAAAATTAAAACATTTTTTTCTTATATCTCTAAAACTACATTTATTGCAGATTCTGCATCATTAACCCAAACACAGTTGATCGCAAGGCTATTCAACGTGAAATCAACCCAAAAAAGATTGATACATTATGCACTCCATCACCTCCGAATTAAGAATGACTTTCAAAAGCCAAACTTTTAACGTTTTAAGCTCAGATCTATATTTTAAATTTTTCTGTAAAAAATTGTAGTATGGAAGCTAAAAATGGTTAGTTGTGGACCTTGTTAAATTTGACATAGAACGATCTATTATATTTAACTTGTTCCTTACTTGTATCCTAGTTAGGGTCGTTCCCGCTGGCGCATCTTCCGGGATGGTGACATTGTAGATCTCGTGCGAGAAGACGGGCACGTTGTCGTTTGCGTCCAACAACTTCACCCTGATCTCGGCTGTGGCGGACAGAGGCCTCACACTCGCTGTCTCTCTCGCAACAATCTGCAAGGATGAAGTACATTAATGTACACTCTTAAAAACAAACGAGCGATTTTAACTCAGTCTGAGTTAATTTTCACTCCTACAGTCTAGAAAATGCACTTCTCATAGAGGAGTGGGTCCTTTGTGTGTTAAACCTCCGACAGGATCACTCCAAACGAGTGATTTTAACTTAGTCTGAATTAATATTTACTCCTTTCCAGTTTCGAAAATGCACTTCTCCTATTGGAGTGGATTTCACTCTTTTGTTTTAAGAGTGTAGGATAGGAATACAGTAGAACTATATGCATGCGGAGTAATTGGAACTTAACCCCATTCGGATCGTCAGAAATTCGGATAATTGAAGTTAGTCTAAAAAAACCTGTATATTCAATCATTCAATGTATAAGATCATATGGGCTACAAGATCATGTAGTTCTAGTTTCGGTCAAACAAAATTGTAAGTGCCTTATTAGTAGTTTTAGCTATAACATTTTTATAATTTTTAGCCTACTTTTCTTTTTTTTAATTCGAAGAATTAAAAAAAAGTAGGTATTGACATGCGGTCGATGTCTGTCCGTCCGTCCGTCTGTCTGTCTGTCTGTCTGTCCGTCTGTCCGTCTGTCCGTACCCCCCTTCCAAAATCGGTTCTATCCATCCGATCTTAAAAATTCTTTTTTTATTAGAAAGGTATAACCTCAGACACCCAACTTTCATACTTTTTGTCCGTCTGTCTGTACGATAGGACGGACATAAATCTACTATTTGTCGACGAATTTCCCTTTGAACTAGCATTGAAATTAAATTTCGAGTCATTTAAATCGCTGAATTTAAGTACAAATGCTACGGACAAGTGAGATACGTCAAAAAATTCAGCGCATCGAAATGAGAATACATTGAAAATTTCATAAAAGAATTCGAATTCTAAGTACTTCAATTATTTAAAAAACTGCAAAGTTTAATGCTCATTTAAAAAGCAAAGGAAGCCATTTTTTTATTAGAATCAAATCACCATTGTCATAGCAACAATCGCTTGAGAAACTTTAATTCTTTTAGACAATAAATTAAAATAAATTTATTTTTGAGACATCGATCAATTTAAGATGACGTCAAATATATATTTCACTACGAGATCTTTGTATGCTGATATAAATTGTTTTCATTCTATTTAAAGACGAGGAATATTACATATTTATTCTTTGAAATATAAATTTTTGCAAACGATTTAAGTGTTAATTATTTAATTTCCGAAATAAAATAAATGAAACTAGCCGAATTTAGCAAGTAAATGTTTACTGAGGAGTAGTTTTTTGGTTTTTGTTCTACGAAAAATTAAATGCTTATTTATAACTGCAAATAAAGCTGTGTTTAGTGCTGAGCTTAGTGAAAGATGCTGTGTTTAGTGACATTTATTTTAGAATTTAAGGTGGAAAAACGGTTGTTGATGTCACTTACTGTTACGAACCTAGTTTTTTCAAGATAAGAATTTTAGTAAGTATTTAAGTAACAGGAAAGTAGGCTATTTTAGTTCTTTAAGAACTTCTTGTTTTATTTAACTTTGTTAGAATCTTGCTTTCTCTGTCTATACTAGCTTATTTGTTAAGGTTCGTCTCTGTTGCATGCCATTCTTAATAATTGTTTTGGGGATCGCATCACAAAAAATACTCGGTATGACATCTTACAGACAAACAGTAAATGATGCACAGCTGTTTTTTCTGACATTCGGATAATCACCATAGCTTCGGATAATTGGAGTTCTACTGTACCTTGAACTCGATGTACTTTGTGTCGGACGTCTCATAGTCCAACTTGGTGGGATCTTTGACCAAGAGGGCGAAATTAAGCTCGTTCATTCCTTTCGCTGGCTGGACGCTGAAGGCGCCACCGTCGTCTTCTAAGAACAATTCGAAACTGCCGTTCTTGCCCTAGAAAAAAAAGTTGCGAATACAAAATAGTTTTATTTGAAGTACAATGATTAATCTAGCTTCTTTTCGTACAGAAAATACAAACGAGTAAAAATTTACAAGACAATGTAATTAGACGTCCTACATTATTTGATAGTGCTTGCGTAGCTGTGACGCCACCATAAAAGTGGCCGCTCCAGTTTTTCATATGGGGTATAACGTTTTTAGCCTACTTTTCTTTTTTTTTTAATTCGAAGAATTAAAAAAAATGAAAAAGTAGGTATTGACATGCGGTCGATGTCCGTCCGTCCGTCCGTCTGTCTGTCTGTCCGTCCGTCCGTCTGTCCGTACCCCCCTTCCAAAATCAGTTCTATCAATCCGATCTTAAAAATTCTTTTTTTATTAGAAAGGTATAACCTCAGAGACCCAACTTTCATACTTTTTGTCCGATAGGACGGATATAAATATACTATTTGACGACGAACTTCCCATTGAATTAGCATTGAAATTCAATTTCGAGTCATTTAAATTGCTGAATTTAACTACAAATGCTACGGACAAGTGAGATACGTCAAAAAATTCAGCGTATCGAAATTAGAATACATTGAAAATTTCAGAAAAGAATTCGATTTCGAAGTACTTCAATTATTTAAAAAAAACTTCCAAATTTAATGCTCATTTAAAAAGCATAGGAAGCCATTTTTATTAGAATTAAATCACCATTGCCGTCGCAACAATTGCTAAAGAAACTTTAATTCTTTTAGACAATTTTGGTTTTTGTTCTACGAAAAATTAAATATTTATTTATAACTGCAAATAAAGCTGTGTTTAGTGAAAGATGCTGTGTTTAGTTAGATGCTGCGTTTAGTGAAATTTATTTTAAATTAAATGTGGAAAAACGGTTGTTGATGTCACTTACTGTTACGAACCTAGTTTTTTCAAGATAATAATTTTAGTAAGTACTTAAGTAACAGGAAAGTAGGCTATTTTAGTTCTTTAAGAACTTCTTGTTTGGTTTTGGTTGAATCTACACGAGCGACACGTAATTAAAAACTACGGTAGAGGTACGAGGTTGTTAATAAGACCATAAAAACATATTAAAATATATGAGAGGCTCTATAGCCTAGTCGTCAGGCTAACATCGGACCCTCATACAGAGCATCCCACGTTCAAAACCCAGCCATATCCTATAGATGGGTATTTGATGATGGCAAACATAAAAAATAAAATTGACGTGACTACGGGGTTTCCTAATACGAGGACAGACTTGCTAATTAAATCTGTGGAGTCCAAAGTCCCGTTAGCGTATGATGTCGCTTTGGCTATGTTAAAGATTTTAAAAGGAGGGTATAAATAGACAGCCGAAACGAATAAATTACCAATTACTATTAAAATACCCTTCTTCTTTGGTCCTTGCGACCAAGCACACAAGCCTGAGAAATATATGTCAACCCTTCTACAGATGCAATCGATGAATTGTAAACAACCAAGTTCACCGCTTACCTGGTCGTCATCCACGACTTTTGGCGCGTCCGGTCCTTCCCAAATGACAGGGGTTAGTGCAGCGCTGTTCTCTTCGATCGCAGCCACGTATCGCTTGCTGAGGAACCTCGGCGGCTTGTTCTCAGTGTTCACCAACACCACGGCGACTGTGGCCTCTGAACTGGCAGGAAGACCGGGGATGAGATCAGTCTCCACTTCTGATGCCTGTGAGGGGAAAGAATGTCCTGTAAAGTTGCCCGTACACGGAGGGACATTGCATGTGAACTTTAGCCAACAAGTGTCATCTTGCACTCTAAAAAATGAATGCTCAAAAACGACGAAATTTTCCTTAATTTTGGCGATTCCGTTAATGGCAAATGCTCCGAGTTTTCGTTTCCTCAAAGTGAGGAAATTTGAATCGTCATTTTTATGAAGATTTGATAGTCGTCTAATCTAAAGAAATATTTCGTCATTTTTGAGCATGTGAGTACAACAATGAGATTCAGTTTCCTTAAAATCAAGATACAGAATCGTCAAATCACGAGCGTAAAAGTGAGGATTCGCGTTTACTCAAAAGTCACGTGATAGTTTGACGAAACAATCCTCAAAATTAACGAAATGAGGCTGAGGTTTCATGAATCGTCAAAAATTAAAGTGCTATTTTTGAGAGTGTATGCCAGCCTCTCCCGGAGCATATCCTAGACTGCGTGGGTCTACGTTTAGAAGACTCCACTTCTTGTTATTGACTTTGCTAGAATACATGGACGAATGGACCGGACTTTGCTGTTTCTAGGTCACGAAGGTTTAGAAACAACAACTATTTTAGAAACTTTTGCCGATTTACATTGGTACTCCACCAAGACGCTACCTAAAGCATACTCATTCGTCGGTGATTGGTTTTGTGTGGCAAAAAAATCCTGATGAGTGAAAATGATTTCGGTAACGTCTTATAGGAAGAGTGGCAATGTTTAGCCATGATTCCTCTGTCTTATTCCTATGTATATGCCGCCCCGGTGGCGCAATCGTTAGGATGCATGCCTTTGGAGCTGATGGGGTAAGGCTCGAATCCCGGTCAGGCAAGGATGTTTGTGACCGTCAATAAATGTTGTTATTTATCTATGTGTTTGTGTTGTCCTTTCTTTGTGTGTCTCTTGCGCTTGTAAAAACTCTTTCTGTGTGTCTGTCCCACTTGACGAAAGCTTAAAATCGGTTCTCTGAAAAAGCACACAAGCTGGAATATACATGTACTATCATTCCTCTGTATATGCATGCCTAGCTTAAAAGTAGTTTTACTATAAGTGTTGATTTCAGAGTACGGTTATGTGTATAAAAAAGAGAAATATAATAAAACTTTATGTTAGAGTGTATTACAAAGGACAAAACTTAATTTTTAGGAAAATGTATGGATATAGTAAAAAAGTAAAACGGAATTCTTCTCTGTACACTCTTAAAACAAAAGAGTGACATCCATTCCTGTAGGAGAAGTGTATTTTCGACACTGGAAAGGAGTGAATATTAACTCCGACTTAGTTAAAATCACTCGTTTAGAGTGATCCTGTCGCAGGTTTGACATACAAAGGATCCACTCCTATATTGGAAGTGCATTTTCGGCATAGGATAAGTGAAAATTAACTCAGACTGAGTTAAAATCGCGCTCGTTTGTTTTAAGAGTGTATATGTATATTTTTATTTATCTAGCTCAGTTTTGCTAGTGTTCGCTAAGTTTCCGAAATGTACGCGAAATCACAATCTGTATTTATCGGATCAAATTAATTTTGAATTAAAGAAATACGTTTATAAAAATATTATTATTAAATTATTTTAAATATACAGTTAACTGGTATTGCTAAGATGTTTGGTATGTTATTTTTCAGCAGAATCAAAATAATTGATTCGAACTTTTCTTAACTATTAAACATTTTGACATGGGGTATAATGTAAAGATAGTTTTGTGCCGAAATAAAAGTTAGATTATTCATTAACTTAAAACATGAAAATTACGATATTATGTTGTGAAACAATTGCGAGCATCGGTTAAAATTTATCTTGAAGACAACAACTCAATGTGCTCTCTCTCTCTCTGGTCAACTTATTAAAGGTTACAGTTACCATGTGGCCACAGCAAAAAATGATTTGCTGATGCAAAGAGGGCGGGGGTACGCACAAACATAAATCTCCTCAATGCCAATATCTACTTATAATTTTAAAAAAATTTCGAATTTCAAAAAAGGAAAGCAGGCAAAAATTACAGCAACATGCAAAGAGGTTATACAAAGAAACAGCAGTAACTTTTTACAGAAACTTTGTACAGTGTATGATAACTCACCAGAATGGAAAGCACAAATGGTCCCGTGGTAGAGTAGGATTCCCTCAACAATTCTGTGGAGGAAGCCAAGGTGATGAGACCCGTTCTTGAGTGAATGTTGAAATACGTAACCCCAGAAGATTCTGAAAGAAGTTATTAATATAGATTTCTACTAAATCGAAGTAACCACATTGTTATTCATATTTGATAAAGGGATATTGCATTAATTTTTTAAAACTTTAATTATGCAAGTCCATTGAACAAGTTCAATTTTAATATTTTTTTAAAATTATGTTTTTGAATGTATGATTTTTAAATCAACGGATTCAAAATAAAAAGCAATCAATTCAAGTAATTAAAAAAATACACACACTTCTAAAATATTAAATGACTGATTATTTTCTTTAAAAAATTGATATTATATCAATGGAAGTTCAGACATCCATAACTATTATTTAAAAGAAAACTGTTTCAAATATAGTTACCTGGAACAAAACTATACGATATATTTCTTTGGTTTCCATAATCTCCGTCTTCGGCTGAAACTTGTAGCACTTTTCCAGCCTGAAAATCATTACAATCAAATTTAGAAACCACTTGAACAAACTAAAGAGGTTTCGATAGAACAGACCCGCATAAGAATTTTACATAATACTTTTCACAGAATTCGAACTAGTCTATAATAATAAAACTATTGAATATGATAGTCTTTACACTTTGGGGTTATATTTAAAACAAATTAAGGAACGTGGACGTGTGTTGATTTATATTCTAAAGAGGCTTAACTTCTTCTAGTTGGACCATTTTAGCCCTTTAAAAACTTGTTTTTATAGTTAAAAATATTGTGGGCCGCTAGTAAACCCTTCTAGCTTGCATCATCTTTGTTCAAGTAACAAGAAGTGATCATGTTTGTTTTAAGGAACAGGAAAGTAGGCTATTTTAGTTCTTTTAGAACTTCTTGGTTTACTTGAGTTATTGAAGGTTTGACTGACCAGGGGCAAGCTGTCGGACACACGAACGACAGGAGGCAGCGAGTGGAAGACTGGGGGCGTGTCTTGGGCGTCCTTCACGGCCACCAGGATCGTCAACACGGCCACGTTGCGAGTGTCCACCTCTTCGTCCGTCCAAGGATTCTAAAATTGAAAGTTATTCTATTTTGAAATAGATAAATGGTTACCTTAGTTTCGAATTTGAACTGTTGTCTATACTGTTAAAACTATGGAGCTTGGTTTTACCAAAAATATGGTTGCTGTGAGAGGTGCTGTGTGAGGAAATGTTTCATCATATTTTCAGTAATTGGTTGATCCATTTATCAGGTTTTTGTTTTCAAAACCTAAAAATGGTTCAGCCGTATACCGAAAACTAGGAGAAACATTTCAACTCACAGCCGTTGCAGCTAATAGTAATCGTAAATACGGCGAAACTAAGCATAGATGCATGTTGAATTCTGAAATGAAATTGTCTTTTGGACGTATCTTAGGATTTCAATACTGTATATTACTGGATTAAATCTCTAAAATGAACGATTCACTGACAAACTTAAATGCAACAACCAAATGCTCATCTAGAGCAGTTAAAAGGAAAAATATCCAACCTACCAGAGCGTATATGGTGATGGTATACAAGTTCTTCTTTTCGTAATCCACCTTCTGTAGAAGAAATATTTCCCCTTTTGTGGCTTCTTTCAGTGGGCTGATGAGATAGCGGATGGCGAATTTGTCAGAACCTTCTAGCTCGAAGAGGACCGGCAGAGAGCTGCTGTTACGTTTCCGCACCACGACGCTGCCGATCACTTCTTTTTCTTCTGTGAGCTAATAGGAGAATTTGAAAGTTTAATTGCAAGATTGACGCCAAAAGACAGATACAGTTGAATCGGTGAGTGCAGAAACAACGTCAGTCACAGATTTCAAATTTTTCAGGAGGGAGAAAAAACGTAATAACTCTTCCTCTATTTCTGCACTAAACACTCGAAACAAACGTCCTGTATTTACGGAACTACTCAACAGACTAACGTAATTTTTGCACCCAACACCCATCTTGCCTTTCTACGCTTATTTTCATTGAAAACGAGTTTTCGGATTTTTTGACTGAAGTGGTTTCTGCACTCACCGATTCAGTTGTACAATGGATTTGCTTGTTAAAATGTAAATGTTTAATTGTATTTGGTAATTGTAATATTGTCCTATTAGGTTGCGTGTTATTTTTGTTTAGAGAAAGTAATGCTGTTTATTTAGAAAGTGTAATATTGTACATTTAGAAATTATCCATTTAATTTTGAAAGTTTAAATGTAGAATGTGGTGCTTGACGCCAAAAGACAGACAAAGATTGTGCAATGGCTTTTTATTGTTAAAATGTAAATGTTCAATTATATTGTATTTGGTAATTGTAATATTGTTCGATTAGATTACTCTTTTTTGTTTAGAGGCAGTAATACTGTTTATTTAGAAATTGTAATATTGTTCATGGAGAAATTGTTCAGTTAGAAATTGCACAATTTTTCATTTAGAAATAGTTAATTTCATTTAGAAAGTTTAACCCTTTCAGTCCCAGTGATGCCATTTGGCATCATCCCTTTCAATATTTTTTTGCAAATGTTTATGTACGTTATGATATCCAAACACGCATCATTCGATTCTTCATACTTTGTTCTATTAGAAAATATTTTACATTAATCTCAATAGAAGTCAGAAGTATTATTTTTTTTATTTAGAAAATAGCTAACAAGCGTTTCACCTGATTTTTGAAAAGTTCACTTCGGTTCCACATATTTAAAACACAATTTAAACTATTTAGGTTAAAATAATTACTAAATTGTTTTTAATAATGTGGTCAGATACCTTAAAATATATAACCCCAAGTGTTTTTAGGGGGAAAATATATTTTTTATTTTGGTGTTTTCTACAATTTAAAAAATTTGGCATTATTTCAAAAACCATATAAAAAATTAAAATGAATTTTTTTTCGTATGGAACTCTTATATTTGACCTAAAATAAGCTTATTTTGTGAATATCAGATGTTTCTGTAGTGTAGTAAATTTTTGGGACTGAAAGGGTTAAAGTCGAATACGGAACTTGACGCCAAAAGGGAGATTGATGTTGTACAATAGATTTGTTTGTTGAAATTTAAATGTTTATTTATAAATGTATTTGATAATTGTAATATTTTCCAGTTTAATTTTTAGAGATAGTAATAGTGTTCATTTATAAATTGTTCAGTTGTCGAAATTTGATGATGACAAATGAAATCAGTCGAATTCCCCAATGAAGAGGTTGTACCCTATATCTTAGTTACACTTTAGAGAAAGTGAGTTTAGAGCAACTGGTCCTTTCAAATAGAAATGTGCATTGAGTAATCTTTAATAAATCGGGTGTTTTTATAGTGATCAAGTTAACTATTAACTTAATAATTAAAAACAAGTTATGAAATCATTAAAGTTATCCTAAATGCAGAACTTACCTCTGAAACTGTTATGAGTGAGTCATATTCTAAAAATGGAGATTTTTGATTGGTAGAATTTGTTATGATGATTGTAGATTCAACTTCAGTTGTCTAAAATAAAAACAAATAACGAATAAGTATTGGTTTAAAAAAGACTAGGCGATTAAACATAAAATCAAAAAGCGTCTTTTCACTACCTCCAAGGAAGACAGTAAAAGGTGGCTTTAGGCGGTAAATATTGCATGTTACAAATTAAGTTAAAAACGTTTTTTTGCTCAAGCTAGTTTTTATTTAAAATATGATTACCTTTAAAGGTTCAAATCCCCAATAAGTAATTAATCAATTCATTAAACGTTCGTAATGGGCATTTATTTTACTAAAATTTTAATAGAATAAAACAAAAATGTATGTACATAGGTATGAAATATCTTACCTGAATACTGTCTGTAACGTATATGGTAAACTTATATTCTTTTTCCTGAAATACATTAGTCATCTTTTAAGAATACAATAGTACTAATACAACTATGCTTTTGTTTAGTAGATACAATTTATAATTCAATCAAGAAAATTACAAAATTTATTTCAACTTAAAACTGTTTTCATGTATGTTTCTATTACGCTTTACCGTTTGAAAAATCAATTGGGAAAGTTAAAAAAGATTATTTCAACTAAATGCTGTTCACATGTATTTTAAACTAGTATTTTCACTTTGCCATATGCCGTGGGCAAATACAATTGATAAAATTACAAAAATTATTCTGCCTTAATACTGTTGTAGTTTAAAGGAATATTTTCGCCTTAGCTCGGGCAAATTTAATCGAGAAAGTTACAAAAATTACACCAACTTGATAATGTTTATATGTATTTTAAAGGAGTTTTTTTTATGTTTATCCTTACCGTGGGCGCTGCCTTGAGGAAGACGTTCGCTCGGGTTTCCGTGACAGACTGGATGTCCAGCAACTGGTTACCAACGTCTCCCCGGACCCCGAACGTCAGAACGTCGTTGTCTGGATCCGATCCCCGAAGCCGGTAGATCAGAGAACCTGGAACATTTACATGTTTAACCAACCCTATAGTACATACTATTTCTCTTTGGCAACACGCACTTTAAACCACTTGACTTTAAAATATTGAAGATTTTCGGTAAGTTTGTGAATTTACTCTCTTTTGGATGCTACATTGATGTTTAAGAATGAAAAAAAAAATAATCATTTAAAGAAAAAATTATTTTATTATTAAAAAATGATGATTAAAATTATGAAACTTCCAAAAGTTTTATGCATCATCCGCAATGACAAGTCTAAGAAGTTGTAAATGTTTAAAAAATTTAAATAATTAAGTTACAGTGAAAACAGATTTAAAAAATCTTAATTCCTTTAGAATTTATTGCTTAATGTTTGACCATAAAAGTTCGAAATATGTTTTGGTTGAGCAAAAATTAGAAGAAAAATATGGAATATAGGGTACAGCTAAATAATGAGTTAATAATATATAGATAAAGCTAGATAAATGCTGACCTGGTTTGGTATCCATTGGAAGCTTCAATATTCTCATATTGTGCGAAAGGTCTATAGATGGGGCAACTCCTGCAAGAAAAAAAAAACAATTAAAAAATTGATGAAAAAATGATTTTACTTTGAATTACTTAACAAAATGGAGATTTTTTGCATTTCTACGTTTTTGGAGAAGCCGATTCTGTAAAACCGGTTTTTGAACAATGGTCCGCCTGCAAGACTAGTATGCAATTCGGTCTGTGTGGAACCCCTGTACTGCTCTCACTAAAAAGAGCTATGGTCTTCAAGTTTGGTATGCGAGTATCATCAAGGTTAAAAAAAATATACAACTTTTTTTGGAAGAAGAACTATTATTTCTACTTTTAAGAGCTACAAAAGGCAAAAACACTTTCAATGCCATCACCTTCACGTAAAAACCTAACTTTAAAAATTGTTTATGGTTAACACTGTAAGCAGTATTACTCCTAATTCTACAGTCGATTCATTATACTTAGAAAGTACATTTATGACTACAGCTAATTTATTAGGTTTGGCAGCGTAAAGTATAGGCTAACTCTGTGGTTTACACTCAGAAAAAATTGAGTTGGACCTTTAAGGGGGAATGGGCGTGCAGGACCGGGGGTCTCCAAACTCAAGTGCCTCAATGTTAATCCAATGGGAAAAAATTATTTTCTTTGCCACATTTCTCCGGCTGTATTGAATATTTTTACAAGCGGATTTTTTTATGTGATAAATGTAGCTAACTTACAGGTCCCGACAATCCCACATTTTGAAATTAGTACGAATATTTTTTTTAATATTCAATAAATTATTTTTCACAAAATATTCGAAGCAATTTCAAAAAGTGGGAAGATAGAGACCTGTAAGTCAGCTACATTTATCACATAAAAAATCCGCTTGTAAAAATATTCAATACAGCCGGAGAAATGTGGCAAAGAAAATAGTTTTTTCCCCATTGGATTAACATTGAGGCACTTGAGTTTGGAGACCCCCGGTCCTGCTCGCCCATTCCCCCTTAATGATGCATGATAAGCTCAAAAATTATATTGAAGGTGCAGCACGCACGTTTCTTCCGAAATGTAGTTCAGTATCTGCTCTCAAATAATTCAGATAAATAGCTACACTAAAGCTTAAAAAATATATATTACGGTACTTTAAATTGAATATAACAATTTTATGATATATATTTTAAAAAAACCTATTTACTTTACAGGGTTTCTTTTGTCAATCGTGAATGGATATAATAATAGGTTCCTGGGGTGATCGCAAGTTTCGTTGGAACAACTGAAATTTGTGAATGTCTTTAATACAATTCTTCTATTGAAATGAAAAAAAAAAACCCACACAATTTTGTATTAAAAAAAAACACAATTCTAGTATTGAAACAACATAATTCTTACATTAAAACAACACAAAATTGCATAGTTAAAATTTTTGCATAAAATTTGTGCTGATTAAACACAAATCTGAGGGTTTTTTTTGCATTTTTCTGAGTTTTTAGCTTTTTCTGAGTATATTTAAAGATAATCTAGCATTTCGAGAAAGAGATTGCAAGTTGTTCACCTGCAGCAGTGGTGAAGATGGCCAAGAGCAGGAAAGAGATGCTCCGGATCATATTCAAGCCTTCCGCTTCTTCATTCTCACGCAAGATCCACTCACCTCAACTGCTGTGGGAAGAAAAAAAGCAGTTTTAGAAACCTTTTATACACTTCAAGAAGGACTGTCAGTCCTACAGAGCTAATGCAATGGTTTTGAAATCACAACTTTTGCAAAAGAATTACTTTTGCTTTTGTTATCCCATTTTCACCAATTATGAGAATCATCATAACATCAATTTAAAACAAAATTAAAAATCCTCCGGTTGATGGTAAATAATAAAATAATTGATAAAGTAATTGATAATTGATAAAGTTTTAAAATAGTGTCACCATCTGCTGTATATTTTAAATATTTTAAAACTTCAAAAATATTTAATTAAATAACTAGATAAAATTTTCGCTTCAAATTTGTTTCATTTTGATGTTATATTTATTCCCATACTTGGGGGAAAAGGGCTAACATTGCAAAGCAAAGCACGGAAGCGGAAGTTGTAATTCCAAATCTAATGCAAAAATTAGCTCTATGGGACTGACAATCCCTCTTAAGGATTAGTTACTGTCTTGTAAGTAAACTTAACTATCACTGTCTAAATAAAATAGTCTATAATTTTATGGCAATTATGCTATTTATAATGTTTTTAAGATTAATTACATAAATAATACCATTAAATAAAGTTTTAAAATCAGCTTTCTTGAAATTTTATATCAGGAATATGACTGGAATTTGGAGTAAGGGGACGCATTACCCACAAATTGGTCAAAATGTCGATTTTTCAGTTTTTACTTTTTATAATTTACAATATTCTTCTAAACATTTACTGAAAGTTTCATAATGATATCTTGTGTAGAAAAAAAGTAATTAAATATTTTCTGGAGTCATTCCTATGCGTGCGAATACGTATTTTGTCTGCTGGGAAGCAGTACCCAAAAATTGGTCAAAATATTAATTTTTCAGTTTTTACTTCTTATTATTTACAATATCTTTCTGAACATTTACTGAAAGTTTCATAATGACATCTTTTGTAGAACAAAAGTTATTAAATATTTTCTGGAGTCATTCCTATAAGTTTGAATACTTATTTCGTCTGCTTTCAACCTTTTTTTCTCTGTTTCACGTTTTTCAATTCTTGTGTTTAATAAATACCTAAGGCTTTCTTGCTAATTAAGTTAGAATTTTAAAATTTTTTACCTGTGTTCTTACATATATTATGCACAAAATTGTGCATGGAATAAGGTCATCTATGTATAGTTATTTTTTTTTAAATGTTGAATTCAATAATTTGTATTTTTTTGTGTATTTTTTTTGTGATTTTCACTGTAAATGCATATTACTTTTTAACTGTCGCTCACATTTTAAAATCCATGCACAGTTTTTGAACAAATAACACTAAAAAGAAACCATAAAAGTTTTTTGAAGTTATTCTTAAAATTGAAGGAGGAGTAGGGTTTAGAAAAAGTTCAAAATTGTGACTTTTTTTTGAATAAATGAAAAATACTTGTAAATATTCATTTTTATTGCTAGAAAATTTTTATTTAGGGTGAACATTATACAAAACCAATATAATTTACAAGTTTATGTTATTATTTCTAGAAATAATATTTTGGGTAATGCGTCCCCTTAACTTAAGTAAAATATAAAATTTCTGAAAGGAGAAACTTTCTTGTCGTTATTAGTAAATATCAAATGAATTAAAAACTAAACAAAAAAAACTTTAAAAAAAAAACAGCATCCAGGTACAAAAATGACGGAATACGGAACCATTTTTCTGTACATGTTGTTTTGCGACGCATGGAGTGTTAAAGCAGAGAAGCCAATGTAACGGTTTGGTTGGCAATTTCACGGCAGCCGCATACTATATTTGTTATTAAACCAGGAGTATCTAAACATAAGGCTCTAATAAATATTTATTCAGAGTTGGTATTCGTAATTTAGTTTCATATTTTACCGGTAAAATACATTTTTGTTAATTTTGAATTGAGTTTATAGACGAGTTTTAAATATAAGAATTGAATTACTGTTAAAATTGCAATCTTAAAAAGTTATTGTGCTTTTTCTGTAACGTTGGTAAAATGACGGTGTTAGTTTGCAGTACAGGTAATTTGCGCAAAAATTGGCATAATCTTACAAAAAATCGCGTTGAGCTCAAAATGGCACTGGCGAAATTGGAGATTTATGAAAAAAAATTTATAAATTTTCAAGGATTAAGTTTATAATTAATTCGAGCTTTCTTTTTATGATAATTATTTTTAAAGAGGCATTTTAACTTATTAACGATGATAGGTAAGAAAATTTCCAATTCGAAACTAAGCTTTCTGCATCTAAATAAACCAAATATTAGACAATTGAGGACCATAGTTTTGAAAAATTTATACAGGACAAACTAAGTTACATGATAAACGGATTATAAAAAACAACAACTTAAAGTTAACAACGTTAACGTTTTTATGAGGTATGGAGTGTGGTAATGGCATTCACAAATGGATCTTTAATAAGTTAAGTGAAATTTTCCCTTCAAGTGTTTAGTTTATCAGTTTAGCTACTCAAAGGTTGCGTTGGGTGCCTACTCATTTGTAGGATCGTCACTTGACTGTGGTTCCAAAATATGACGCCTGTCACCGATAGTCCTCATGTAGCTCTAGTGAGACAATAATTCAAACTAAACTGAAACAATTGTAAAATGTTTGGCATAATAATTTCAGCTTTTTATTAAATTTGAGTATTAGAAAATAAAATATTAAATCGCAATTCAGACTTATTTTTTAAAAATTTCATGTACGAAAGAAATTAATCTTTTTATAATACACTACATTTGTTGTGAAAATGTACCAAAAACATTTCCCAAATTTACTTGAAAAAATTAAACCAATTTAATCAATGTAGCGATATTTATGCAAAATTACTATAAATAACGATAATATATTAATTTACTTTGGAAAAAAACCCACTATAAACATGCGGAAGTGATTGTAATAGTTACATCTCGTAAAGTTTTTGTTACAGAGGGAAAATCATAAATCAGTTCGATTAACATTAGTGGCGAAAACGCATTTTGGTAATGGAAGTGTCACATATACAATTTCTTTACAGATGAAACAATCAAATCTAATCTTCACACCCGTTTTAAGAGCTTAAGTGGTGTAGTTTACTAAAATTCTGGAATCTATTGCTTGGTAGGGTAATTATTGAATAATTTTTTCTAACGTGAAATTGGGTAGACTGACCAGTGAGTGAACAGGCCACAGTGAATGAACATTTGGTAAATATAATTTTAAAAAATAAGGATTGAAAATCATTTCACTATATGGATTGGCAACACTGACTTCCTCCCATGTAGTAGGAAGCTATCTGACAATGGTTGGTTGTCCTGGTCATTATAACCTGGCGTTCATTCACTGGCGAACGTGACGTCTTAAACGTTCATTCACTGGTTAGTCTACCCTACATTAGAAATTTTCAGTAAAGTTCGAGATAAAATCTCAATGTTCTTAAAAAGCACTTTTTTGCAAACAATAACACAATAATTTTTACTGTAATTTTTAAAAATTTTCTTTTAAAGGTATTTTTATATATAGGTATATATTTTAAAGGTATTATTATATTATACAAACGTTCCTAGATTCTTCAAGTTTGCATCTCTATTTTTTTTTAATTTCTAGAAACATAAGTTAAATCATTTAACATACATCCTTTTCGACAATGTTGTCAACTAGAAACCATAGCTGAGATGTGTGTCGCTATGATGTGTTTTAATGAGTGGGTCAGCAGGTTGGTGGATCGAGTCCAGAACGAATGCTGCACGTAGTTGACAAAGAAGTAAGATGATACCATATTGTGTAAAGATTTTGCATTCAAACGGGCAATTCTTGACATTTTAAGGAAAGTTACTTACTTTTTGGGGTATTCTTTCTGAATTTTTAGGAGAGGTTATTAATATATTTTAGGAAAATTACTGATAAAAATTGGGCACATCAGCCCAAAATTTCACAGGAAAATTCCTGAAAGTGTTTTACAATGTATATTCCTTTCAACGACTCTAAGACCTTCAAAACTTAGACGGGCTATAAATTTAAGCTGTCTTGGTTATGTATAAAATGCGTAGAAGCTATAAATTATTTACCCTCGGTCCTATATTCTCGAAATACATCATTGCATGTTGAATAAATTTACAATAAAAATACGAATTTAATTTGAGGTATTTTGTATCTCATTCAAAATACATTTCTGTTACTGACGAGATTTTACCCATTAACGACGATTGGCAAGAAGGTTTGCCAATTTGTTTTCTGCTTAAGTTTATTAAAATAAACAAAACATAAAACGAATGAAACCGCCGTCCTAAACAATCTGTGTAAGAAAAATTAAGTAAAAAAAAACGAATTTGAAAGCTTAGTTAAACTTCAACTTGTGTAATATATGTAAGCTTGTGTAAATTGTTTTTATTCAGAAATGAAGATGTTAATGGCATTCACAAAGTTATTTTTAATTAGTAAAAAAAAATATTTCTTTTTTCCCCAAGAAGTCAAAAGTCAAAGAACTCTCTATGACAACCCCTTCCGATATCAAACCACCTATTAAACCAGCTCATCTAATTACACATTCATGATCGGGTAATTCCATAATAAATTCGAATCCTTGCTCGACTCACTTCACTTCTACGACCACTTCCGCATACGACAACTAAGGGGAGCAAGGGGGAAATGAAATCAGTGGGAGTGCACACGGCAAACGATTTGGAATCACCGGTGCACAAAATCACTTCCTACATACCTAGGTAGGGCGTCCACCTTTTGACCCACTGGACACACCCAAACTGACCAGCGGTCATCGATCGAAGCCCCCCTAATTTTAGTGAAAGTGGGTCGGAAGGCACTTCATATCGTTATGTAATGCCACATAGCGGTGTGTGATGGTTTTGATCAAAGAGTAAATGGTAATTAAAGATGGTTTTATTTGGCGAGATAGAGTCACGAATTGTAGTTTTCTATGTATGGAGAGTTGACGTGTCGTGTAAGTTAGTGGAGCATTGGGTTTGTAGGGGATATTGTTTTGTTAGGGTTTATAAGATATGAAGGGTGCAGTGGTAGAACCGACATTCTCCACTTTCAGAGTATAACTAAGATATAGGGACCGGTATGTTCGTTGGCGACTTTGTCCAGTTGAATTTTGCTGTTGTCAAAAGTTCCCTTCGAACAGACCGGACTATGTATCTTAGTTATACTCTGGAAAGTGTGAGTTTTGCAACTAGAACTTATATATAGTAAGTAATATGTGTGTGATTATTGAAATAAATATACTTCGATGTAATTTTTTTTATTTAATAAGCTTCAAAAAGTTGATACAAGATATTTTGCATCAATTCTTCCTGACGAATTATTGGCAATTCTGCCTGCGGTATCAGATTTTGTGGTGTCAGAAAAATTTGCTAAAAAGTTTAATTTACAATTTGAAATTTCTTAGAGTAAAAATATTTTTAACTGGTCAAAATAATTTTAAATACTTTTTTAGGTCTAAAATGATATACATTTTTTAAAAATCTGAAAAACTAAAATAACTTATTTAATTTTTTACTCACTGAATTTAGTATAGAAAAACCAGTTGTTTGGTAACAGCAACTGTCATCTAGAAACACTGCCATACAGAATTGTTATACCTTAGAAAAAATCGACAAACACAGCATTTAATTGTTTTAAACTTTTAGTGGGCATAATTGCCTATTTTCATTATTTTTTTTTCACAAATTCGATCGATATTTTTTGCTGTTCGTTAAATTTATTTGAAATTCGAAGAATTATTGTGTAAAGTTGCTTGACTCAAAACTTATAATCTCTTCTGGTGACATTTATTTACAATTTCGGAGAGCGATAATATTCTCAATTTGTAGCTGTTCCGTTTTTCTTTGTTACTAAAGTACCAATAACCTTTCGAAAATATCAAGTTTTTTTAATTGTATGTTGATGCTTAGTTTACAAATAAGCAGCCTTTGTATTTGGAATTTCAAAATATTTTGTTCAGTTTCAAAACAATACTAACTGAAGCAGGAAGGATGCAAGGAATCGACCATTGCTTGCTTAAAAATTGGAGCGATACTTGTAACACCGTTTTAATTTATATTTTAAATTTTCGAACAAAGATTTATAATTAAAAAAATGTAACTACATGCAAACAATCTATCATATTCAAATAACCTTTAACAGTCAACGAAATCGTGAATCTTTTCTGACTCCTTCAGATAAAGAGGACAAGCAACAACAACAAATAACCTTTCATCTGTGTTTTCTAACTTTAAATAAGTAGGTAACGTTTATTGTGTGAATAACGAAGTGTCATCAATGGAAATATAAAATCCAACAGGAATTATCCTGTTATTTAAATGACATAACGTTTTTTTAGTTTTCAAATTTTAAATATAATTCTAATTCGATTATTCTAATGAAGTGTAGAATGCACCCTAGAATGATTTTTGCTTCAATTTGCACAGATGGACTGTTCGGTTATAATTTACTTATCGATATATATCATTCCACTTTTTTACTTATCGATAGTGTCGAAGCTAAAACTACAAAATAGGATAAAGGAAATATATATACTTTAAAATTATTATTAAATTATGGTGCAGGAAATTAGATATATATTCCACTACACTATATTTCCAATAAAGTAATTTAATATGAAATCTAATTTCATGAACTATTACATAACCGCACGTTTAAATCCGGAAATATCGTTCTGATTTTTAAAGTGTGTATATTGTAATTTATAGAATGAATTTATAAATAACTTGCTAGGGTGAACTCAATTACCAATGCATAAATGCGAATGAACTTTTGATTAACTGTTAGGAAAACAATGTGCTTTTAAATATGTTATATGTAAGAAAATGTGTTTAAAATTTTGTTGCACTAAACTGAATTGAACTTCCCCTTAAGTTTTTCATTCGTGTCCTATTACTATAAACCAGGATTTTTTTATACCGGAAATTGGTTGAAACAAGATCGTGCATCAAGTAAGTACTTACACAGTCCACGACCCTATAACGGTAGACTACTTTATTAAAACAACCCGCTTGCATGTTAGTTTATAGGATGGTGAAAGTGTGTTAAGTTACCCCGTAGCGTGATAAAAAGCTTGATGACCGCCGGATGTCTTAGAGTTATTGGCACCGTGGTACTACAGACACAGTTTCCTGGGGAAACTCCTTTAAGAACTACTTAAGAAGTAGTCCTTTGGGTATGTAGGTAAAATCAATATCTTCTTTTCCTGTTTGAGACATTGATATTAATGGACTTTACTGTTGCGAATGTAAACAGTGAAATTGGAATTTTGTGCAGTTCCATTAACTAGCGGATATTGTATTAAATATGTTGTTGTATGGATTCGAATTAAGTGCAATACAAATGGGTCAAATGGTATGTCTATATAAGATTTCAGAGCACGATGACCTAACTTATTAAAAAAAAATTAATTAAAAAAAGATTATGAGATAAATAGAAATAAAAAAAAGTAAAAAGAATCATACAGAATTTTAGAAACTACTTCATCACATATAATCAAGCTAAGGATAGTTTTATTTGATAAAACTGAGAAATTTAATTATTTTAGGGATTAGAATTATGATACAGTTTTCATTAATATCTTTAACAGAACATTGGGAATTCGTTGCGATGTCACTAACTGCAATAATTTTAATAATATAAACACAAATAAGATTTCATAATAAAAAAAGTAGATTCGCTGTCCCAAAACTTCACCTAATTTTTTTTTATATAAGACCAAAATGTAATCAAAACCTAAATTTTCTGACAACACTAACTTTTTGGTAATGCTTTGTATACTTGAAATTTAATCGAAATAAAACCAATGAAGCTTAATAAATACATAGCATGAATAAAAACATGTTGCATTTTAAGAACTTTAAAATGAAACAGACTAAAACAGAATTCTAAAAAAGCAGACGAAAAAACGTGCCTTTTGAGAGTGAAACCAAAACAACCAATGAAATTGCAAGACGAACAAAAATTAAAGAAGTAGGTTACCTTATCTGAAACTATCCCATTAAGACTTTCACATTTCAAATTTGCTAGATTAATTTTCACAGCCCAAACAACAAGTGTCAATTGTAATTGCAATACAAAAAGTTTTATCCAGTGACGAATCCAGCGTTTATTCTTACTTTAAACTCAGGGCCTTACAACCCAGATTAGAAGTACGATCCTGTCAAATTCCGAACAAACTGTAAAAAATAAGTTTTCATTTAGTTGCTATTAAAAAAACCATATAGCCCAATAGCCGCAGAGATGAAAAAAAAATCTTATTAATTGATTTGTTGCCAATTATACCTTTTTTAAAAGAAATTTATATTATGAAGAGGAAATTAACTAACTTTCTAAATGAATTTAAAAAAAAGTATAAAAAGTTTTAAAAATTATTTTTAATATTATTTAAATTGTATAATTGTCACCAAACAAAAAAGAATACGAATTCCCCATTAAAAATAAAAAATATTATAAAAAATATACGAATACAAATTTATTTACATTGATAATTATTTTCGCGTGTCATTGAACTTTATAATGAATTGGCAACAGATAATTTTCGAAGAACGAGATTCGTTATTCTTTTTCTAAATCTGTCCATTTCAAAATTTTCTTTTGCGAAGTGTCTACATTTTGTAAGTTAGTGAGCTTTATTACTTTCATTCGACTTAAAGCAGTAATATTCATTCAACCTTTTAACGTTTAAACTCGTAAATAAAACTCTAAAAAAGAAATCGTCATCGAATTCGAAAATGTCTGCTCCATCTCCTGACAAAGCCAAGGATGTTGGCCAAAAACCTGAAGCTTCATCTGGCCAAGACCCATCTGGCGCCGACGATGGTGCTGTCCAGAAAGTATTTGATGCTTACGCCAAGTTAGGAGGCAGTAAAGATGGCAAAATCAACAGCGAATCTGTCCAGCAATGGATCAAGAAGGCCGGCATTTCTGAAGTATCTGGTGACGACGTCAAGAAGCATTTCGAAAAAGATGGCGGATTGGATTTCAAAGAGATGAAGCAGCGAATCGAGAAGCTTGCCAAAGAAAAGCAACTAGAAATAAAAGATATTATGAAGAAGCTGTCTTCTGCCATGCCGTCCGGAGGGGAAATCAAAGGAAAGATGGAAGACATCAAATCCAAGCTGGTTGGCGAAAAGAAATGAACTTGTGTCATAATACTGAACTTGCGAAGTCAAAATTCCAGTTACTGAAAAAATTTAATATGGATTTCAAAGTTTATGTTATTGAGAAGAAGCACTATAATGTAATACAGGTTTTCTTTTGGTTCAATAAAATGTCTTAAATGATTTTGTTTTCTTTATTTTATTTATCAACTTAAATTTTATTAAACTTCCACAAGCAATACACTTAACTAGAACAAAACACTAAAAAATTAGCTAAATTAAAAAAATTATTCTTGTTCTTTCAAGAGATAGGTTTTTTTTTGTGGTTAATAATGTTTTGGTTTAAATTTAGTAGGAAATATTTCTTAACTTGTAAATAATTTGACTTTAACTATGTATTTAGTTTTGGTAGAATCTAGTCTAGATTATATATTATTTTACTAACTTTCGCCAATTTAATGTGATGTGTCCGAACAAACTACCTTGTGCATTCTTAATGAAATTTCTATAAGAATTAAAGTATAAATTCGGTGAAGTGTGTGTTACAATATAATCGCCGGTCTGTGCATTCAATATTAGCTTTTGGCGAGCTTGAAAATTTGACTATTTAAATATCGAATTGCATTAATTAAGGAATGGAATGTTTACTACATTTGAGAATTTTCGTTGCTTGGAAACGGGAAATGTAACGAAAATCGCAAAACCGGGACCGGCCATTATATCATAGCTGTTAAAGAAATTCTAATGAAATGATTTAAAAAAGATGACATTTTTTTTAAATGACAGTTTGTATGGTTGTGTATTTTAATAGAAGATCTGAACTAAAATAAATGGATATTTCTCCTTCCTTACGAAATATGTTAAATTGTTTAATATTTTTTAATATACAACTAGCGATAAATCATCAGACAATCATTCTTTATTGTGAACCTACTTTGTCAATCCAAAATAAATTACAATATGAACTTTTTATATTTTCTTCTACATGGGTGCGTCTCAAATACTTTTATACTGCAAGTCTTTCTGCAGAACCCATTCTTGTCTATTTTTCTGACTAATCCTTACACGAGTAAGAAGTAATTAAGATGCCTCAAATTCCATTTTCCATGCAAAATGTTAAACTATAAGGAAGTAACTTGACCGAATATTTTTCTGAGATACGATTAAGAATGGATTAAACGTATACATGAAAAATCCTTCCAGGGAAAAAACATTGCCAAAAATTGATTCTTGTTCGTAGAACGATATTCGGAATGTTTTGTTTTCGTAGAAACGTCATACGAACATAAATTTCTGACCATTTATGGAACTGCGTGAAGCTTAACTAATAAATAATGTTAGTACAAAAGCCATTTGCAATGTTTACACTTCTGCACATCAAATAGTTCAGTGAACTAAACCACAATAAAAAATAAGTTAGAGGAAAAGTTCAACAGGCATCTACAATATATTTTTTTTGCATATTTTTTAGATTTCCTAAATGGTTAGTTTACAATGAATCACTATTTATTTATTAGAATTCTGTCTACAAAAAATAATTATGTGAACTGAAATTCTGTGATAATTAATCGAAGTATACAGTACTTTGCGGAATTTACTCATTGGCATAAATTTCTGATTTCCAATAAAGTCTGCAAAATAAAAACTTAATTCTATTTTGTATCACTAAAGAACGGTTCAGCGAACTTCATCCAAATGTAACCGAACTAACAACGGATTCAACAAGCTCCGTACAACCAAACTTCTTTATCTTTTTATAAGATCCTTAATAGCATTTCTTTCTTGACGACTAAACTTTTTCATATTCTATTTCCGAAGATTCTACAACCGTCACCACCGACAGACAGTCATTGATCTTTCTTCCCACAGAATACTCCGCGGAACAAAAACAGGATTGATTTATCTATTATCCGGGAAAGCGGCTTGTAAAACCGGAAAAGACATTGCTGGACCTCCAGGAAAAACCTGAAGAATACATAAGTGCCCATATCGATTCCTTTCAATGGGTCTTTTCTCTTCTTTACACGCACGCAACATTTTGAGTCATAGGCTATTCGAAGAAACAGGTATCTTTCTGGTAAAGCGTATGAAATAAGACTCCATTAAAACTTACAAGAAGCCGAGAAATGGTGTTGAATAGTAATGAGCTCGATTTGTTAGCATATGAGTTGTCCTTTTTGTTTGTTAGCTTTTGTTGCATGCTCCGGAATGAATAGTGGATAGCTCTTTTTGTTTATGAAATACTTCCGCGTACTTTGGCTCACATTTAGAAATCAGTACTATCATTAACTTAATTTTTATATTTAAATATTGCCGAGCTATGATTTCTACAAAGTTATTCTTTGAGAGGGTTCCGCGTGAGGCTGGCCACCTTACCGGACATATGATTAGCACCCCAGAGCCCTAGGTCATGAAAGCTGAAATGGGCACGGCAGGCCTTGGCACACTAATGGGCTGTTGCGCCGAGGAGGTTTTTTTTATTATTTGAGAGAACTTAATAAAGGATGCAATTTCATTTTTGAAACCATTTAAAAGATTCAAATATGCAAAAAAAAAAGTATTTCTGGGTAAAAGATTTTAGAGTAGAGCCTCAAAAATTAAAATCGATTGATATATTTTTTTCTGAAGCAAATGTAACGTTGTGTCATGGGCTATTCGGAAGAAACAGTATTTGAAGTAAAGTATCTGGCCAAGCGTATGAAATTTGACAGCATAAAAACTTATAAGAAGCCGAGAAAATGGTGTTGAATAGTAATGAGCTCGATTTGTTTGCATATGAGTGGTCATTTTTGTTTTGTTAGCTTCTGTTGCATGCTCCGGAATGAATAGTGGATAGCTCCTTTTGTTTATGAAATAATTAAGAGTAATGTGGCTTATACTTACAAATAAGTACGATCATTTATTTAAGTTTTGTATTTTCGGACTACTTTCCTTTTTTCAATTCGAAAGAATTTTTTTTTAAAAAATGAAAAAGCAGAAATTGACATGCTGATGAGGTTCGTTCCTCCTTCAAAAATCGATTTTCTCCGTCAGATCTTAAAAACTCTTTTTTTTTTGTCAGTAAGATATAACCTCAGTGGCAATTTTCATACTTTTTGTTTCATTTGTCTATCTGCCGGTACGTGCGGACGGACATCTGTCTCCTGCCTGTCTGCGAATTCCAAATTAAATTATGGTATGGTATGGTATGATACATATATATTCCAGCTTGTGTGCTTGTTCAGAGAACCGCTTATAAGCTTTCGTCAAGTGGGACAGACACAGAAAGAAATTTTACAGTCACAAAGAAATGAATAACACATAGACAAATAACAACATTTATTGACAGTCACAAACATCCATGCCTGACCGTTATTCGAACCCGACCCCAGCAGCTCCAAAGGCTAGTACACTAACCATTCAGCCACCGAGGCGGCAAGATTAAATTATCATTGAAACTTCATTTTCGGTCATTTAAATCGCTGTTGCCACATCAAAAAATGGCATGAGAAACTTTATTTATTTAAAAATAATATTTGTAATATTTGAAGCAAAATTTATTTTTGTCATAAATCAGTGTAGAATGACATTATAAAACGCATCACAATGTGATTTTCTGATTGTTTATTATTTGCTTACTAAGACAGCAGCAAGGCCTCACATATTTTTGCTTAAAATTCTGGTTTGTTTTAATTAACGTATCTTATTTTAGCGGCTCAGGGGCTGAAATGTTCAACGTGTCCTCCTCGTAAGCCCAAGATCGCGGGTTTGAGCCCCGGCTAAGTCATCGGATTTTCTGGATGGGAAAATCTTGGGCACGCATGTATGATTTTATGTGTCATGTAAAAGATCCATGGATGACCCATTTAGCTTGGGTTCTATCGGCAACATTAAATCTCGGCACACTTTCACATCCAGAGAGAGCTCAGATTCATTGTAATCTGCACTTCAAAATTGGTAGCGAGAGTCGCCTAGATGGTGCCACAAAAAATGACTCTCAGTTCTGGAGAATATGCCGAGTCTGAAAAGGCTTGACCGCCAATATTACAGCCCCATTAGAGAAAAATTCTTATTTTTAGTACAGTTTCTAGCAATTTCGAACTAAAAATAAATTAAGTAGAAGATCAATAATACGAATTCAATTTACGAAAAAAAATTTATAAAAAAAAGTTGATTTTTGTTTTTATAAGTTTAAATTATGGCTGGAGGCTGGTTTGGTGATTTTTCTACTGTGTATGAATTTTGTGTCGAAGCGATTGTAGATGACATTTACCGCTACAAGCCTACTTGTTTAATGTTAATAATTTCAGGAAGTATTTAAGTAACAGGAAAGCAAGTTATTTTAGTTCTTTAAGAACTTGTTATTATTGCCGAACTATAATTGGTACTTAGTTATAGTATAGTTAGAATAGTGAGTTAGAATAGTAATGAGCTTGACGTGTGTGTTAGTAAGTTATGGTTATTTTTAATGTTTATTATTACTATTTTTGTCTTCTGTTTTTAGCTTAAAAACAAAAGTAAATTTATATCTTTGTTTATAAAGTACTTCCTTGTTTTTCTCGTACTATAAGTTACAGTCCCACAGTTTTTATGCATTTATTAAGAAACAACGCATTTGAGAAAACAGAATAAAACGCAAGATGTACTGTATAATTTCAAAGCCATTGAAATGATCCAAGTACACATCTCACAACAATTAGGGGCAAGCATGGTTTAAACCCTTTCACCCCAACGATTTCATTTGGATTCCATTCCTTGCACTTATGTACCGTTAGGTGGAAGAATTAACTCTTTTGAAGAATTAAGTAATATTTGCTTAAATGAAATGAAAACATGAAAACCAGGGTAAAATAATATTCACTCTGAAACAATTTTAACAAAAAAAATGACCCTAAGCTCTTCATGCATGCATTTTTTAGATGTTTAAAAATTGATTTTAACTATTTTTAACAAATAAAGTTTTGAAAAAAATATTCTAATAATTTATTCAAAAGTTATGATTCCAATTTTATTTCCCTTAAATTTTAGTTTAAAAATTAAGATTTTTCTCCCTGTTTTTTACCATTTCCTTCTGAATGCATAGTGAATTTATTTCACAAATTTTAGATTTTTCGATTTAAAAAATAAAAAGTTGAGACTGAAAGGTATCAAAAGTACACAAGTACCCCCCAATTGTTTTGAGCAGTGAAATGCTTTTAGAATAAAAAGTAATTGCAAAACTGTAAAATCTTAATTTACTTTGAATTTCCATTTTTTTTTGCAACACAGAATAACGTACGAGTCATGAAAAATTAAGAGATAAAAGATTCCGGCTTACACTGGGTGAAAATAATGAAATAGATCAATTTGGAACCATCGAAACTTACCTACCAAGAAATGATGTAAGATGCTATAATCATAGCTCCATTTGTTAGTGTGTGCGTGGTTATTCTTAAAATTTTGGTGGTTTCTGAATGAATAGAGGATTGCTATTTTTTACGAAATGGGTTTGCGTTCATTTTTTTATTTTAAATATTATACTATTTATAAATTTATTTAATTACTTCTTTTCTATTTTTTTAGTTCTTTAAAATTAAAAAAAATAGACTAAAATAGTTACAAGTCCTATATTTTCAGCAATGCACATTGCTTATTAGGGAGAGGTCTGTTGAACACGTTTTGCGAATTTTAAAACATCCTGATACTACATTTTCAGGTATTCGCGTTCTTTAACTTCAGTACGAAAGAAGTAAGCTCCTAAAATTTTGTATCTGTTATTCCGAAAGTTTGCTGGATGTTGAGAGTGAGTCAGAAACTCAGGACTTCTTACTTTACATACAGATAACATCTTTGAGAGAACAAATTATAAACGGACAAATCTCTCTAATTTGAAAGACGTTAAAAAGTTTCAAAGTTGTATAAAGCATTTTACGGTAACAATTTTAGAGTTATCGAATAAAAAATTCCATTCGGTTTTTTTTTTCTTTTTATTCAGATGTAACGCTTGAGTCATGTGACAAATTGAATAATACTGGTACAACTAAACTTGAGCAATGATGTTGAATATTAATGAGCTCAATGGTATGTGCGTGGTCATTCTTAAAGAAGTCTTTAAAAGAATTACGTGCTTTTTATTAAATAGTGGGTCCTCATTACCATATGAAATACTTCCGCGTTCTTATGTTCACACTATCAGTTTTGTAAGGATCGTTGTGTAATTTTTAGGAGTCAAAATCATGCAACACATATTACTCGAAAACGAGTTTCAGAGAAATAAATAAAATGCCTTATTGAAAATGCAGAATTTCAAAAACCTTTACAAATATGTATTACTTAAAACAAGAGAAATCGCTTCGAAAAAATTGAAATAATTGATATTTTCTAGTATTGCAGAGAAACAATCTGGATTATAAAAATCCATTTACCTAAAATTGTTTAAACTAATTCTGGTAAATTTATAAACGTCCTTATTTGTCCTTTTCTCAGTTTCTTTTACAATTTTTTCAGTAGGGTACTTTATTTTGTGACTAACGGCTTTAATTTTTAAACTGAAAATGTGCTTGTGTTACAGTTTGTTTCTATTGCTTTTTCGTCAATTCAAGTTTCATTATAGTTTACTAGGGAGCAAAGCCCCCTGCTCGCTACCGCTCGCCAACCCCCGAGAATTGCTACGCAGTTCCTCTTTGTTTGCTCCGCAAACAAACATGACTAAGTTATGTAAGTTAAAAGGTCCCTACCAGCGGGGAGAGTGCGCAAGTTCAATACTGTGCCATCGGTTTTTCTGTATCTGAAGGCCGACGTCTAATCAATATGGAAATATTGCTGTAGTAAAACATGTACTTTTATAAAGTAAGGTTTACTAAGGAAAATATTGCTTCTGTGAAAATGATAATGCATATATATTATGCTTGAACAACATAGAACTTTTTCTAACTTTTTAAATGCAAGCAAATATTTTCTTGTATCCGTGAATATATAAAACTTACACTTAAAGTGTAAGTCAAATAGTAATTATTTTTATTCAAATGCTAAGCAGTTATGATTTCCGAGCAACTACCTCCCAACTGATAATATAATTTCAACGCACACTTCACCACTAGATATTTTTATCCATTTTTTCACCACAAAAATAGAAGTAATGGTTGAAAGAATGATTAATGTCTGCAGGACATAAAAGTAGGGCCAATCTTTTTTTCTACAGCGAAAGTATATTTTAACATTCTAGCGTATATTCCTGATTTGGAATAAAAAGTAGTAGAGTACTGCGTAATTGAGATTTCATTTAGGTTCGATGATCTTATTATGTCGTCATTTTATAAATGTTGGGAAGTATAACAATAGTTTTCCATAATGAAAAACCATAATACTCGTTTTATATCTTTCCTTTATATCAGTTTATAAATGTTTTGAAAATAAAAATAAACTTTTATTAAAACTTAGACATAATAATTTTTTTGATTATTAGAAATTTTTTGCCTATACAGTTTTTTTAAGTGAACTAATGCTGATTAGTACTGATGCAGCACAAAATATCTCAAGTAAATTGTAAATGATTACATCCTAAAGCAAAATATGCAGAAATTTGTATTTACTCTTTATTTAAGTTTTTACAAACATAAATGTTTATTTTTTTTCAAAATAGAAAGTTTTCATTTAAGGGGACACGGTACCCAAAACTTGGTCAAAATATCGATTTTTCAGTTTTTAATTTTTATTACTTACAATATTCTTCTAATATGTTTGAATGTTTGCTAATTAATTAATTTTGTTAATTTGTTTGCTAATTAAGTTAGAATTTTGAATTTTTTTTACCTGTTTTCTAATATTGTGCACAAAAATTGTGCATGGAATAGGTTTTCTATACATAGTTATTTTTTAAAAAATGTCGAATTCAATAATTTGTATTTTTTGAGATTTTCAGTATAAATGCATGTTACTTTTTAACTGAAGCTCACATTTTAAAATCCATGCACAGTTCCTGAACATATAGTACTGAAAAGAAACCATAAAAGTTTGGTGGAGTTATTCTCAAAATTGAAAGAGGAGTAGGGTTTAAAAAAAAAGTTCAAAATTTTGGCTTTTTTCTGAATAAATGAAAAACTACTAATAAATATTCGTTTTTATTGCTAGAATTTTCTTATTTAGAGTGAACATTATATATAACCAAAATAATTTACAAGTTTATGTTATTATTTCTAGAAAAAATGTTTTGGGTTCCCTCGTCCCCTTAATATTTCAAAAGTGAGTCAAGTGAAAAAAAGTTACCCTTTTAACTAATTTGGATTCTGCAAAACAACTGTTCTTCTCTCCACTTCAACACATGCTTTTAATAGCTGACCTTTGGTTGTTAAAAAGTGAATTCTAACTGTTACAATGCTGTAGTGTAGAAAATCTTTATTCCCATTGTCCCAATAGCCCTTTAGCCCCCACTCTCCTCTATTAAATTTCACAGATCGCGATACCATTTATGTTTGATTGTGATTATGAATTTTTCTTTTATAACACATACTAGCTGTTATACCCGACGTTGCACGGGTAGAGGTGAAAAAATAATTTTATAGTCAATTTAACTATTTTTTCTTTCATTTGAGTTACATAAGATATGAAGATTACCCAGTAATTTTTTCCATTTAATTACCCATCTTGGATATTGTAATAATTAATATTAATTTCAAAAATACCTTTGATAAGAAGCTAAAATTAAAGAGAATACATATTTAAGTAAAAAAAAATAATGAGTAAGAATTAAAAATAATCTACTTCAGCAAACAGCAAACGATTTGCATTTTTTTTAATAAGTTTATTTGCTTTTTAATAAGCTTATGTTGCTGATACCGTTCGTTATTAAAGTACAAAATCCCGCTACTTATCTTACATTAAAAATTCAAAATTTAAAAAATGCTATAAAAATAACAGATAACGTCGTAGTAATTTCCCGAATAAACACATTTTAGCTCATTTGGCGTGTTTGAAAAATTTGGCGAGGAAAATATATAGCTACCATTACACCCATTCAGCTCTAGCGCAAAGACCATCGCACAACCAACCAGCTATTTAAAAAAATGCTCTTTTGCACGTTCTTTGTAATAATTTGGCGATTTTGGCAAAGTAATTGGCGAAAGAAGGAAGACATGAAACCCTAATATGCATCTGTAGTGCAACGGTCTTCAAAAAAAACAACAACATAATTCAGTAAAAGCTTAACTATTATACTTTTAAAAAGTTCATAATTAAAATCATATATACACAATAAAATAATACAATGGAGACTGGTAGGATTACGTAACTTGAAACATATTCAACTATTTTTTCAAATTATTAATTTTGTTTCTGAAGGCAATGAACAAATATTAAATAAGTTAAACATTTTCAATTTCAATTGTTTTCTAAAAAGTTTTATTTATATTTTTTTACCTGATGGCATCACGAAAGAGAAAAAAATGATCGGATTTGAGCGAAAGTGGTGTATTTTTTCCCTTAAAACGTTCGAAAACGATAGAAGGAATGGTCCGATTCAAAAAATTCTTAGCCTATGCTTGTTCTGGAGATGAGATGAATTTTTGTGCCAAATTTCGTGACAATCTGTTGCGTGGTTCTTAAGTTTTTGCGTCCTATACAAACAAACAAACAAACAAACAAACAAACAAACAAACAGAAGTCGCCTTTTATGTATATAGATTATTTTTATAGCTTAATTTATTTTATACATTATTTAATAACATAGTTATGTTATAGTTTAATATGTGACAATATTTCAGTCGACTAATATAATTTAATATTTAATAGTTTTTCAATTGTAAAATCCAATTCCGAAGAAAAGCCAGTTGTATTTCAACTTCTAAATTAAAGACGAAGTGAAGATAGATTTCAAGCAATTATTTGGTTGTGTATGAACCATTTTTGTTGTTTCCATGGATAAAATATAGTTATAATCATTTCGCGTATATTCGCTCGAACATAATTATGCCTTTTTCTTATCAACATTAAGAAATTAATAAGTACAAATCGATGATGCTATGAATCTCCAAAATATTTTAGATATTTACTGCAACATAAATGCACCAGAATTCCAAAATTATTTCACCAAGCTTTGTCTGAGAAAGCTGAACAAAACAATGTATTGCAATATTTCAAACCTTTTAAAATATGTATCTTAAAATGTAAATCAATATCATTACATTTTAACAGCAGATTTTAATAGGAATATTTCCAATGATGTAATGTGGTCTAGTTTTAATTTTTCCATGTCCTGTGATTTTGTTTTTTGTTTTTTCGGGTTCACTCTCAAAAAACCGGCATGGATGAAAATAAAAACTTTTCTTTCTATGGAAGCTTTCGTCAACAAATGATTTGAAGAATCAACAGTTGAGCAAGAAGTTGACATTTTAAAGATTCAATAAGAAAAATATTCTTAGGAAACTCATTTTCGAACACCAAAACAAAAGGAATTCCCGACAAAAAATGAAAACAATCCCCTGGAACTGTTGCCATTCATGACATGAAACAACCCCGTTCTCCTAAAACATGCAACATTCCCATTTAAGCAGTTCATTTAATAAAATATACACTTAACCCTTTGAGTCCCAGTGATGCCATTTGGCATCATCACTTTCAATATATTTTTTTTAAAGTATGTCCCGTTACGACATCCAAACACACATCACTCGATTCTTCACACTTTGTTCTATTAGACAATATTTTGCATTAATCTCAATAGAAGTCAGAACTACTATTTTTTTTTATTTAGAAAATAGCTAACAAGCGTTTCACCTGATTTTTGAAAAGTTCACTTCAGTTCCACATATTTAAAACACAATTTAAACTATTTCGGTTAAAATAAATACTATTTTTTTATTAATATGGTCAGATACCTTAAAATATATAAATCGAAGTGTTTTGAGGTAATACATATATTTTTATTTTATTGTTTTCCACAGTTAAAAAATTTTGGCATTAATTCAAAAACCATGTAAAAAATTTAAATTATTTTTTTTTCTTATGGAACTCTTATTTTTGACCTAAAATAAGCTTATTTTGTGAATATCAGGTGTTTATGTATTGTAGTAATTTTTTGGGACTGAAAGGGTTAAACAAAAAAAGACAACAACCCAGATCTATACCAAAAGAAAAAAAACCTGCCAGTCCAATGTCATTAAATAATATATCTGCCCTTCTTCTACCAAGTTGCCAGATTATTTATACTGCTTGTTCAATTAACACAAAGACATCCCTGGCGCATCTCTACTAACGGTGACCGTAAAATGGGTCATGGTTAATCATGGTCGGCCTTGCTATGAATGTTTTATAAGTGTCCTAGTTTCAGTTCCCTTGGTAATGTGCAAAATACGGCTTTTTCAATTATAGAACTAGAGATTTAATGCTATAACGAAATGCTTTAAAAATCCATTAAGGGTTTTTAGTATGAGGAATGTCACTATTGTAGTAGTCACTTTTGGTTAAAAGGTAGTTTTACCCTTCAAAGTAATGGAAATATTAACTTGAATTTTATACCGACGTATAACGATTATTTGGTTGATAGTTCGATGTCTGTAGAAACTATGTAATATACAAACACTTAAAAGTAAGTTATATATGACATTGAAGTAGGTAAGCTGTAATATTTTTTGCCTACAGCCAAGTACGCCTCGTAATTTAGAACCCTGGTAAAGTGACAAACGATGATGTAGTTGATTGAAAGAGAAGAACAAAAAATTTAATACAATAATTAAAAAAAAGATGATAGTTAAAATTATTTTTTATAAAATTATTTGTTTTTCAGAATATATACTTGAAGATCCAAACAAAGAATTGTTATTATCTCATTTTATTTCAAATGTCATTATTTCAATTTCAAAATGAAATTGAATAAAAAATATTAAAATGAAATTTGAATAAATGAATTTCATTTCATTTTATTCAAATTTCATTTTATTCAATTAAATTTATTTTTTATTCAAAGTCAATGATATATTTACGTGGTTTAGTTTTTCGCTGTGAGATACTTTAAACCCACCAAAGCTGCAAAAAACACAACATCGAATTTTTTTAATGAATGTATCAGATTCATATTTAAGCCTTTCTTGCCAGACAAACTTTTCAAATGAAGCGCTAATATAAAGATCTGGTGGTTGTAGACCATTACAAATGAGACATTGAAGCGCATGTATTTGGATAGGGCTGTGTCACGGTTTAAGAGAATCAAAAAGAAATTGGAATTTCTGGTTATGAAGCGAGATTCGCGGTTAAAGACAGGATAACTGTGACGAAATATACTTAAAGCACAAAGTTATAAATGTAAAGAACCATGTCGGCTTAAAGTTTTTAACTTAAACCTAAAATTGATGGTGAAAGTAGCAAAACTAAAATATGATATATCGTATGCCGACCGCAGTAGGTATAAAAGAATTAACAGCCTTAAATATTTTACTAAACGATGAAAAAATTTCTTAAAAATAGCCATTACTACATTAAAAAGTGTCGACTTTTTCCTGAAAGAGCCCTTTACAAAACTTGCCAGTAAAATTTATAGAATTCAAGTTCAGTGACACAAAGGTATTTTGAAACGTGTAAAATATATCCATTTTATGAAATATAGATACATTATGCGTGACTGGGAAAAATCATCGCACACGAATGCTCATTCGGGAATCTATCGGCATCAAAAAGTCAAACTATGAATATTTATCACATAAGGTTTCTACCTTAGTAGCACAAAGTTTTAAATTATTAGGATGTCCTTTTTTCAATGTGATATGGAGGAGCGATTTTATACTAATAATAAAATAATCGATTATTTATATCGGTATACAAGGGGATCAGTTAATGATTTATGGATGTAATTTCAAAAACTCGTATTGAAACTATACACCTAAATTGTCAATTTATGCTGCAGATAACTTTGTAATGAATGTATGCTTTTCAAAGTAAAACTAATTTTACTCTACATACTTAAGTTTAGAGTCTCAATGATGTGCTTAAAGAATACTTGCTCTAAGAAAATGGCCGTACATTTAATTGCAAATATTGTATTTGTAACCTTCTTCCGAACTACACTCAATACACACATTAAACACAATTTAAATTATGTTGTTGTTTTCTTTAATCTATGCACAACTGTGATTGACTTTATATGAAAAGTTTTAACAATACCGATTGAACTGTTAGTGAAAATATCACTTAAATAAAAGTTTGAAAGCGGTTTTAAAAAATTAGAATTTTGATTTTACAAAAAAAAACACTATGTCCTAATATTTATTTGGATATTACAATCTCAAAAAAATTCAAAACAACTTACCCGATGCTTTTTAATCCTAAAACTTTTTTCACTAGATGCACCACTATTTAAACCCTCCACGACATGTCAAACCAAAACCACAAAACCACATCATATCAACAAAACCTATCTGTCTACCGCTCAATATACACACCTACACTTAATTAAAAAAGTTCGAACAATGATCTATAAACACACCTTCGCTTACCATCTGCAAACGATTTTGACGGCGCGTGGCCCCACCAATTATTCAAGGCCGATCCCCCCCCCCTTAACAGTAAACAATAGCGGACGTTCTTATAGTAACGGACATTGGACACGCAATGCTGCTCTTTGCGTAGCGCAGTTGAAGAGCTTAGTGGAAAAACGTACTAAGTGACATTATAGGAAAAATTAGATTTTTTTTGTAGTCATTAACATGTTATTCCCTCCTTTAGACATAAAAATTTTCCCTCATTTTAAAACTTATTAAAGTATATTTGTTGCCGCTTGCAGGTAGTGTTTTCAGCAGATCTAAGTGCAAACGAACAAGTTTAAAGGTCTTTTTCCCGTTTTTACTATTTATCACTTAGCACGTTCTTCCACTAAGCTCTTCAGTTACGTCATTGAGCTGTTTGCTGTTGATTCGGTTTGGCAGAGGTTGGGAGCTTTTTTTAATAGCATTAACTAAGCGAAAGCAGATGGTTTGTGCAGGTAATAAAGTGTTCCGAGTATTGTGAGTGGTTAGGAATGAAATAGTGAAAAGTGTAAAAAATTCGTCAAGGATTTGGAAAAATATATCATTTTTTCCCCCAACGGAACTTCTTTATTTGCGGTTAAGCCTTTTTAGACTCTGCATATTCCCCAGAACTGAGAGCTATTTCTTTGTGGCACCATATAGGCGACTATCGCTACCAATTTTGACGATCAGATTACAATGAATATGAGCTCTCTGTGGATGTTTAAGTGTGCCGAGATTTAATTTTGTCAAGAAAACACATGCCAAACGGGTAGGTAAGGGATCTTTTACCTGCCACATAATCATATGATGTGCATTCCCAAGAGTTTTTCCATCGTGAAAATCTAATGACTCAGCCAGGGCTCGAACCCCTCAAGCTTGGGCTTATGAGGCGTACACGTAACATATACCGCTCAGAAGGGAATAATATATCCAGGAATAGCGTAAGTTTAATTACAATACATTAGAAACATTAAGAAATTAGATTAGATGCCTTTGAAAACTTAGCCTGTAAATCCTGAGTTTGGTCTAAGATCATTGATCAAATTGAGACCCATCAGTATTTTGTTAATTCCTAAGTTGGTAAAGCCGTTATTTAGAAAACAAAATTGATTATCTTGCAATTAAACAATTATCTAGATATTTGATTGTTTTATGAATTTTTTTAGTGTCGTTTCTAATTTGAGGGGGTCTATGGTCTTCTAATATGGTATCGCTTACACTGCTGGCTTCCAGAAATAAGACGCAGACAGCATCGTCACAACTAACAATCTTAAGCTGCTTAACGAGGCCACCATTCCCATAATCTAGAAGTCGCGAGATGTAGATTGATGAGCTCTGGGTAAAATAAACTGTTGTCTGTCAAACACAGTTTCCCGAAACAACCGAAAAGATTTAAGGTAAGTGAATACCCCAAATTCCCCAAAATTCTAAAATTTTTACTATTACTTTAATCTTTTCCAAATTCGGCATACTGATTTCAAATATAATAATACTATTTAGGCTTTTTTTACTTAAATATAATTTATTTATTTTAAACGGTGTTTTTCTACTAAAAAAAGGGGTTTTCGCTAGCAAGTCTACCACATTGAATTTCCTCCTATAAACATTAATTATGTGTTAAATTCTCCGTTTTGAACTGATACATGCAATGACCCTCTAGAGTTACATACAAATTACAAGAAAAGAAGTTTTTAGAAAAATGTCATGAATTTAACTAAAAAAGATTTTTTTTCTATTAACTTACACTTGAAATTAAAAAAAAACTACTATATTTGCACCAGATGTTAGAGGCTTATAGCACAGATATATATTGAAATATCATCTGTAAAAAATTTCAGGTAAATTAATGTAAAACTTTTTATACTAGAAGTGTTGGCGCAACCCCCTTTTTTTAGGTGAAAAACACCGTTTAAAATAAATCAATTATATTTAAATAAAAACAATTACCAAAAAAGCATTGCTCATTATATTTGAAATCAGTATGCCAAATTTGGAAAAGATTAAAGTAATAGTAAAAAATTTAGAATTTTGGGTATTCGCCTACCTTAAGTATCGCAAAAACTTAAAAAACAAACACTAGTAATGAAATTAATGATTTCTCTCTTTATTGCAAATGTTAGAAAATAACCCTGAAATCTGAAAATTATTCCAACTTAGGATAAAAATTCTATTTAAAACTTACCATTATTTCTTACAACGACCTACTTTACAAAAAAAAAAAAAAAAAAAAAAAAAAAAACCTAAGTCACCAACAGTTTTAGTATATATTATTATTTTTGGTTACTATGTCTCTTTAGCCTGGGATCACTGTTCTATCGATCAGTCCTATGCTGCACTTATTAACTGTATTGGGGTCCTTTTGTGGCATGCGTGACGTCTGGACCTTACAAAGACGTTGCCCCTCCCACCTAGAAGCCATCTTTCATCAGAACTAAATAAGGAAGCAAAGTCTGAGAAAAGCGAGTCTGTGTTTGGAAAGGTCAAATAATTGGAAATGTCAGGTTTGTTTGAGGCCAAGTAATTACTTGGAAAATTTTCATTTCGTTCTTGGTGTCTGTGAACGTTTTTGATCACATTGTATTCAATAATACTGATGAAACTAGTATTTACTTTATTTGGGAAGGTGCAGCTGTATTCCTTCTTACAAAAATACTTAAATGTGGGCAATTTCACTTTTTTAGTTCATATGCAATTAACGAATTAAGATGTTATTATTTTAAAATTTTACGATGCAGTAAAATTTGTTTATTACCTAGCTAGTAATTAAAGCTCGTACATAAACTTTTTATGTGTGAAAAATATTTCTATTTTTTACAATGTATTGTCGAATAATTCGGTATCAAAATGCTCGTCTGAGTGCATTGGAAAATCGGCAGAATTTAAAAATTACAAATATTTTAGTTTTAGTTTTTACAGTAAATTCAGAAATAATTCTCCAAGTGGAATGCAGTTAACTTAACATGTGCATTAAAATGGCAACCCATTAACTAATTGTTTGATTGAACTGCAAGAACATGCTCGGCATTCTAGATAATTTAGGTTAATACATTATTGAACAAGATTAATAATAGGGATGTGTACTGAAGTGAAATTCTAAATTTATTCCTGAAAAAATAAATATTTTAAAAGATCTTAATTTAAATGAACAAACTAAACAAAATTATAAATTCAATGTAGGGGAGAGTGTTGTACCTTGGGACAATTTTTACATTTTAATTTTTTTCTTCGATAATTATTGTCATTCAAATTTCAAAGCAGCATTTCAACACACCAATATATTCCTCTATAATATATATTTTTTAAATTCTGGCAGCTTGAAATTAAAAAATTGCCACTCATTTAAAGTAGAGATGATAAACTGTCCCAAGGTACAACATCATGTTGTACCAAATACATTACAGTATTTTCACTTCTCAAGGATAGTAAAACAAGCAATACAAATACGCGATGACTCACACATTCCAATTACCATTAAGAACTCATCTTTTAAGGCTACTAGACCATGGCCCAAAAACTTATTTAGAATTTAGTTCATTATCTGTTGTATATCCAATAACTTTAGTGCAGGAAACCAAATTAACCATATCCATCTTGTTGATAGCTTTTTATCCCCAGAGTCTATCTTAAAAGGCCAAGTGAATGATGGTTAGTTTGAGCATGGGCAAGGATAATTCCTAATTATGGCTTCCATAACTGTTACGTCTCTCTTGACGATAAGTGAAGAATTATAGAATTTTTCCTTTAGTTTACCTTGTGCAAATCTAACTTTGACCTCAATTTTGTGTGATGTAATAACTTAAAAGCATTTCTTTTTTTGGGGGGGGGGGCGTGGGGGGGGGAGGGGGGATGATAATTGTTTACTTCTACTCTTGGTTCAACACTTTAACAGAAAGGAAGTATAAATTGGCATTAGGGAATTTTAGTATAGTTTTAATTATAACTTTCAACAAAATAAGCCAATGCAAATAAATTATACTATTCTACAAACCTAAATCAATGTATAGTGCTAAAACAACATTTAGTAAAATTTTTGAATACCTTTAAAAACTAATTTAAAATTGAAATTTTTCGGTTGCTATTTGAAACACTCATTAGTGCAACGGAGCTTTAGTTTTAAAAATAGCTAAAAACTTTTTTTTCATTGCATGTGATAAGTTTAAGGGACCGGAGAGGCAAATTAATTTTTTTTTAAAGTTACAGACCGAAATGGATGAAATTTTTTTTATAGCTCAGGGACATAAAATTAAATGAAAATACAAAAGAATAAAAGAAAAATATGCAATAGTGTTTTTATTTTAAAAAAATATATATTTTTAACGTTTTTTAAAAATGCTCCTTGCGATTCAATTTTTTTCTAAAATGTCTAATTTTTTTATATAAGATATTTAAATATATGTTAACAAAACTGTGCATGGATTTTTTATTTGTCCTGTTGTTTAATTAATTAAAATTAAAAATTCATTTTACTTGGAAATTTTTGATTTTTTTCGTGATACGCTAAAAGTAAAACTGAGTAAAATATTAAATTTTTTTATCAGATTTCAAAATCCATGCACTATTATGTTTGAAAGATTATCAATAAAAATTTTTCACAATTTCAAAGCAATACACAAATTTTTGAATCGCAAGGAACAATTCGAATGTACGACAAACCACTAAAAACACTTATGGAGAAAAAGGCAAGTAAAGAAAATAATAACTTCCACTTAACGTACGATTTTCGGATTTCGGTGTTTACGAAAACTTCAACTGTATTTCGAATTCTTTTCGGATCGTTAAAAGTAAGATATGTTCGATAAATCGATATTTTTGACATTTTGTGCCTCCCCAGTCCCCTTAACCAATCAAATAAAAACAAAAAAAACCTAATTTTACTTTGTAAATTGTTGCGGAATTTCGAAGAATATTTTCGTATATTTACAGAAAACCTTATCCTTGTTCCATATATCAAATTAAGCATGTATAAATGTTTGAAAGGCATTAAATGAACATTGGATAATCAACTACAAATATACCCTAGTAATCAGTAGACCATGACAAACTAGAGTAAGTTAATTTATTTAATTGTGGTAAAATAAATGATAACGGTAAAGGACTGTTACATGTGTTGGGGGAATTATGATAGCTTCGTGATGTTAAATAAAAGATTTAAAAACCATGTTTATGTAAATACACAAAGCTAATGTGTGTGTCTGCGTTGTCTTTGTAATTCTAAATTATTTATTAGGCATCGTAGACATGGTAGACGTAAGTGAATAATAAAACCTCCTGTATTTTAAAGAATCCTTGGCTTCATGCGGTTATCTCACAGAAGTTTTCATTTGTTAACCATCACCAACCTATATGAATTCTATTTACGATTTTGTTTAACAAATATCAACAAGGTGGAAGATGGTGTAGGCAAACCATCTGTTACCTCATCATGTATAATCTAGTTAGAAATAATTGTAAGAAAGAAATAATTGTAAATTGGCTTACGTGGAATGCAGGCGAGCGTGGGATGCAGGGTTTGAACAAAAATAAAGTGGGTCTGTTCGTTCTGGAGCCTATATTTGCAGTGCCAACATTTCCCATTAAATGCTCAGATGAATCACACATTAGTGTGTTACCAGCAATATTTTTCTAATTCGAATTTTAATGAAATATATGGTATGAAACTGAGAATTATATTTTGGTTCAATTTGGCATCAAACATATATCTGTAGCATTGATAGTATAGGCTGTGAAAGTGTGTGACGGATGGACAGACACTCATTCTTTATAAGATTTCCCACTTTTAGCGTTGTAAACGCGCCTTGGAAGCTAAAAAAAAACCAGATCACAGCTCTCTCCAATTAACCAAAGCACAGAAACAGATGTTACTTCTTTTCAAGCCCTGCTGTTAAAAACAGAGTCCTATTGGCTTCAAATATTCAACTCAAGAACTTTATTCCAACCCACAGACTTTGACCAGCTCTGTTACTACGGCCAGTGTCCAGCCCACTGCCCCACTGACAAAGGTCCCAATCTGTCCATTACTTCACTCCCTTTTGTATTCATTCCAAGTACGTACTTCTAGAAACAATGGACTTAATCTTCATCTTGACAAGACAGTTTTCCCATGGGACATCCCTTGGCCTAGTTTCCGCATTTCTCCATTATTGTGGGAATACCGCGCTGGCAAGAAGCCCACTGTGCTCCCCTCGGAAGTCTAGAACTTACAGACACGCTAATCGAGACACACTTTTACAGCTAATTTTGTGGCACGTTTTGAATAGATGCAAAACTAGATAAGAAAACTTCAAAATATAACTGGTGAAGACTGTAAACGATCAGTGTTAACACAGAAAGAGAACAAGAATGGTTGGCATATGTAGTTTTTAGGTAAAAATTAACTTTATTAAACTACAAGAAAAATTTAGGAATGCACGCTAACAATGTGGAACATGTACACAAAGTACAACGTTCAAAGTTTTTATAAAATACAAAGTAAAATAAAAAATTTTAAGTATCAATCTCGATTGTATTTATTTTTAGTTTTTTAAAACTCAGTTGTTACAAAGTCCATGAATTTTTGTACATGTTTAATCAAAAAAAGTTTAAACGAAAAAAATAATTATAAAAAAAAAAAGAATTTTCATTAGAAATTTTTATTTATAACTTAATGGAAGTACGTCGCCTTCCCGGACGCAGTGCGATATTCTCTCAACTCGTTATAATTATTTTATTTTTAAAACATTTTCTTTTATCTTACTAGTTTTAACTAATATTATGAAGATTAACAGATTATGACACATTATTTCAAATTTATACTGACTAACATTGGGAATTTTCAAGAGCGTGTAAAACTTATCCCAACAATCGCATTAATGTAAAAGAAAACGTATCAACCTTTGATTTGCTCGGTTTTTAATGAAAGTTTATGAAAAACATCAACCTTTGATTTGCTCGGTTTTTAATGAAAGTTTATGAAAAACAATTTTATGCGAACGAAGCAAACTCTCTTCGTCTATAAAAGAATAAAAAAATTGTCTTAAGGTGGCCGATCACCTTTGACAGCAAGTTCCTGAAAATTATATTCCAACCATGTCATTGAGCGATTTTATTATTATTAGTTATGAATATAAAATAGTTTTTAAGAAAGTAAATAATTTAAAAACATTTTTTTAAGTATTTGTGGAAAATTATAGTAAAATATGCTTCAAAAATCACGCTTACGCAAAACATGATATATTTGCAATTTTTAAATTTTTTTTTACATCGTTTATATTTAAATATGCTTAACAAACACTAATGTAGGTCATGAACTGAAATAATTAAGATATAAGTGCCCAAAATGTTTTTATAGGCAAAAGTTTGTTGTATTATATCGAAAACACATAGCAACAAGATAGTAACAAGCATATAAATAGTTTTAAAATATCCAATTCTTAATAGTTTTACACGATTCTAGTTCAAATCCTTCTTCATACTATTATAACACTACTGTAAAAATTTGAAAGCAATTGATAATAAAGAACTTCAGTTTTTATGTTTTGCGTAATGCGTTTTGAAAAAATGCAAAAACAAGCAAAAAAAGCTTTATATTGCTATAACAAATCGATTTTTGCTGAAAAAAGGTGATCGGATACTTTAAATCAAGACACCTACAAAAAGGAGAAATTTCTCAAAAGGTGAGTTAAAAATCCTAATATTTTTTCTTCTATCGGGGCCAATAAGTTAAGCTCACCGATGCGATGCCGATGGATGAAAATGTCGTCTTTCTTCTAGTAGACTACTACAAAGGAAAAACAACATTTACAGAGTTCGAAAATAGAGTGCATGAACGCTACTTAAGTTAAATGAAGTCGAATATTCAATAGTTGAAGTTAAGATTTGCGGTAATGTTTAAAACTGTTTAGTTGCTTTTTTACGAACTTTATTAAGTTACCGTTAACATAAAAAAAAAGAAATCACGAAATTTAATAAAACTAGTTTCAAAAGTAAAAAAAAAAGGCCTCGCCCATTGCATGTTCGAAAATTTATAGAAAATAAATTATATAGAAGCTTATATATTATTGTCAACTTATTAAATGTGAATAATTACGTGTGTATTATTTGTTAGTTTGTGACAATCTAGGTAAAATTTACAGAGTCGAAAGGTAAAATTTAAAAACCAGCAAATTTCTACTGTTAATATTGACATTATCAAATTAACTGTGATGTCAACATATATCGAAATTTAATGATGCCTGGCAGATTATCTTTCATTTATGAATATAAATTTGTTATTTAAATATTTGATAAAATTTTATACTCTTAGGACTTAATAGTAAGGTTTGAAACATTTTGTTTAAAGTTTATTGCTTTTCGCTTTTCAAAATCAGTTCTAAAAACGTAATAGATTTGCAATGATTTGTGAAGCGATCACGAGAAAACATTTTGTAACACTTACGATATTGTAAACATTTTGTAGTAAATATTATTTAATCTTCAATATAGCTTAATGCAAAATTAATTTGAAAATTGAAACCTACCTAATTTGCAATGAAATTTTAAATTTTTTACTTAAATATTGAAGGAAAAAGTCCTTAAATATTGAAGGGGGAAAAAGGTAGATACGCCACCTAGTTTTAAATATCAAAAACAAATATTATATTAGCAAATCATCCTAATTAACTGCATATTATAACTTAAAACTTCATAAATACCTTAAAATGTTATAGTGCAGCAAGTTGTAATTGAATCAATATCATTACTTTATGATTATATTCAAAGCAATAATAAATTATTTGTGTATCTATCAATATATTTAGCAATAATTATTGTAACTTAAGCAATTAACATCTTTCATTCAAATAATATCCAATTAAAGGCATGGCTTGATACATTTTCTTTAACTTAAATACGATTGCTGATACTAATTGCACACGCTTTCGAAAATTCTTAATTAGGATAAATATAACTTCATTAGAATATTTGATAATCATCAATAGTTTTCATAACATAGTTAAAAATTGGTAAGATAATTTTTTTAAAAAAATAATGTAGTTATAACTAGTTCAGATAATGTGTCATTTATGAAATTACCAAAAAGGTTTAAGGTTTGAAGGTTAAAAAGTTTGAAAGAACACTTTAATAATCACATTTGTGAATTGAAACCAAATACACATTTTCAGAAGTTTTATATTCTTGTAATTTCTTGTGTTAAGTTTTTAAAAACAATCGTAATCATATCAGTAGTTTATTACAGAACTACCAAAATAAAAGCTCGAAATTTATCTCGAACATACTAGGAACATAAAGAGTAAAAAATCATGCGAAAAAGAATTTTTTAAAAAAAATATCATCATTAATCTCGCAGAAAAAACATAATAATAATATTTAAACACTTACAAATTAAACAGCAGAGGTGTCAAAATCAAACTCTGCGCGGTTTCTCAAAAAAGTTCTACCGATAAAATAGTCCATGATCGTGTTCTAAAACTTCGTCTGTCATCAGAATTCGGAAAGTCAATGTTCGGTCAGCTCCAGTGATCGCAGCAGACGATTTCAAAGTAGACACGCCCCCTATGCGCGTGCGCATCTCAAGGCCGGTGGAATCGATCAAGTAAATGTTAACACGTGGTGTAAAGTGAAAGTTGCAACAAATAGAATGGGCAATTTGACAAATGAGTCAGGTAAAGCACATTTTTGTTCATTATTTTGAGGAGAGAAGTTTTTTCTTACTAAATATAGAGTTTTTTGTTATGTTAGAGTAGTATTTGTGCGTGATAGCGGGTTAAATTATCACTTTATTTTTCGGGAGGGTTTTATAAATACACAGTCAATACTTATAAAATTTAATATCGTTTCATACTCATACAGTTCATAAAGTAGTATGTTTTTGGGCCACTGTTGTTAAATGAATAAGCCTTACCAGAAAAAAAAACTAGGCTATAATTAATATATTTTCTAAAAATTAGGCCCAAAATTTGTAATCACTACTGTGATCTACGACATCGAAAAACAATTTAGGTAAATATTCATTACTAAAGTATGAAAAAACTATGCCTAAATTACTTACTATTGAAGAAAAGATGACTATGCCCAACGTTCAACGTAGAATATAGATACTGTATGTATGTAATCGTTTCCGGCTGCCTTTTTCTAGCCTCCTTTAGGTTCTAAGATACAAAATGAATAATTTGTTACTATGATTTGGAAAAAGAACGTCGCAAAAACAATAATAGCAACAACCATTTCACAAAAGAATCCTTCCAAAGCTAACACGAGTTTTAAAATGTTGTTTTTTTAAGACAAAACTACTATAAAGGAAAAACAACATTTACAGAATTCAATGTATAAAGGTGAAGGTTTTAGAGAAGGGACATAGCGTAGATTTTTTTTTATTATTAACCTTTTGAGATACATAATATTTGTATACAGACCAATTCATATATTTTATAGGATGTTAGTGATGTTTTTGTTTGTAACATTTATATTTATTTGTCTTTTAAAAAAAAAGAACAAATATACAGCACAAGCATAGTGCGAAATAGATTAATGTACAAAAATGTAAATTACTAAGTTGAAGGAAATTTTATATTCCATGACATTTGTATCAACTATATATATATTTTTTTCGTATTTTACATAGATCTTGATTAATAACGGAAATACTTTTTAAAAAAAAAACACACCCTAAAAGTTTGCTTTTTTTTTTCAAAACTGTGAGCCCGTGAGGCACATGTTGTTATTAATTGATTTGGTTAAAAATTTGCAAGAATATTTTTCTTGCAAAATAATTGCTTAATATCGAAAAACAAATTTATCTTTGGTTTGAATAAACATTGCAGTTGACAAACATATAATTGGCGGCTGGCTTTGTATATTTAAACCACGGTCAACTGAGGACTTTGTATGTTGACTCATAGCAACCTGAGCAGACACAGCTTATGCAATTATGTAACTTTTTATCGTAAAAATTAATTATGACGAATTTCAAAGAAGGTAATTAATAATGGCTGTCTTAAAAGATTCATAGACCTTCCATAAACCCCTCCCCTTTCCTTCCATACATGCTTTTTCATTGCATAATACAAACTTGGCATCCCTTCCTATAACATTTTCGAAAAATTTAAGAATTAATTTCTAACTAATTTTTCTCATTGAAAATAGACTTTCAGAGAAAAGCTTTGTACTTACAAGAAAAGCAAACGTCCTATAGTTAAATTCTAAACTACTTTAATTAACTGAACATATATAATCTCCCAATACAGTTGAACTATCAGAAGGGAAAAAAAAACACTTGTCACCATACTTTCGGAAATGTTAAAAGTAATGCTTACATTCGCGGGAATTTCCACGAAAGCTATTGGTCGAGAGTACACCGTTGTCATGACAACGATGTTGTTAGCAACGCTCTGTCTCCACGTGCTCTCGAGTTCTTCGAATTTCGGACTACAAGTATGACGTTTTCTTTGTTTAAGATGTAAGCCGGCCGGCAGAAAAGACTGCATTCAATTCAAACTGTTGCATCTGAAGCAGACAAGATTACAACCCCTGGCAATAAATATGGAATCACCTTAAAAGAAATTATGTTGTCGACAGTTAAAAGCATGTAAAAATAACATAGTAATATCAGATGAAACATAAACATGTTTTATTGAAAGTAAAACATGTGAACTACAGATTATAAACATAAACTAGTCAAATAACATCATCTTGTGCGTGATAGGGCAGTTCACAGTAAGTATACAAAGAAATTAGTATGTACTCACTAACAATGAAGGAAAAAAGTATGGACTCAGCCCATATCCACCTTGTACCATTACTTCGTAACACTTCCACGTGCCTTGATAACTGCCCTAATCCTTGCAGGCATAGATGTTACTAATGATTGACAATAGTCAGTGCTAATTTCTTTCCAAGATTTGCGAATGGCAGTTATCAGATCTTCCTTACATTGTGGAGATTTCGCCTGGACGAGTTTCTTTAGTTTACACAACATATTTTCAATTGTATTCAGGTATGTGCTATTGGCAATCCAATCCATGGTAGGAATTTACCAATCAGCAAGGAAATCCCTTACACATTTCGCCCTATGACAAAAGGCGTTATCGTCCTAGAACACGACATCTTCATCTCCATATGCATTTTCAATGGATGGGGTCAGGAAATGCTCTAAAATGTCAATATAAATATTCGAATTGACAGTTGTTTTAACGACAACCATTTCGTCTGGCCCTTTACTTGACATGCAACCCCAGATCAGAACGGTAGTTGGGAACTTTACTTGTTTCTTAATGAAGCCGTCTGAGTAAGCTTCGTTCCTCGTCTCCAAACGAATGTTCCTGCATCGTCTCTATGACTAACGCAAATCTGTGACTCGTCACTGAATACTACCTTTTCCCAAACATCTACAGTCCACTTTGCCTTATTTTTAGCCCATTGTAGACGTTTCTTCTTCTGGGCAGTTGTCAGGGCCGGCTTTCTTTTGGCCTTTCTGTAAGTGAATCCCATCCCCCGAAGTCGATTTCGTACTGTCCTGGCGCAAACATCAACACCCGCTTCAGCCCATTTCATTTTCAACACTGTTGAAGTTTGTTTGCGGTTCTGAAGGCAAAGTTACTTTAATTTTCGATCGTCTCCCTTGGTTCTTTTCCTTGGGCGGCCTTTGCGCTTCTCTTTTGAATTAAGGTAGGCGAATACCCAAAATTCCCCCAAATTCTAAAATTTTTACTATTACTTTAATTTTTTCCAAATTTGGCATGGTGATTTCAAATATAATGAATAATGCTATTTAGGCAGTTTTTTAAATTTAAATATAATTTATTTATTTTAAACGGTGTTTTTCAACTAAAAAAAGAGGTTCACGCCAACAAGCCTACCACATTGAATTTTCCTCCGATAAACATGAATTATGTGTTAAATTCTTCGTTTTGAACTGATCCGTGCAATGACCCTCTAGAGTTACAAACAAATCACAAGAATGTGTTTTACGACAAATTTTATGAATTAACTTGAAACAAACACAATGTGGCTAATCTAACGGCAGTGCCGGAAATCTGCGCAAGCTGATATCTCGACTTGAGAGCGAAACGTTTTTGTGAGCAGCCAAGTAAAATATCGCCAAGTTGTTAGTTAGGGTTGTAGTGAAGGTTTAGGTTGTTATTGAATATCAAGCGTTTACCCTCGCCGAACGCGTGCGTTTATGGATTATAATAGAATTATTGAATTATAACACGTCTGTCCAATTCTAAACCTATTTTATTCTGGGATCAATTGATGTAAGACTTTACATAATCAGACCCGCTTATAAACCTTCGTCAAGCAAGAGAGATACAACACACACACTTAAATGGATCCATCTAATTTTTAGAGACAGAGGCCAACTAGAGGATCCCCAGAATTGACTTGTCACATGTATTGATTTGGTATGGTAACTTGGAGGACTTAGTGACCACGACGGATTTAACGTACACCAGTCATTTAGCATGACTTTAGAAATTATGGTTATCAGTTAAAAAAGCAACTTCCAGATCCATAATACATTTTAAATTATACAGGGTGGTTATAAAATAAGGATCGCTATTCAGAGTGGTCTGTAGCTGTAATGAATATTCCAAATGCAAAAAACTTTGAGATACTTACTAATCAAGAAGGGGGGGGGGGGGGAGAATGGTATCATAAAAAACGAACTCGTCTCTTGACCAGGGTTCTAAATTACGAGGCGTAATTGGATGTGTTGGCCGTAATTAGCCATAATTGGCTGTACCTCGTAATTTAGAACCTTTGTCAAGAGACGAGTTTCTTATTTATGATTTCAATCTTTTTCGAAAAAAAAAACCCTCGTCCCTTGACCAGAGTTCTAAATTACGAGGCGTAATTGTTGGCCGTAATTGGCCATAATTGACGATGCCTCCTAATTTAGAACCCTGGTCAAGAGACGAGTTTGTTTTTTATGATTATTTTTAATGATTATTTTTTAGGATTTTATCTTTTTATTATTCCATTCTTCCGCAACGAGGATCGATTTCATCTCAATCAACATGTTAATTTTTATTCCCAAAACCTTATCAACTTTGGGCGATAATAAGCCAACGTGACAAACGATCTTTCCCTTTCAGTATCCGTCTGCGCGCGATGGTTTTCCGTAAGAGAGCTGGATTTCCGGCAGATGCTGAGCATGCGCAGATGGTGCCGTAAGTGCAATGGGTTTAAGGAATTACCGTACTCGCAGCTACCAATCAACAAAAAAAATTTTCGATAAACTTACACTTTGACATTTTTTTAAACAAAAACTACTATATAAACACCAGATGTTAGAGGTTCATGGCACAGATGTATATTAAAATAGCATCTGTAAAAAATTTCAGGTAAATTAGTGTAAAACTTTTTATGCTAGAAGTGTTAGCGTAAACCCCTTTTTCTAGCAGAAAAACACCGTTTAAAATAAATCAATTATATTTAAATAAAAAAAATTGCCAAAAAAGCATTGTAAATCATATTTGAAATCACTATGCCAAATTTGGAAATGATTAAAGTAATAGCAAAAATTTTAAAATTTTAGGTATTCGCCTACCTTAATCTTGGTTTGTTTAAACTTTATAAAAACATCTTTGCTACTGCAGATTGTGAGCAGCCTACTCGATTTGCCACAATTCTGGTAGACAGTCCTTCTTTGAGTAGCTTGACTATGCCTTGCCCGACCTCATCAGATAATTCTTTTGTCGGAGCTATGCTTGCACTGAAATTACTTTGTCAAATGATAACATGATATCGGTAACACGTCTTTTATGTTACGATTAATTTGCATAATTTGCAAATATACCTGTTGCCGGATTTCAAGACAGAAACTGCATGGTGATTCCATACTTTTTTCTCGTGTCGTCACTGAGTCCTTACATATTTCTCCAGTTGGGTTAATAATAACTAACATTATTCATGCCATATCACTTTAGTCAACTTGTTTGTGTTTTAAACTTGTGTCTTAAATCGTCTACTTTTAATTAAATATATTTTTGTTTGGTCTAGTTTAACTTTGAAATTTCTACGCACTGTTGAATAAAGATTGCTTTACTTTTTGAAAGGTGATTCCATATTTATTGCCAGGGGTTGTACTAAGAACTAAGTATTGAGCGTGAAAGGTTCGACATTTAGCTGCGTTGGTTTGAATTTGACAAAGCTGTAACTGGTAATGGATTGATTTGGAATAAAATGAGAATTTTGACAGGAGAGAAAAAAAAGCGTGATAAGGTTAGGTTTGAATTATCGTCGCACTAGAACTACACGAAGGCTACTGCCGAACCACAATCAAGTGACGAGCCGACACCTGAATAGGCACCCAACGCAACCGTTAAGGGCGACATCGTACGCAGCGTTAGGACTTTGAAGGATATTAACGTGCACTCCATTACACGGGGTATTATTCGTCGGACATTTTTGGCTGCACGGGCCGTTTATAGGTCGGCAGTTACTTTGGCGATGCCGGGACCCGAACCAGGGACCTTTCACATGCTAGGCGAGTGCCTAACCGGCTGGGCTCCCCAGCCCCAAAAGCGTTATTAAGTTCAATTTATAAAGAATCTATTTGTATAGATGGTTTCAAACGCATTTTTAGAACATGTAAATTGTAAAGCACAAAACTATACCTTTATTTTTAAAAGAAAATATTTATTAAATAGCAAGAAGATCTACGAAAATAGTCTCTACGAAATTCTCTTTTACTTAAATACTTACTGAAATTCTTGTAGAAAAACAAGTACGTTTGCAACAGTAACTATTACCTAGAACCGCTTCTACAGAAGATTTATATACTTTAGAGGAGGGGGGGGGGGATCGCTAAACACAGCATCTAGTTGAAATTTAAACTTTGAATAAAAGCCCTTACTTTCATTATTTTCTATCGAAAATTAAATTAATATTCTTTGTTGCTTGCTTAAATTGTTTGCAGTTCGAACGTTAAGTTATATAAAATAAATAGGATGGTCAAATCCTAGTCTACAAAATCTATGAAAATATGTCTCACAAATGTAAATCAAATTTGAATATCAACTTGAATAAAATTCGGGTATGCTAGTTATAGTTAAAGTAAGACACAAATCAAATTAAATTTATTAAAATGTTTATATACATTTCTTAGAATTTCCTTATAAATTTGAGATTGTGAAAGTAAAATAATTATGGAAATAAATTTAAATTAAAAAAAGAATAAATGGATTGTATTTTAAAATAAGAAAGACACATTTTTTTTTTCAATTTGTTTTATTTAAAACTGCAATAATTTATTTAAATATTTTAAACACAACCATGTATGGAATAAATTTAAATATCTTTGAAAGCCCTTTTATATTATAAGATTATTTACAAAATAAAAGTTTCCAAATTTAGATAACATAAGATAATTTTTTAAGTTTTTGATATAAATGCTTTATATCAAATGTTAATGTGCTAGAGGTACATAAAACATTAACAAATTTTATTGGTACAACATAAATTGATATTAAAAAAAAACAATCGTTTATTGATCCTATAAATAATTTAAACTTTTAGTCCCAGTGATGCCATTTGGCATCATCACTTTCAATATTTTTTTCAAAATGTTTATGTCCCGCTATAACATCCAAACACAATCACTCGATTCTTCACACTTTGTTCTGTCAGAAAATATTTTACATTAACATCAATAGAAGTCAGAACTACTATTTTTTTCATTTAGAAAATAGTCAACAGGCGTTTCTCCTGATTTTTGATAAGTTCACTTCAGTTCCACTTATTTAAAACACAATTTAAACTATTTCGGTTAAAATAATTACTAATTTTTTTTAATAATATGGTCAGATACCTTAAAATATATAACTGGAAGTGTTTTTAGGTAATATATATTTATTTATTTTGTTGTTTTCCCACAGTTAAAAAATTTTGGCATTGTTTCGAAAACAATATAAAAAATTTCAATTATTTTTTTTCTAATGGAATTCGTATATTTGACCTAAAATAAGCTTATTTTATGAATATCAGATGTTTCTGTAGTGTAGTAAATTTTTGGGACTGAAAGGGTCAATGTAAAAATATGACCTAGTTGTATGCTATACCCTAAGGCAAGGGGAAAAGCAAAAAGTAGGATTTCTTAAAAACATAAAACTATTTTTACGAAACATGCACACATCCATCATATAATGGTTACCATCTCTGATAACATAAAATTGAATAATTATTATTTTTAAAAATCTAAACAGTTGGCTAAAAAAAGATATAACAAGAAAAAGAACTTCATAAAAAAAACATTTACTGTTGTAAAAAATCTAAAACATACTAGGAACACTATTTAAAACTTTGTATACCTGGAAGGTTCAATATAAATACTATATATATATATCTAAAAAACAAAATCAACATTTCAGTATAAGCTTTCATACACATCACATAGGTAGTTTGATACTGTTTGGAGCAATTTCAGTTTTAAATATCTTTAAAATCCAATCAACATTAAGTATAATCTTTCACACATACATATTAAAAGAATATGGATGTACATCTTCCTAGACATTCTTAATTATAACCAAAAGTAAGTTAACTGTATTTGACATTCTAAAATGCAACCCAAACTAAGTTAACTTGATATGTTGAAAAAATTTACAAAACATGAACTGATCTTCATCACAAAAAATACTACTGAATATCTGTTATGTCTTAAATATCACTGGTTGTACATAGACACCTATTTAACTTGGGAATAAAACACTGATTATACATAGACAACTATTTAACTTGGGGGGAAAATACTGATGAAAACACTGATTATACATATACACCTATTTAAATTGGGAATAAAAAACTGAATACAACAGTTTGTCTTCAACCCATGAGATTTTGACTTAAAATCTAAAAATATTATTTTTAAAATACTTTTATGTTTTCATAGTAAATGGAAACCAATATTTAATTTTTTTAATTCATATAACTGTGCTGATTTATTTAAAGTTGTGCACAGTGGTAAAAATATAAATATATAAAATGCAAATTAAAACTTGTGTAATATAATGGAATCCTGCGCAATTGAGCAATTTCACAATCCAAATAATTATTGAATACATTAAAGACGTTCAACATTTAACTTCTTGTAGGACATAATAAACAGGACCTAAAAAATGTTGTAATAACAAAAGGTTAAAATACTACATAGAAGAAAATTACAGTTATCAAAATATAACTATAAGATTAGCTTCAAATTTCGTCATTTGAATACGGTATACATGATAAAACAGTTAGTAGAGTTTTGGTATCCTATATTTACAGTCTTTTTAAACTAAGAGATAATTTTGTTTTTACTGAAAAAAAAAAGCATGAAAGTAATAGTTTGCTGCAATTCGAGTCGTACTAAAGATATATAAGGTTTCACCAGAGTTGATAATGTATATTATTAACTTAATAACAAATCTTACATCGACATTTCACGACCAATCTCTTGCAAAAAGACAGTTGTAAAAGGATGAGTTCTAGTCATCACTACAAATTTCAACAAACCTTTTTTTTAGTACTTTGACGGCTCTAACTTTTTTTTTGCTATGGATTGCCCCTTAATAACTCATCTTAAAATGCACTTGCATTTTTATTTTGCGCTGTTTTTTTTCAAACAGTGGAAACATTTCCTTGACTTGTAAGTCAAACAAATATTAACCAAGTAGAAAGTTAGTAAGTAGGGTTTTATGCTTGGGGAACGTACATAAATTACGTCACGCAAAATTTTGACTTTTTTGACCCCTCCCTCCCCCCTTGTCACGTTGTGTCCCGTTTGATAGGACCCCTTCCCCTAAAATTACGTCACGTTGTTGCACCCCCCCCCCCTTAAAAAAGAGTAAAATTAATATCTCCCTTTGTTTCTGAAATTTGAAAAGATTGAAAAGAATTTGAAAAAGGAAATTTATGTTGCTTTTTTTAAATTAACTTCGAAAGAAAAAAGTTTAATTTATCTTGGTTAATTAATTTATTCATAGAAATAGACCGACATATTATTTACATTTCAGTTCCAAGGACTAACTAGCTATTTGCTAATAACTAGCTAAAAAATGAGGGTCTGGATGTAATCGGATCTGTCTAGTTTTCAGGGGTGAAAGTGGCCAAAATCAAAAAAGAGGAAATCACGCGAGTAACAATATAGGGTTTCTGCCAAAACGGACAGTCCCAAATTCATGACTTTCCGTGTCTAAGTTAACAGTTTTTCATGACTATATAAATAGTATCTCAAATAAAAAAAATAAAAAATTCAAATTGAAACAACTCGAAAGTTGACAACACATAGTGTTTGTTTAACAATTTAAGTGTTTGTGTAGACAATTTTCATGTTTAATGGGCAAGTGCACAAATTTATTTTAGAAATAAATTATTGCACCATAAAATGATTTCAAAATGTAATTAGATTAATAAAGTGAAAAAAATATTTTTTCTTTAATGTGAACTTATTGGAGAAGTAATGCTTTATATGTATTACATTTTTCTCTGATTAATTATTTCAGGAATGTCTTTGTCCTCTTATAAGTGTGTCGTATAGTGCAATTGCATTCCTCCTTCTAATAAGGGTTGCGGTTGCATTAAAAAACACTTTATAAATCACCAGTTAAATCAAAATTACAGAAAAGCCTACTGGCAAAACTATATTGGCATAATTTTATTTTTTTAATAATAGTTTAAATTTAGGATACATCTCTTACTCTCTACCACTGGAATTTTCATCGAATTTAAAATTAATGACTTTTTTCTAATATTAATAATTGCGGCGATCTGAAAATCTCACAAACTTTGCCTATCAGAACATCTAAAAACTCTGGCCATCTGAAAATTGAAAAAAAAAACTCCGAAAGTGGCAAAACTCCAGCGATCCGAAAGTAGCGGAGATACGGCGATCCAAAATTCACGAAACTCCGGATTTTCCAAAAGACTGAGCTTTGACGTTCCGAAAATCGAGAAAGTCGCGGAATTCCAGTGATCCGAAATTTACGAAATTCCGGAGATCCGAAAAACAATAAACTCCGGCGTTCCGTATGTCGCGGAACTCCGGCGATCCGAAATTTACGAAACTCCGGCGATCCGAAAAACAATAAACTTCGCCGTTCCGTATGTCGCGGAACTCCGGCGATCCGAAATTCTCGAAACTCCAGCAATCCGAAATTCGCGGAACTAAAGTGATCCGAAATTCACGAAACTCCGGCGTTCCGAAAGACACTAAACTCCGGCGTTCTGAAAGTCGCGGAACTCTAGCGATCCGTAAGTCGCCGAAGTCCAGCGTTCCGAAAGTCTGACGATCCGAAACTCACGAAACTCCAGTGATCCGAAATTCACGAAACTCCGGCGTTCTGAAAGTCGCGGAACTCTAGCGTTCCGAAAGTCGCGGAAATCCAGCGTTCTGAAAGTCCGACGATCCAAAACTCACGAAACTCCAGTGATCCTAAAGACAAGAAACCTTAGCGATCTGTAAGTCGCGGAACACGAGCGATCCGTAAGTCGCGGAACTCCAGCATTCCAAAGGTCGCTAAAGTCCGGCGGATCCGGAAGTCACGAAACTCTGGCGATCCGGAAGACACGAAACTCCAGCTTTGCAAAAGACATGAAACTCCGGCGATCCGAAAGACAAGAAACTAAAGCGATCCGAAAGTCATGAAACTCCAGTGATCCGAAATTCCCGAAACTCCAGCGATGCGAAAGACGCGAATAAATATATAGTATATGGATTATTATTACTTTCGGACGTTTCTTTGCTGAAATACATGACTTTTGGTCGTTTTTTTGCTCAAATTCAATACTTATGACGAAATTAACCCAATTTTGAAAACTCTTGACTTTTCATATGCGCGGAAACCCTGTTAATACGATTTTTTTTGGTTGAAAACTTAGAAAATCTAAAAGTTTTTCGTAATTTTTTGAAAATCTTGATTCAGCGGATTTTTCTGAAAAATTCGGAAAAAGCGGATTTTTTTTGAAAAATCGGAAAAAAGAGGAATTTCGCCGTTCGGCGGAAGTCTGGCACCCCTGAGTTTTAGGTCTTTTGGTTTTTTTTCATCCAGGTAACTGCTAGTCCTCTGATTGGTCAAGAAAATGTTACAATTTATTGTGTTATGAAGTACCGTTAGGAAAAGGTCTGAAAAATGTAGGAGGCTAATAATGGTAACGTTGTGGCAGATAATAATCCCGTAATCCCGCCCCTCTTTCTGAAATAAAGTGTTTGTTATGATGATCACGATAAAAAAAAAATTCTGATTCTTTTTTCTCAATAACTTTATTTTATGTATCATTTTATGCAAAACAGATTTTTCCTGCAAAAGTGAATTTTTTTGTATCGTTACGTCACGCAAGCCCCTGCAAGCTATTACCCCTACCCCCTCCATGTCACGGTCCGTCACGTCGGCGCATACCCCTCCCTCCCCCCTCCGTGCCTGACTTAATTTATGTACGTCCCCTTGAGTTCAAAATTGTCTCAACAAAGACAAAAGTGTTCTAATATCCAGCAAAAAATGAATACACTATTTTAAAATATTTATACAAAGTGATGTTTAAATTCATCCAAAAGAAGAAGTCAAGCTACTATTGTCAAGGATAACTAACATTATTTATATTAAATGTCTATTTAAAATTTTTAAAAAAACAAAGATTTTATTATATTTGCAAAAAAAAAAATCCTATGGTCTAAATTATTAAGTTATTTGTTTAAGAATCCAACAATTTTCTTAATTACATTTCCATACATAAAGCACATTTTTTTCATGCTTGTACTTTTATAAAACTTACCGTGATTAATATGGTGACAGCCAATGGCACAGAGAAGAGAAAATAAATATTAAAAAGGAATGCTCCGCCCCACAAGGGTCCCATCACACAGCCCAGGCTCACCATGCTCCGACGAAGCCCTTGAAACAGGGCTGGAAAAAAAGTACAACAAATGAAGTGTCTACACCAAAACCGAGCTTAAGTTTCCTTAAGAGAAATGTACTAGGCGGAGGAATTTGCGTAAACAACGCTGCTGGCGCCGAAATTTCGCCTGCTCCTCTGACCCTGATATTATTAAACACCTGTTACGTCAAAATCGAAGGAAAAAAATAATTTAAATAACACTCTAACTGAAGCTAAACTAATAAAAATAATAAATTTATGTCTTGAAATAACAAATAAATTTGTTTATTGAATGTGAAATAAATTTTTGTGTTCGATTCTTGCACTCAAAAATGAGAACTATTTACCCTTTTTCTCGTAGAACATTTGTATACTGCAAACTTAAGGTCGGTTTAGGTGTAGTTGCAAAACTCACATTATCCACAGTAAAATCATGATATAGGGGCCACATTGGTGATTTTCCCCAGTTCAATTTATGGTTTTTAAACATCGCAAATTAACGGACCTTATATCTTAGTTTTACTGTGGAGAATGTGAATTTTGCAACTACAACTTTCAAATATAATTAAAATATAACAGGGAAAAAATCAAACTTGTGCATATCGTTAACCTTTCAGTCCCAATGACAATTTGACGTCACCATTTAAGACAAAAAAAAAAATTCTGATTGTCTACAGCCATTTATGATATCAAAAAGCACATCATTCAATTCTTCAAGTTTTTTCCTACTAGAAAATGTTTTTTATTAATCCCAATAGATGTCACCCCTATTTTTTTTTTTTAATTATGATCAGAAACATGATGATGCCAAATGGCATCACTGGGACTAAAGTTAAAAATATATCTAAATGCAATAAGAAATTTTATAACCTCCTGAGACAATAGAAAAATCTTACACATATTTTTCATAAAAAACATATTTTCAAACAAATATATGCCAAAACGTATGTTTGATAAATATTTTTTGTATTTTTCTATTGCTAATCTCCTTGGTTTAGCAGAGCTAAACCAGGTCTAGGATGTTTGTCACTCGTAAAAAGTCCAGGACCATGACTGGATTTTCATACATATCGAGTCTGGAAAGTCCCAGACAGTCCAGGATGTGGTCAGGTGCCGCCTGTTTCTTGGAACACTTCTTGCAGATAGGAAAGGTCTTCTTCCCATTCGTGTAACACAGAGATCTAATGTGTCCACTTTTAAGTCTCGAAATGGCCGTCTGGTCGCTTCTGCAGCACTTTAGGGATAAAGAATCTCCGGGTTGCTTACCTTGGTACCAGTGGTGCACTGGAGGAATTTTCCAAGAGGCATTATGATAACTCATAGCCCTCGAAAGAACTCAGAGTGCATTTTAATACTGAGAAAAGACAGGTTTATTGATCTTTACTTATTTGATCAACAATTGAAAACAATCAATAAAACTTCAGGAAAATGAAGAAAGAGCAAGAGTAGATTTTTTATTTTTAAATGTTCAGCACCCAAGTCATTAAAAAAAATCTACAATCTATGATTTGCAAAGAAAAATTACTCAATTTAGAGTTTCTGTTAAGTAGGATTTAATTAAAGTGATTCACTTTAAGCAACGATTAAACAGGACAAGAAAATTATTTTAGTTCATCCAGAGAAAAATATTATGTAGGGTGGTAACAAAATCCTTGAAAAAAAGTTTCCTGATATTTCCCTGATATTTTCATAAAATTCCCCGATTTTACTATTACTATTTAGTTTGAAATTTTTTCATACTAGAGCTACATACAAGGGCTATTTGTGACGTGTGTAGTAATTTAGAATCTGTCAAGTGACGAGCCCATACCTGAGTAGGCACCTAACGCAACTGTTAAGGGCAACATCGTATGCAGCTTTGGGACTTTGGAGCATATTAGTCGTTTGATAATAATTGACAGGGGTTTTTTTTGCCTCTGCGTGATAGGAAGAGACAAGAGAGTTGAGTTCTTTTAAAGCTCTGGTTCAGGCCAATCGGACTAACCAGAATATTTTCTTTTGATCAAGAAGTGTCCACTAGTAGATCTCTACCTCTAGTGTACCCACTAGATCACAAAAACAACCGAAACCTACTGTTTAAATAATTCGAAATAGAAAAATTCCCTGATATTTAGCAAAACTTTAAAAATTCCCTGATATTTCCAGAATTAAAAAGTTCCCTGAGAATTCCCTGATATCCAGGTTCTGTTACCACCCTGTTATGTAAAATCAAACTCAGCAAAATAAGCTTTACCTGGGAAATCTTTTAAGTGTCATTAAAATCTGTGACTTTGGTTCTTCATTATTTCATGTATACATTATGTTAAGATATACAGATATACAGGGTGTTCGTAAGAGAATGTCAAAGTTTTAATGGCATACTACAGGGGTTTATTTTATACTAAATATAACAATTCATACATGAAATTGAAGAAAAACTGACCTAGTTTTTCTATAAGTGCTCAGTGTGCCTTTAGTGATAGAGAAACCAAACCAAAATGCAATTCTTCCCATACGTTTGCAGCAAGTTCGCAGTAATGGAACAGATGACACTGCAACTGTGAAAACGATATAGTGGTACAAGCGGATGCACTTATCTGAAACTGTTGGAGTTATTCTTTATTCATCACCTTCAACCACAACTGTCGAACGATTACAGCCGACACTATTACAATTTGAAAATCTGACATTCTTTTATGGACATCCTGTGTTTACACTGTCTTTTATTTGCCAGAACAGAATGCACGTAAATTCAAGTCTCACCTTGAGAGTCTTCATTGGTTATTTTTGACAACAAAGATGAGGAACAGACTACAATGATAGCGATTCCTATGAGATCCACTATAATGGTAATGATAAAATATGGCAAGGTTGACGTATCAACTAAGGAAGAGAAATCACAATAAAGGAACAGAAAAACAGCATAAACAATCAGATTGATGTTTGAGATAGACAGTGTAGAATGTGTGTAACACATTTTATATTTAAGTTAGATAGTATAGAATTAAACACATTTCTAAAATCAAGTAACTGTAAATTATTATTGGCTACCAGCAATCAATGGTAATACCACCTTTCCTTTTAACACAAAAAAGGTTAAGTAGACAATTGTGGTATGATTTTATACTTGAAATAAAATTAAATTCAATGCCAAGGTTACATCTAGCCTACCCCCCCCCCCCCTTTATAAAGTACAGTATACTATTAAAATATACATTTGTTACCTGTGGTATACTATGTTAGTAAAAAAAGAAATATAGTCAAATAAAAACATCCATGAATAATTTTAAAAATAGTATTTTTGGCATAATTAGGTACCAATAACGATTCAAAATTTTGTTACTAGCTTTTCCAATACATTGTCTACAAAAAGGATCCTTGAAGTAAAGATGGGAAACATAAAATTGTTTCGTTATTCATTAGATTACTGATGGGAACTTGCAGCATCTTTTGTTGGCAATTTGTAGGCTTCCTATTTTTACATTTGTAGTGTCATATTTTGTTAGTGGTATTTGTAATTTAGTACAAATTGTTAGCTAAATGTCATAAAAAAACATAATAGTCAGTCATAATACTTTCTTCGGAGTCAGTAGTTGTTAGTAAATACAAAACAAAAAAATAAGCATTTTCCATATTCATAAAATCATGCAACCATAACCCTTTAAATGATTTTCATACCTGTTATAGACGAAGGAACATACAGCATTGGCAGAACCATTGAAATTATTAAAGTTACCAATCCTACGATAATGAGCAATCTGTCAGAGAGTTTTCGACTAATAAACTTTATGGCAGCAAACACAATAATGACCTAAAATTTGATATATAAATGTAAATAGCTTGATATTCTAACTAAAATAGTTTCAATATTCATTCATCAAATTCTAATGAACTTAAACTGCTTCATGACACTGCTATGATGTAAGGTATGATGAGTACGGTGTGATGTAAGGTCTATGATGTGTACAATAATATAATCACTTTGTCCCACTGACTGTCTAAACTTTCAGAGCACAGACAAAAATAATTTACCAAATTTTAACATATGGCCAATATATCATTCAGCCCAGTTGTCAGTCCAAAACCGAAATAAAAGTTTGGAAAAGAAATATATATATATTGTATTTCAAATCTTTCAGAAATAACTCTTTTACATAAATTTTTTTTCTGAAAATGCTTTAGTTTTGATATTGTATGCATGAACAAAATTTTAATGGGAATAATCAAAATAAAAAAAAGCAAACTAATTTCCACAAAGCATTATTCGGCAAAATTAACTGTCAAATTTTCGAATTTAATAGTAATAAGGAAAAAAATTAAAATCACCTCAATTCCTGCAAATAAGTAGATGTAGCTGTTTTCCTTTTCAGTGAATTTGTATTGCTCTTGAGACAGAGGAGTGACAATTGTCTAAAATATAAAAAAATATTTATTTAGATGGCCACTTACAAAGCGTACCCCACAAAAAATAGTTGCATTATAAATAATTGCACTTAATTAAATTCTGAATAATTTTTTTAAATAATTTGTTTGATACAAATTTAAGAATAACCAAATTTTAAAAAAATGTATAACACAAGTAATTTGTAACATTTTAATACTGAAGCTAATATTTGAGAGAAATTTTTTTAAAAAAAACTTAATTATTCAAACTTTAATACAATACAAATTAAAACACGCACATTCAATCTTATTCTTTCTTAAAACATTTATCTATTCAATTTTTACAATATAAAATATTATAGATGTCTATGATTATAATACACAGGGCCTAGAAAAGTGACATTGAACAAATATGAATTTTTAAGTTAAAGGCATTACAATATTTGCAATTTGATGATCTGATGATTAAGGCAAATCTTATACTGAGTAGTTAAATAGTTGGGATACAGTTAGCATATCTTTTTCTACTTTAATGAAAATATAATGTAAAAGAAAAACTTCAGACTTTTTACCTAAAGCCTGAAATCCTTTTGCTGATATGTCACAATTCTGTGCAAGGTGTATTTTGTTACATAATTTGTTAGAATGAAACCATTTAGCTTACTTCTAATACAGTTTGTGCAAAACATGAAATGAAAGCAAGTCCAAGCAGAACCACAATATCATCTCGAAAAAAATCTAGAAGAAAAGAAAAAATATTAAACTTAAGCTCTATTACACATGCTGATTCTTATGGACTAAATAAACTATTTACAATTTTGCTATACTGTAAACATGTACATGAAAAATTATTGCAAAAAATGTTGATGATCTTTAGTCTTGATAGAGAGTCAATGAACAACATAACAGTTACCATTTTTAACCAGGCTTATTTAAGCTTATTATCCAATAAAAGAAATTTGACAATTTTGCGTTTGTTAGAAGGCTATGTGTTATGGAATCTGTGTTTTGCATCTTTTGTGGCCATATATCTAGTCGCCAAATCCCGCATTCAAGAAGATAAGAAAGAAACAAATAATTAGGAATAAAGAAAATGCAAGACAGAATTGAACAATGGTTTTGGTTCGATATATGTAAGGCATGTCAGCATGTTGAGAAAAGTTTATTTCATGCTGTGCATGAACATGGCAACTACTCTGAACAGAGATTTGAGTATCTTAAGTGCTATTGTAACAATGAATAGAAGGTTGATAATTTACCAATCAGAGAAATACTCTGAGGTACATATCAGCAATCAGACCTATTTAAGTTTAAAAATTAGGTTAGTACAATATACCAAAAGTCACAGTGCTTGACCATGACAAACCGCCCCACCCAAGTCGTAAGTCATGCTATAACTAGGATGACCAGACTTATTGAATTTCGCAGTACAGGTTAGTTTGTTATTTAACTATCTAGCTGTAAGAATTGTGAAAATAGATTCTGTTCATTTTTCTCATACCAAACCAATATGAATAAAACATTAATTACGAAAATTTAAGGATGATTTCATAGTCGAAAAGTTAATCACTGAAACAAATTTGGTCAGGCTAGCTATAACACCCTCATTCATTTTAAATATGAAAAAAAAATTATCCTCTCTTTAGAGACTAAATATTTACCCTGCCTCACATTCCCCAACAAACTCGTACTCTCATCAGGCATTGAGACTGGCTCCGAAGAATAGGGTGTGCTAGGGTTAGTGCTTGAATACTTAGGGGTCCCCTCCTCCTGTTTGTCTTTATTGTCGCCATCCAGGTAGTTTCCATACGAGCCGGATGTGCTTTGGATGATCCGTTCGGCCGATTCGATCATCCGATCCGAAACACTCCCAGCCCGCTGCTCCAGCTTGTGGATCTTTCTCTTGACTGGCGATTTGTCGTAGTAGCGGGGGAAACTGCTGGTGTCGGGGATTTTCTGGCATTGGATTGTTTGGATTTCTTCCCTTCTGAGAGGTTGGGTTTCCTCGCTGTCTTCGAGCCACTCCACCTGAAAAAAATATTATTAAAAGGAATAAAATATTTTTTTAAAAATATTTTTGTCGAACAAGTGCCAAATAAAGTTATCATAATTTGCTTAAAAGGATAAGTTAAGTTGAATAATAGTAGCATTGGAGGTGGATGAGGGCAATTGGCGAAAAGTGCCAAATTTAGAACCATAATCATGTGACGAGGATTATAAAGGTGACAGCATGCATCGGACTTAAAAGCATATTTAATGATCACTCACTCTACATGGGGTATAATTTGCCTTACCTTTTTGCAGCAACGACCATGGTTTAGGTTAGAAAAAATTGTTTGCAATTCTTGTACAAAAAACAAAAGATCTTTCACATGCAAGGCAAGCGCTTTACCAACTGCACTGAATAAAGGCTAGGTTTGAATGACAATTAGCATTGTACTAAAACACAACAACTCTATACCATGTTAACAACAAAAGCTTAACTTCAATAGGTAGATGCAGAATGAGGAATAGGTTAATATAAAAAAGGGAGAAGAGAAAGGATCAGAGACAGTTGTAAAAGGAGTCGAGAACATCTGGCTCAAAAGGTCTTGGTATACTTTAGAGACAGTAGCCTAATGAATCCATATTAGCAAATCAATATCTATAAGGATTAACATAAGTATTCACAATATCATTGAACAGTTCAATCAGAATTGTGGAATTTAAATAATTTTTTTCCTAAAACTTTTTATTTAAATTGTTTTTTTACATATCACTCAAACATCTTAAAAACACTGCTTGTAAATTAATATTGTTTGTTTCAAACATAAACCTAATAAAATTGTCAATTAAATACATTTAATTACCTTTACCTGGTTCCCTGGTTGTAATTACAGCAAACTATTTAAAATTTACCTGTAAATTGGGTTGGGAAATGCTGCAAGCAATGGTGCCTGCCGTACTTGGATCAAGCATTGATCCACTACTTCCAGAGTAAGGGGGATAAGAGGAAGTGAGAGCCACTTCAAGAGTGGATAAATTGTCCAGATCACTGTACGGAATGCTCCCTGTGATGATGGAATTGTAGTTCTGGAATAATTTCTCAACATCTTCGTTGTCACGTAAGGTGGTGAGGTTGTAATAGAAGAACAGGACCATTATCTCGAGGAAGAGCCACACAACTGTCATGAAAAGCTGAAGGAGACAAATAAAAATAATCCATGAAATATTAATAAAAAACAATTGCATAAAAGAAAAGACAATCCAAGTGGGGAAAAGAACAAAGAAGAATTGCTACTTGGGTAAAAAAAAGTTGGCTGCTTTTGGCAGCTTATTGCTGCTGTTTTAATTTAAAACATAACATTTTTTTAGTCTTTTTATCATTAGTCAGATCAATGTATAGAGCCCAGAAGACCTTACAGTTTTTACCCAGTACTTCTAATTATGAAAATAATCCCTGTGAATTACATTATTTGTAAATATTTTTGCCCAGATACCATTTTCCCCTAAACCAGGAAAAGTTCTGTGAAACAGGGAAAAAGATCTTTTATGTAACAATGGGAAACATAATCAGCAAGGCTTACTGAAAAGATAGTTCCTAAGTTGCAACTATACACTTAAATTTAATGCATTTTTAAATTTTAAAAACAAAATATTACAGAGGAAAATATTATTCCTCAGATCATAATTTGTACTGAAAAGAATAAATTCTAAATTTTTTTAATGTAAAACTTACACCTGGTGCAGTGTACTTATCCACAGGCAATGAAAACATGGTGAAATTCACTTGAGAAAGGAAAATATCGAAACCAGGACCAATAATCAGCCCTAGTTGGCGTGAAGCAATGACAACAGAAAGAACAGGTGTACGATCTTCCTCGGATGTTGTACGAGTGATATCAGCTAAAACTGCAGCTCCACCCCCTGCTCCAATGCCTGCAGAAATTAATTTGAAGGTAATTTGGGGTAAATATACAGATAAAGTATAAAAAATATTTTAGGGTGATCAGAAGGTTATTTAATTAAATTATAACTATCTGTGTGCCCAACTGGTTTGGCGGTTTCTACTTGCTTGTCAAGCGAGTGGGCACAGGTTTGAATCCCAGATAAGGCATTTATATTTGTGTTGTTCCGAGTTCATGCAGAGAATGTGCTTGTTAAATCTGTCAGTGGGTTTGAAAGTCCCGTGGCAGTTATAGGGCAGTAGCATAGGTGAAGGTTGTCTGGATAAAAATGACCCTCAATTTTACTGACATCCCAAAATTGAGGGATGGTGCAATCTTTTAGTGTAGAAGTTAGACTTCCACCATTACAGGGATTCAAAGCCTTATACCAACAAAAGGTACTACACTCCTTTGCTTTACAGGCTATGGCTGGGACAACAACAAGAAAATAAGTATTTGTCAAAATGAAGGTAGCCGTAAAAGGAATACTTTTTGAGACATAGACTTTATGTATACAGAACCGAATTAAACCAAAATAATTGAAATTGATTTCCTAAAAAGGATAGGCAACATCTTCAATATGAATCCACATGACACATTGCTTTCAATAAGATAAAAAGAGTGTTTTGAAGGAAACTTAAGAAATTGTTTAACCTTAGACAACCAGAACATTAAAAATCATTCCTACTCACCTGAAATGAGCCTGCCAACAACGAGCACCCATGTATGCATTCCCACAAAATACAGTGTGCTCCCAATAGCTTCTGCCAGAATGGTCACTAGCAGTATGAGCCTGGTGTTAAGTTTCCTGTCGCTCCACCACCCCACAATAGGGTTGGCGAAGAAAGACGAGAAGCTGTAGGCAGCGATAACGATGCCAAGCATGTAAGACTGGCCGCCAAGGCGTTTGTGGATGTAATCCCATATTGTCGGGAAAATTATGGCTGAAACAAACAAATTACAATGGTTTTGAATAGGAACAAATACAAAGTCATTCATTGCACTGAAATAAAATATAAAATTTTTTTGTGAATGTGAACAAAGCACAGCGAAAGAACCATACAAAGAAGAGAAAATGGTCTCTGTAAAAGAAATATACAAAAATTGAAATTATACAAGAAAAGATGAATAATGCTGTGGAATTAAGTTATATCAATATTATGATGTGTATCAAATTAGAAAACTTTAAAATGCAACTTTTGACTTTAAAAAAGAAAATTCGAAAATAAATCTCCATTTTGGTACAGGCAGGGTGCACTAACATACAAGTATATAGATGACAAAACTGCAGAAAGAAATGTGTTGTTAAGAATACATCAATAAAAAAAATATGCATGGGTATTTGGAATTCAGACTTCAGAGCATACCATTTGCATACCAAAATAATAAAACACTTAAATTAATAGATAGGGTCAACTTTTTCATTGAATAATAGGCTATAGCTCTTGTCATATTTTCATTATATAACTCAATTTTGAGTTATATTTAAAGAAAATATGAAAAAAGTTTAGTAGCTGTAACAAAAGTGAAGTAAAACAAAAAAGACACAATGTGACTATATAATAAAATATGGTAATAATAGATTTTTAAAAAATACTTAATTTTTAAAATTGAAAGGAGGAAGTGAAAAAAAATTACCATAGCTCAGACCATTACATAGGTTGAACAAAATAATTGTTCCATATGTAAGTCTCCTTTTCAGTTTGATACTCATGAACCTTAATGTTTACATCAAGCTCCAAACTAAACAGCAACTAGCACATCGATGTTTCTCTAAAAAAAATGTAAACGCAATTATTACATATTTGTGTAAAAATATTCTGTTTGAAAACTAGAATAAAACTTCCAGCACAGTGCATCAAAAGAAAGGCGAATTACTCAATTTGTAAACAAATTTAAACTTTTAGTGGCTTCTGCCTTCCTACAAGGACCTTCCTACTTCTGCCCATGCCAAATGAACCATAACAACATTAACCAATAATTATGGATTTTATTGAAACTAGGCATGCTGGGACCTCTTGTATATTCAAGAAAACAAGCAAAATATTATTGGCTTATCTCGAATAGTTTGGGTTTTATAGTCTGTTAAATATTTGGGAATTTTACTGTTTTTGTGGACTTAATGTAATAAAATATATCAAAGGCTTTCATGCAAATTTAATTAGATATCAGTTATTTATTTCTCAATGTTTTTTTTTTTTTAAATAATATGCACCGATGCAGGAAGAATTTTTTTAAGAAGTTTTATTTTAGTAATAGGTGCGTAAACGGGATCAGGAAAATAATATACATATTTTTTGAAGATTCATAAATATTCACACTAAGTACAATATTTAAAAAATTAATAATAATCAAACTTTTTTTCTCTTAAATTATTTTTAAAAAAAGTGCTCTATCTTTATAATTTAGTGGGCTTTATAGCATTTCATAGCTAAAAGTATGAACTGTAACTTATATTTTAGCTTACGTTAACAAATCTTTTTTATATTAAACCTATCACATAAAAATTACAGGTGATTTTTATTAAAAAGAAATATTTTCTCACTTGTTATTGGTTTAATTTCCTAAGGATAAGTGGAATGCATGCAGACAAATTTGAACCTCCTCTTACTTTATAGTAAACACAATTCGAGTTAGCATTGCAGAAAGTAGAGAAGGAAATATTCATTATAAATTATATAACTGTCTAAAATAAGAGCAAATACAAAGAATAAGGAAATTCTTTTATATACTCATCACATCTTGACATCCAAAAATCACAAGAACCAAGAACAAGTCATGGAAAATAGTAAACAAACCCGATTCCGAAGCGATTGGAGCGTCTCCAGCTCAAACTAATTCAAAGCATACATTGGTCAGTAATCATGTGACCTTTTTCAAGGTTTACCAGAGGATATTTCATGTTTGGCGATGGATTTGGTTCGATCGGTAGGTTGGCACCCGTTTTTCGTGTAGGGGTGGATTTTTGATCGTCCTATGTTTTTTTAGATTTGAAGAGGGCTGGTAAGTTAGCATTATTTTAAAATGTTGTGTCGTTTTACGAGTAGGTTTCGTTTTTGAACGTGAATCTTTAATTTTTTAGAGAAAACAAAATTACCGGGGGCCCCAAACAGCCAATTAAACAAAAGGTTGCCAAATATGGTAAACCGATTACTTGGCCATCATTATAGTCACGTGACCACTCCAAACCAAATCTACCAATGAATGCTTGGAAACGGTTTGAGCTGGAGATTCTCGTGAAACGATCAAAATTTAAATTGCCAACTTTCAAAATAGTAACTTATGCAATGCTATTTCATGAGGTGTTTGGTTAGCTTTACAAAATATTATTTTTTTTTATTCACAATGAAGTTTGATAAAGACTCCTTAAGAGTTTAAATAAATTTAAATTCAAGTCCCTCACTTTCCAATTTTTCACTCGGGCATTTGGCGTCATAACTTTGAAAGCAATCAAATGACCAAGCTGAGTGAGGTTGTTTCAGATGATGTAACGCCTGTTTTCAATTATGCCTGACCTGCGACTGCATCTTTAAAAAAAGTAGTATCATTCTTCGTAGTATCTGCATTATTTCCAGAATATAATAAAAGTTAAATTTTAAATAATTTTTCCCCAAAATATGTAAAGTAGACTGTTCATAATCATAAACTTCATTCCGTAATAAACTTTAAGTACTAATTTTTGTCTCCAATTTTTTTTTTTTAAATTTTTGGCAGTAGGGGACATGAACTAATAGTGAAAAATAAGAAACAAATACCATTTTTAACATTATACGTTATGCCACAGAAAACTTCAACAGCATATTTTGAGCTATACGAAAGGATGTTATAAGCGACAAAATCAAAAATAACTATAAATAATATTAAAATTAATTTCAGTATTTAAGTGATGGACAGTTGTGACAAAATAAAACAATATGTTCTTACACTCTTAATCAATTTAAGCTTATAATTTTTTTAAGGCTCCCTGCAAAAACACATCTATCTACTGTTGTCAAAATTCGAGAGGACAGCATATGCAAAAAGCAACTATAAATGAATTCTGATCTAGAAACATGAGGGTCACATAACCAACGTTATATAATAAGACAGTAGTGTCCAAAAACTATTCGATATTAGACTTCTGAGTTTCCAACTCAGAATAAATGTACCAAATTATTTTTTATTTTACAGAAATGATTGTTTGTTTTTTTTTAAATTAGGCATAAAGATAAGCATAAAATTAAATGTGTAAAAAAATTTTTGAGGGATAAAATTAGTTCGAAATTTGTTTAATTGTTTTTAAAAGTGTTTTAGAAGAACAATGCACAGTGTGGTGGCCAGCGGACAAAAGTTACATTTTCAATATTTAAAATTATCTTAAGTATTATTCACATCTATTTTCTCGAAAATACCTTGTTAAATGATGGAAATGCATTGGCGAATAAATATTATGCCAAAAAAAAGTGCAATGGGTCACTACTATAGCACCTTTAACCTCAAGGGACTCGAATCTCGAATTATTCACCTATGGAAGAATCACTCCATAAGCGACAGGTGGAGAAATTCTCAACTGATAAGCAAAGGAAGGACTAGAGATTATCTTGAAATATTTCAATTGATGCTCTGCATCAAAACACGCTTGTGAAAAAAAAGGTAGGCTCAATTATTTAAATATCTAAATATCTTTCATCATTATATTTGTTCCAATGGACCTTGACACAAATATCATGGACCATATTATATTCCTCCTACTAAACAGCATCATTGAATATTATATGGAAACGAAAGCATTAACGTTGGAATAGCTCATTTTCTGCACTTTAATTAAATCGACGAATTAATTTCTTGCCAGTCGCAGTTGATGAGTTAAGCTGCATTTTCTCGAAACAGGGAACGAGGTGTATTAAAATAAGCTTTTCTGTAGTTGATGTATAGTTACATTACAATTTCGTGTTGATAGGAGACACATAGAGCCCACAGCCCAGTGATTAAGATGATCGTTCGAATGATGTACGTGCTCCCGATGCTCCTGGGTCGCACGTACGATGTGGTCACCAACAACGTGGGTATTGACATCTTTTCGTCAGAGGACGTACGCAATCCTAGGGTGAGTTACATTAATTCCAGGTTCATGTTAAAATTTTCAATGCCATCTTTTGATTTGTCATTATAAAAATCTAAAATTTGTAAACTAGACTCATTATGCATCCAGAATTAAATGGTGCTGCTATGTACTGCTCCTGAAACTCAAGCTATTATGCTATCATTTTCTTTTTGCAATTGTTGTCAGAAATGATTAACTTATCTCAAAATAAAAAAGTTGATTTGTTACAGAATCTGTCACTTGCACCGCTTCCACACAATATTTACGCTCAACAGGAAACACACTAACAACACCTCAGAAAGAAATTCGCCAAACAGGGCCTTTAGCTAGTTCTAATTCAATCTTTTATAAGCCAAAGTTAATCTTTGTCTTTAATTTTCATTTGATAATTAATCTTTATAGCCTACCTTTTATAGCCTACGTTTAATTTTGTTAAAGCTTTTTCAAACAAATTCAACGTGTACATAAAATATGATTTATGAAATTATTAAAAGTTAAATTGTAGTTAATCACTGAAACAATTCTGGCCAGGCGTTGGACAAACACATCTAGTCATCTGAGTTTAAGTTTTCAGACACAACATTTACTAACTACAGACAAGCCCATCTTCTTGTAGGGGAATCCGGAGCCCTTTTACAGATCCGTGTCCCCCACTAGTTATCACAACTCTCCTTACTAGAGCCAACATTAACTGACTCTAGAAAAAACCCTTATTTTTTCAGGTGAATTCGGTGCCTTTTTATACAGATCTGCCCGCACAAGTTATCACAACTCACCTAGTAGAGTCAACGTTAAGTGACTCTAGTGAACTCATTCTTCTTGCAGGTGAATCCGGAGCCCTTTCACAGATCCGTGTCCCTCATAAGTTGTCACAACTCAGACTCACCATAGTATATCCAACCTTTACGAACTCCAGACAACCCCATTTTTCTTGCAGATGAATCAAGTTATCACAACTCATATCTTAGTAGAGCCAACATTTACTAACTCCAGACAACCCCATTCTACTTTCAGGTGAATCCGGAGCCCTTCTACAGATCCGTCTCCCGCACAGTGGAGGGCGCTTCTGAAATGCGTGAAGTTCTCGGAGTGAACGCCGGCCTGTCTTTGGCCCTCAAGACAGGGCGGCTGAGTGGGGCGGCGCGGGGGTTCGGGGCTTACGCAAAGGGCGCCTCGGAAGCAGTGGACTCGGTGGATGTGCTGATCAAAGTCTCATTCCGTACGGTGAGGGAATTTGTATGTAATGTCTAGATCTAGAGTTACTTGACGCTGGAGGGACAGAATCACGAACCTGCGAACATGAATCGCGAACATACGTATATGTTCAATAGGTCGCTACGAGTGGTAGTGCTGCCCTCGATTGAGAACGAGTCTGCTGCTATTTGTGTGTGTTTGCCTTACTTGACGAAAGTTTATAAGCGGGCTTCTGACCAAGCACACAAACCTGAATACACTATATATCAGCCATCTCAATAGGTCGCTATATTTTGTCATAGAAGAAAATACATTTTTTCTTGACTGGAGAAAGTAAGCGTTTGCCAATTAACCAAAGTTGTAATTTGTCGGGAATGATCTGTAGTTGGGAATGTTCTAATGGATGTATTAGTACAAGTCAATATTGAGAGCCTCTAGCATTGTACACGATCGTCTTCAATTTTCTAGGCTTTATATCTGGTTTTAAAGATAGGTCTAGTTTCAAAGTTAACATTCTTCAAAATAGTTAAGACATAAGGTCTAGCCCATTTATTAGCCGCTTTAGACGATCGTAAATTCAATTAGAAGAAGTCGCCAATGAACGTATCGGATTTTATGTCTTAGTTATATTTCATTGAGAATCTGAGTTTGAAAACTAGACCTTTTATTTAAAAAAAAAAAAAAGAGCACATAGAAAAATGGCGAGCAGTCTTTTAAAAAGGGTTTATTCGAGAACCAGACTTTTCCACTTTTTATTCATAAGAATATGCGAGCCAAACTAAAGTAATCTTTCAGAAAAATTCTGTTTGATCGGAAACAACTAATTTTTTACGATTAAAAATAAAATTAAGCGTAGTTTTTCATTTTAAATTTTGATATTTGAATACCGAAATCTTGCTCATAAGCAGTTAAAAATACGACTTTCTATCGCAAAACCTTTTATTTACATGTTACAGGTCTCCGAGAGCCTTCCGCCCTTCGCTCGTCCCGTGGCCGGGTGGAACAGCAGCAAAATCGGGCTGGGCACGCACTTTGTCCAGAGCGTGATGTACGGGGGCGACCTGGTGGCCCGGGTTCGATTCCGAGCCAACAGGAGAGAGGACATGCGGAGCTTGAGGGCCGTCGTGGACGGGGCAGTGTCGGGAGGGGCCTTAGACTTCCTAGCAGAGGGTGAGTACTTTAAACTAGTTTTTATCTATAAATAATGTTAGGAACATCATAAATACAATGGCAAAATGTTGTTAAACATTGCTGGTCCATCTTTCTTTTCCTATGCTGAAGTCGCAGGAATACTACTTGGATTAAATTGTTCCAAAATATACAGTAAGTGTTTTTGGTTCCTAGTTGTTACCTTTAGTTCCTAGTACCTTTAGTACCCTAGTTGTTACCTTATATTTATTTTACAGAATAGATTAAAAATTCTTGTCTATTATTTTTTTCTGTCTATTATTTCTCATTAATTTAATAAGGAAAGTGAAAAAAATATTGGAAATGTTATCATGATAGATAGTGCCAATATGATTTTAGGTAGAGTCGCCATCTGGTGCAAAAATGCAACACTAAAGATTTACCCTAAAAGAAATCATGTCATTATACTGTACTCTTAAAACTGGTAATGTACTGTATCTACTATGGTTTTGAATTTAAGTCAATTACCGACTTAAGATTGATTTTCATGCACTATATCATTTTCAACGATCTATAATATATATTGAGTTAATTGTTCCCAGTGGATCTATTGGCTAAAGCAAAATGGCAGATCACATGCACACTGTACCAATAGTTATTTTTATAAGCGTTGATAAATCGTTAAAAAGAAGAGCCCAAAATCAGCGCCAAAATTGAAGAATAAGCCAAGCAGTTGCCTCCAGGTATCTGAAATCGGCCGGATTTTCTTAATATTGATCACTCCATCCAGTATATATTAGATCCTTGCTCACACTAGGCAAACTGGAGTCCTTGAATATGAGTGCTCGCCTGGAGATCGACTACTTCGCCTCGGTACCTGTGGTCGGGACGGCGCACACCGCGCAAGGGCTGCGCGCTCTAGTACGACGCTTCGAGGACAGCGTGAGGGCGGTGAACGGGGGTAAGGGCGTGCCTGTCGAAGTCGAGCTGAGGGACCTCGGCGCCCTTGATAACCGTCTCACAAGGCTCCAAGACACGTGAGTTGTATTTGCTGCTGTATAGGAATTTTAGATCTAGTAAACTCAGTGTAGTTTAAGAGGGACTGTCAGTCCCTTAGAGCTAATGCATTAAAATTTTGGTGAAGGTTTAAAATATTCTATTAAATGAAATTGAAATTAGCAATTTATGGGCTCATTAAATTTAAAATATAGAGTTAGTGTCATTCCATAATTTTATTAATATTGCTTATTCTCCGACAACAAGACCTTACATTTTAAATGCATTAATATTGATGTAGTGCTGCCATCTATTTTCATTATATGAAGGCTTAAACCCACCTGACAATGAATTGCGCTCCTTAGTGAATATTCTTTAGTGAAGTCCCTTGTAATTAGGTACAGCACCCCTAAGGTAGTTCGGCATGACGAGTCGCAAAAAGTTGTAGCTATTACGGTTGACGTTTACAGTCAAGGGGGAATGGGCGCGCTGGATAGCGGGTCTCCAAAGCAAAGTACATCAGTGTTAGTCCAATAGAGAAAAAAATGTTTTCTCTGCCACATTTCTCTGGCTGTATTGAATATTTTTAAAAACGGATTTCTTTATATGATAAATGTAGCTGACTTACAGGTCCCGACAATTCCACTTTTTGAAATCGGTTCGATTTTTTTATTTTAAAGTTTCGAATAAATAATTAAGAATTATTATGAATAATTTTACAAAAAGTAATCGAAGTAATTTTAAAAAGTGGGATTATAGAGATCTGTAAGCTATCTACATTATTATTAAAAAAATATATTCGTAAAAATATTCAATTCAGCCGCAGAAATGTGACAGAGAAAATAGTTTTGGATTTCCCATTGGATTAACATTGAGGCACTTGAGTTTGGAGAACCCCGGTCCACCACGCCCTTTCCCTCTTAAGGGGAGTATACCATTTCAAGTAATAAAATTTTAAAACCCTCCCTTCTTTGGAGAGTTTTGCAACTATGCCCTTCATTTGGTGCTTTTTATAAAATACTTTAATTAATTTGAACATTAGTCAGTGTGAAGACAAATGAAGAGTACACGGGAAAAACCGATTGATTTTGCAGAGAAGTTTCCTTAGCAGGCCACTTTGGCGATGATAGTGAGTGATCGCCTAAACTTGTGTAAGAAAACCAGTTCCTACCACAGATATCATAGTTAATGTAATTGAGTTGGTAGATCACGTGACCTCTAATGCTAACGACGGGACGCGCAAGGAGCTCCCAGAAGAGTCCCAATGAAGTCAGTGTTGTACTGTTACCACTAGTGTTGTACTGTACCATTGTAGTACTTTAACTACTATCTCTGTGGTTCCTAGATAACACGATTCAGGCGATTGGCGATCCCGACGCTTGGACCAAGCGAAGAAGAAAGAGAGAAACCGGTTTTCTGCCGCCAAGCAGACAATTGCGGGCGTCCGCCTAATAAATCAATCGGTTATTCCCGTGTATTCTTCAAATATGAACACTTGAAACAAAAACAATATACCGATGGCAGGTTGTGAAAATCGACAATAATAGTGGTTATGGTGATATTAATGTCGCACTAGAGCTGCAAGTGAGCCATTGGGTAACGGTATTGTGAATTTAATGAATTTTATTCCTATATAGAGAACTAGAAACTGAGTTGGGATTCTTCGAAGAGTACCTGGATGACCTACTGAGCACCAAGGCCCGTTTAAAGGAACTTTTGTCACCCCAACCTGTGTCTTTGGCGCAGAAAGACCTCAAACTGGTGATCACAATAGTTCGCTTAATTTATATTTTATTATTCTTATAAGGCTGTAGAGCCCTTTTGATTTTCTTTTTTTTATTACGAAAACATCCAACGCTTTTCTAGTTATAGAGTTACATGAATTTTTGAAAATTCATGTAACTCTATAGCTAGAAAAGCGTCGGATTTTTTTTTTTAGTTAGTTTCAATCACCCCAAAACGCATAACTGTGGGAATCTTGGAATGTTAGGATACGGATACGTAAGAGATCCTTTCAACAGACACGTACACTCTTAAAACAAAAGAGCGATTTTAACTAGTCTGAGTTAATTTTCACTTCTCCAGTGTCGAATATGCACTTCCCCTATAGGAGTGGATCCTTTGTATGTTAAACCTGCACTCCAAACGAGTGGTTTTAACTCAGTCTGAGTTAATATTCACTCCTTTCCAGTGTCGAAAATGCACTTCTCCTACAGGAGTGGATTCCACTCTTTTGTTTTAAGAGTGTACAATTAGAACAATAATATGTAGACTTGTCCAATACGATAACGGCAGTCCCAATTTCTATTACAGACAAATATAAAAATTGTCGACTACCAACAGGTCAGTGGCCCAGAAAGGTTAATAAATTACACTGATTATCAATGATATTTTGTTAAATAAATTTATTTTACCTATTTAGAGTCTTTAACGCGTTGAAACTGCATTCTGCAGTAATAAAATATCACTACCATCTATGTTCTCTCAAATGAACGATAAAAAATAAAACAGCGGCCTACTAAGTGATACTTTTAAGTACAGTCAATCCATCACAACTTGTCGCAAGAAACTAAAGCAAAAGTTTAAGGAAAATTTTATTTTACCTTTATAAGCTTTAATGTGTTTAAACAGAGTTTTCAATCACTATGTTGAATGTGAATGAAAAGTGAGACAGTGGCTTTTTAAGTGGTACTTATAAGTACCGTCAGTACATAAAGGGTTAAATACCACCTCCCATTCCCACACAGCTCTCTGGCCTGTGGAGTCGCGCTGGTACCGTGCTGGGGCGCTTTTATGACGCCCTCTCGGCCCTGGAAAGCGGGGGCGGAACCAGCCAGCTGCTGGCGGCAAGAGAAGCCTACGGGGGCGTAGCGGGCAAGTTCAGGAGAGAGCTCAACAGGGTGATCAGCAAGGTGAGACGAATTAAACTGCGCCTTATGTTAGCTTTGATAAGCACTCGCGGACGTTATTTGTGATAATATAATGATAGTTATATATATATTGAGTGAGAAAAAGTTAGTCAAAGAATAAATAATTACATTAAAAGTCTGTTAATTAAAATGTATGGCCAATTCATGAATTGAATAATAAACTATAAAACATATAAATTACGAATGATTTATAACCGTTTAAGGATTGATACGATTATCCATCGAAGATCTATTTTTTAACCCAAATAGCGACACTATGTTTTCAATATTTAAAAATATTTTTTTTAATTTTCAGATAAACTCCAGTGAGTACCTATCCCGTCATCTTTGCATCACTGCAAAAAAAGTTTGAAAACTCATTTATTTCTAACATTCAACAAAACTATATTGCCAACTCTCATAACTGTGCTGATCTTCTTCATTTTCTCCTCCCAGCTACCTTACATCAAAGCACTACTCGACGCGTCATTGTCAGCTATGGGGCCCTTAACTGCCCGAAAGGTAGCGCCCACGTACACTCAGGCGTAGCTGCTTCAGCCCCTCGAGGATCTGGGGGCGACCTTATATGCATGCCCAAGGCTCCAGAATATGCCCAAAAGATCGTGGAGGTGGCCTCAGAAGATCGAGGAAGGTCCGAAATTCCGGAATACAATCAAAAGATCGTGGAGGCGGCCTCAGAACTTCGAGGAAGGTCTATGGTTCCGGAATATAATCAAAAGATCGTGGAGGCCGCTTTAGAAGGTAGAGGAAGGTCCATGGTTCCGGAATATAATCAAAAGATTGTGGAGGCGGCCTCAGAAGTTCGAGGAAGGTCTGAGGTTCCGGAATATAATCAAAAGATCGTGGAGGCCGCTTTAGAAGGTAGAGGAAGGTCCATGGTTCCGGAATATAATCAAAAGATTGTGGAGGCGGCCTCAGAACTTCGAGGAAGGTCTATGGTTCCGGAATATAATCAAAAGATCGTGGAGGCCGCTTTAGAAGGTAGAGGAAGGTCCATGGTTCCGGAATATAATCAAAAGATCGTGGAGGCGGCCTCAGAAGATCGAGGAAGGTCTGAGGTTCCGGAATATAATCAAAAGATCGTGGAGGCGGCCTCAGAAGGTCATCCAAGAGTGGCGGGAGTGAGATTCGGAAAACTGGATAACGCCCCATTTCCCGTGCCTCCGGATCGTCCGTTGAGTGCAGTAGCTTGTGTTGCTTGTCTTGTAGAGAGGAGCACGGTTACTGTCTTCTATGGTAAGTTTTTTTCCCTTGGTATTATCAGCTAGGGCCTGCTCTTACATAAGGAAAGTTAGGTCCGGGCCTTGGGCCCTCAAAATTTAGAGGCTCCTAAATTTCACTTTTTTATGCTAAATGTCGTAAACTATAAATTTTAGTAGATTTTATAATTTTTCTTTTGCATAATTATTTTTTATTGCTTGATCTTGAGACAAAGATAATGACTCAACGTGATTGGTCTGATCAATGTAATAAGGAAGATGATAAAAAAAACTTTATACATCAGCCAACTAGCATTATAATCAAAGGCAATCATAAACAAATATTTTCGTGGAAGGGCCCCAAATCTATTGTGCCTATAGTCTGTCATCCTAAGATAAGATCGGGCCCTGGGTATTATATACTTATAATAAATACCACATTCAACGCCCAGTCTAAGATAACACGGACTATTGGCACAGCAAATTTTCGGAGCTCCTCCAATTCTATAAATTTTGATGACTTGCCAAACATTGAATAAACTTGTTTTACTTTTCGAGTTGACGATACATCGGCTGCACACAAACGGTTTTCTAATCAATGATTTCAAATTCGGAGACCTAAATGCAAGCTTTTACATACAAATTGATACTTGGAACACCACACTTTTTCGTTCGTTTTCGGTTTAAAAAAAAACGATGTTCGTTAGGGAAATAAACCAGGCCGGCAGTTATTTTAGCAAAACCCGGACCCGAACCTGGGTCACTGGGACCTTTCACTATATCGAACGTCTGTGTAATAGTCACATCGAATTCAACTTCAGGAATCCTGTTGATAGTCCTCACTTTGCTTTATGAGTAAAATATATGTTTTGGTTTATCAAATGATGTACTAGTCTGCCAGTCAATTCGTTATTAGATAATAATCAGTTTGGGGTATCTTGGATTTGTAAAACTCATTACAGCAAAAGTAGACTCTCTTAGGCATGCTGGTTGAAAACTGAACCACCTTTACTTAGCTATTTATGCATGAATGTTAACTAATAACAAAAGTTACTCATAGGTAATCACACAGGCGCATACAGACCAAAATAATAATAATCAACCTAATTCCTAACAATGTTAAACAAGTAGATTATTAAAAGAATAGGTTGCTAAGAACTGTTTGTACACACAATTTATAAGTCTTAGAAATTCTGCTCTATATAGTTTTTATTTTCAATCTACAATTTTTGATCAAACAATACAACAACTATCTTATTTTTAAAACATATATTAAACATGCGATTTTCAAAGATTTTCTTACTTGAATAAAAACAACTCATTAAAAGAGATAAATTGCATAACAAAGTCATATTTATTTAAAAAAAGCTAAAATGTAAAATCTAAATATAATCTGTTATTTGGGAATAAAATTGGAACTGCCTGTGTCTTTTTTGATAGACAAATAATGAATATATTAAACAATCCCATAGTGATATCTATCATTACATCATCTTGATCTGATTTATAAAATGGCATTAAAATTTTCCTTCCAATTTTTATTTAAAATCAAAAAGTTACTCTTGAGCCAATGAAAAAGCAATAGTGGAAACAGAAACGACCACGTTTTGAAATAACTAGAAAAGCTTACTTTTCTGTTACTTAAATACGCACTGAAGTTCTTATAGTATGGATAGACAGACATATACAATTAAAATTTTTGAATAATAAATAGAACTTATACTTAGACACAAAATAACTGGTTTAGATAGAGTTTGAGCTTAAGTGATTTGTTTCAGAATTAACAACAGTATTGTCAGACTGCTCTTCACTATGTTCAGAATTCATTGTTTCAGAATCGTCATTTGTTTCAGAATTAACAACAGTAATCTTTGACTGTTGTTCACTGTGTTTAGAATTCATTTTCTCTGAATGTTCATTTGTTGCAGAATTAACAGCAGTATTGTCAGACTGTTGTTCACTGTGTTCTTTCATATGCTTTTGTAGTTGGTATTGCCATTTAAATTCCTTCTGGCACACTTTACAATAGTGTGGCTTGTCTCCAGTATGCATTAGAAGGTGTTGTTTTAGATTTTGCATGTACCTGAAGGCTTTTTTGCATACTTCACACACAAATTTCTTTTCGTCTACATGAACCAACATGTGTTTCAAAAGACTTCCTTTGACTTTGAACGATTTCTTACACTTATTGCAAACATATGCTTTATCATGTGTCTTCATATGAACCTTAAAAGTGGCGCCATCCTTAAATGTCTCATAGCACACATTACAGACGCGCGGCTTGTCATCAGAATGTAGGGCCGCCTTGTGCCGTTGCAGAGCTGACCTGTGTTTGAAGGCTCTACCGCAGGCATCACAACTGTATGGCTGCTCCCCAGTATGGCACAAGAGGTGCCGATGCAGGGTTGTCCTTTGCTTGAAAGCCCTCCCGCAGACCTCACAGGTGTATGACATTTCTGCGTGATGTACCAACATATGACTCTTGAGTGTGCAGTTATGTCTAAATGCCCTCGAACAAACACTGCAGACATGTGGCTTTTCCCCCGTATGGCGCAAGAGGTGTTGTTGCAGGTTTGCCTTTTGCTTAAAAGTCTTACTGCACACTTCGCAAGTAAAAGGAATGCCGTCAGTATGTATAGTACGCATGTGGGTGCGTAGACCAGACCTGTTTTTAAAGAGTGTGCTGCATGTGGTACATTCGTATGTTTTCGGACCAGTATGCACCACAGCGTGCCTTAAAAGGCTACATCTATGTTTAAATGACTTAGTACACACAAGGCAAGTATGTTGATACTCTTCATTGGGTGTTGCGAGATCTTGAGAACTCGACTGATGTGCAAAATCGTCGCTACTTTCGTCAGATGCAAATGCATGTAGGCTTTCCATATTGTATAGTGAAGTGTCTATGTTGTGGAAAGACTTTGGTTTTCAAGTCTATGCTCCCTTTACAACTTCAACGTTCCGCAAGATATTTCTGCAATATGAAAATACTGCATTAACTCCAGTAATTTTGAAACAAAATATTTTGCATGTTAAAATGAAATAAAAATTTACCTAACAGAAAAAAAAGAGAATGATAAATTAGGTAGTGGTTAGCTGGAAATTTTTCAAATGTCATTCACTATGATTATTAATTGCCACATAAAAATAATTTGATGTAAAATCTAGACAGTTTTAATTACACTTAAATAATATGAATATGTTCTTGTGCAAGTGAATTACTTTATCTGCTTCTACTTAGCAAGACAACATCTAGCAGCTATAATTAATAATTGACATCAGAAAATATGAGAAGAGACAAATTTTCAATAAGTTTGAAAACCCAAAATCTCATTTCCAAAAAATTAAAAAAAAAATAAGGTTTGTTCAAATGTTTTTCATATAGGGTTTCACAGTTTAAACAAAATGTTTTTTTATTATTTTTTTTATTTACTTTTTTTTCATAATACTTGAAAGGTAAGAAATATTATCAAAACTCAAACTGTTTACTAAAGCCACTTATCAAAGATGAAAAATATTTAACTTTTTTTTAAAAAAAGCTGGTTTCAATGGGGAAAAAAACTCTTTTCTCATAAAAAAGTTTATTTTTACAAACATTGTTTTCATAAAAATAAACATGCATTATTCTGGAGTTATTTATTGACCGATTATTATTAAATGCCATTCTTGAACTGTCTAAGACATTTTACAGGTTCGGGCATGATTAATTATTTGACAAACATTTACTGACATCAATTAACAGCCCTTCTTAGGCAGGGTGATGACAAAACATGGAAAATTGGACATTTAAAAAAATACTTTGAGCATATGCCCGGGCTATTGCCTATTTTATAAATGTTCAGTCCAGGCTCACTGTTCATCAGCATCTACAAGCGACATCGATAACTTTTCGCATAATATTTATATTAGAAAAATTTCAATTCTAATTAGTGTAATCTTAACGAATTTATGTCCAGTGAAATTCACCCCTCGTCGAACATTGAATATATATCTGAATTTGATTTGCCATTTACAGTTAATGCAATCAATTATATTAATTCAAAATGTATGCAAAATTTTGCTTTCGATTCAAATAGACGACAGGTTCGAATCGTTGAAAATGTAACTACGTTAATCAAAATGTAAAAAATACTTACTTTCGACACAGATTAAACTTAATCTAAGAAATAATTTATTAAGACGCTGAAACTATCAAAACCAAAACGTAAACATTTACTTTTCCTTCGTTATTTGGTTGATTCGTAGACATATATTTTCAGGCTTGTGTGCTTGGTCGCAAACACCCGCTTATAAACCATCGTCAAGTAGGAAAACACAAGATACACACAAACACATATGACAGATGTTGCCATCTGTCGCCACCTCCGCAATTTAGACATGTCCCTGAAGGGAAGGGAAATTTTCTCCAGGGACCTGTACCCATGGGAAACTGCGCAATGACCGCCCACAGGACTTTCGGACCCAACAGATTTTACGAGCACGTACCCCGCATATACTCGACAAACACAAACATCCCTGCCTGAACGGGATTCGAGCCCAGACCCAGCAGCTCCAGAGGCTAATGCCTTAACCACTACGCCGCCGGATTAGCTTTTCCTTCGCTAGTTTCTGGTTTACATCTGTAATGAGTGATGCCACTGATCAGAAACTTTATTAGAGGTTTGATTTAGTTAGTTTTGCTGCGACAAAACAAACAGTCAGTCCTTAGTGCTTACCTTACGAACCTCACATTATTATAGTTAGTCTGAATTATAGTCCACTAGGGCTACACGAGGGCTGTTGTGAAGGGCGTCGAAATTTTGAACCACAGTATCACACGCAGCGCTTTGACTTTTGAAGCATTTTAACTAGCTTTGGGGCCTTCTTGGTGTCCCATATAGTGGGCAGTTATTTTGGCGATGTTCGGACCCATATCTGTTATTTGAGTTGACGGTATGTTTCAACTTGCGTTCTAACAGTTTGATTTAAAACTTTTTTTTTTTTGCTAAAATAAAGGTATGACATCAGATCACTATTATACTTTTGTCCGTGTGTCTTCCTATCCGTAATACAACTAGAGAAAGGGACGTTGAGAAAGCTATTCTGAGCATGACAACTGATCAACATTCTTGTACATAATCGGCGTTTCTCAGTTGGGCATGGGTGAATATCAGAACTAAATAGCATCCCATTATTAACAAACATAGTACGTGGACGCTAAAAATACTTACTGAACTATAATAGGTAAAAAGATGTAGGAACCACTCCAAACCAATAGCGGATGTGCAAGTAATAGTAATTTATTTCAATGAATGTGCCATTCATTGTAATGTTTTCTCTTTTGTAATAAACGCTTTATTCCATAGGCTTGTCTAAGTGCCCTCAGGGCACATGGGTGCTACTACACACGGGTTACTTGATGTCCGGTGGTTCAGGGGCGCAGGCGTGCGTTGACCCCCGACTAGAGGTAGTGGTGGGCGGGGGCGGAGCCAGAGGCGAACAAACTTTCGAATTCGCCATGTCACAGCAAGGAGAGGTTGTGCCATGCGCTGTATGCGCCAAGTAAAGGAAATCGTCATGTTTGAAATCAGTCGAACCACAAAGTACAGTGGGATAGATGGATAAATATGCAGAATGAAACGAAGAAAGTTATTCTGTTGCTTTACAAGTTTCTGCATTTGTTTGTTCGATTCTCTTTAAAGTTCTATTCTTTTGAAAATTGATCGCATAGGGTATAACATATAAATGGAACTATTGAAAAAATATTTTTCCAGTCTTGCAAATAACAATTTTACATTAAGTTGATTTAGTGCATACGCTCACATGGGTTTAATTGACTTTTTTTATTAACCTTAAATTTTTTTTGGATTTTCAACTCTTCATCAGGGAAATTCATTGGTACAAAATAAAAGTTTATATACTATATATATTTTCATACTATATATATATGAAGAGTACACGGGAAGAAGCGATTGATTTATTAGGCGGACGGCCGCAACCGCCTGCTTGGCGACATAAAACCGGTTTTTCTCCTTCTTCGCTTGGTCCAAGCGTCGGGATCGCCAATCGCCTGAACTTGGTAGCTAGGAACCACAGAGATAGTACTACACTGGCATATCACGTGACCTACAACAATGACTTCATTGCTTGCGCGTCCCGTCGATAGCATTGGAGGTCAGGTGATCTGCCACTATATTACTTTAACTATGATATCTATGGTAGGAACTGGTTTCCTTACACAAGTTTAGGCGATCACTCGCTATCATCGCCAAAGTGGCCTGCTAAGGAAACTTCTCTGAAAAATCAATCGGTTTTTCCCGTGTACTCTTCATATATCATATCATACTATATATATCATATCATACTATATATATATATATATACTATATATATATTTTCATACTATACTTGCCGCGGTGCATATAAGTAGGATGACCAGACATACATTTTGCTGTACAGCTGTTTATGTCATTCAACTATTTAGCTATACAAATTATGCAAATATTATTATTCTTTTTTTAAAAATATAAATAAAATGCAGTTTGTGAAAATTAAATTATTTCATAGTTGAAAAGAAACATTTAAACAAGTCTGGTGATTCCACATATTAAACTATCTTGTTTAGTTCTATAGTGTTAGTTCTTATTTTAATGGATAACTGTTTCAGTTTCAAGATGGTTTGAAGGCTTTTCTGTAATTTTGAAGTTCAACTTCTAATATATATTGAGAAAGGCCAAGTTTGTACTGTGAACTGGACCTTCGCCAATGTATGTTAGAAGCTTGTAGGCATATTTTACTAGCATCAGTACATATTTAAATACCTAAACATCTCATGGGGTGACATATGTGTTTGCTTATAAATGTGCAAATATTGATATTCATATTAAGGCATGCTCTGGCCTTAAAATTAGAATAAGTTTTTTTTTCCAATGTGATTTTTTAAACTATAAAATATTTTTATTATTGACTCTGTTGCAATTGAAATAAACTTTACTTAAATTTACTATTTCTGATTTAGAAAATGGTTATTTTTTAAATTTCAGTTTTAGTTATTTGTTTAACTAATCCATTAACGGCGATTAGCAATAAAATTCATCACGCCTTATACGTTGTAAATAGGTTAAAATAAAGGCAAACACTCTGTCTATGTGATTTTTAAAGTGTAATTATGTGAAAAAAGTTAGTTGCAATGGAAAACATAGATTTATTTAACTGTACAGAGTTACAAAACGTTAATTCTTGAAAATAGTTCAAGCTACAATCCCTTTTTGTGAATGCCAAATGCAATATTAATATTGCTTAACAATATCACAATACTTAAAAGTTTTTACTGAATATATTAACTATTTTTTTAAGTGATGGGGCTCAAATTGTTTAGTGAAAAATCTATTACAATATTTATAAATAAAAATATTTGTACACATTCATTAATTTATTAATTAATTTATATTATATTGATTATTAATTTATTATTGATTAATTATATTAATTTATTTTTGACAAAACTTTATTTTACCTTAATGTAAAACAGTTAAACTATGCATGTAAAACTTTTCAAGAATAAATAAAAGATTATTTTTTCATTCACAGACATAATTTCTTTACAAAGAATTTTGTAACATTCCTAGTTCATTAGTGAAAAATTGTAATAAAGCAGAGTGAAATGTTTCAAATGAACTATTATTTTAGTCTACACCATTCTTTTATATGAAACTTCCAATATACAGAGTTGTTGCAGTTGAGGTTCAATAAGAGACATAACAATAATAGAAACCTTTCTTTAAAAGCTTATCTAATTAACAAGGATTTTGTGTATAAAACTTGTGTATACCCTTGGACCACCTGCTTATGAAATAAACTGTTTTCACAAAACTATTCAGTCGTTCTTTTCATTTGTGATTTCATTCTTCTCATCTGCAAGTTCGTCTTTTAAGTCATTAAGATCATTACCCAAATCATCGGATTCATCGTTCAATGAGTCATCATCGTCATCTTCAACCTAAAAATAGAAATAATTAAAAGGTAAAAACATATAGGAACTTTATTTACATTAATTGTTTTTAAAAAGAAACGTTTATGACAAACACCAGGCCATCAGACAAAGTTGTTCCATTTTACTGTTAATTACCAGCCCCAAACAAACCTTCAAACTCTTTTTTGAAATCTTTGGTTGCTTTAGAATAGACACTTTATTTTACCAACAAATGTTTTACAATCATAAAACTGAAATATGTATGTTTTTTATAGCATTGCACAAGTTATTATTTGATGTTTAGGACAGAAACATTTCCTTGAAAAAAAATAAGGAACCAAATTTTCCAAACGATCATCTATTCTTGGTGAAATATTACAATATTTATAGACAATACAAAGATTGTGTGCTTGTGATACTTACAATGAAAATAAAAGTATTGGCAATTATTAAAATGTTTTAGAATAGGGAATATATATAAAATAAGCAGTAAATCACTTTATAAGGACTTAATAATTAAAAAAGTTCAACCAAAATTTTGATTGCTTTTAATATTTTCATGTTAGTTTGAATTATTGTGGCTACACAACAGTTATTGGAAAAGGGTGTCATAATTTAAAACTACAGTCAAGTGCTGAGCCGATATTATACACAGCGACGATTGGTATAGGGACTTTTGGGCACATATTTTAATGTGCCCTCTTCTACGTATTATTCATCGGCTATTCTGGCTGCACAGGCTGTTTATAGGTCATCAGTTATTTTGCCGAAGCCCTAACATGAACCTGGGACCTTCCGCATGCAAGTCAAACGCCTTAACTGACTGGGTTCCCCAGCCTGTTTCATATATTTAGTTGGATGCATCTATATCCAATATTAAATTAAATATTTTACACAATAAAGAGTTAAAATAGCCCAAAATTCACAAATAAAATCCCTACAAAATAAAAAATCTCACCGTCTGTCCTAAGCCTCTCAACCTCGTCTTGTACTCAGAAATCTGGTCGCTTTGCTCAGTCAGTAAAATGAGGATGTCTTCCTGTTCTTTTTTAGCAGCATTCAGTTGCTCTGTTAAGGAGTCCCTTTCTTCACGAAGGTGCATGTTCTCTTCTTCAAGAGTCTAAATGTAAAGGTAATTTATATAAAATTGACTAAATAATGAACTTTCACTTTTCTTCATTCAACATTATATATCCAATATTAACATGCAATAAAATGCATATGCTTATAGAATTTTTTGAGAAAAATTAAAATATCTTTGTAAAAAATTCATAGTTTTTTCTTTTGTTAAAAGAAAACTTAATGTATTGATAATGCAAATCAAATATAAAAAGTTATTGATTGTTCATAAAAAACCTAGCGTCAATATCAAGTAGATGTTGCTGCAGGAAGCAGTTGCTTAGCAACTTAACTTTTAGAAAAACTTTATGTAAATTGCTTATTAGTTAATACATTTCATTTTTAATTTAGAAAAAAAATTCACACAATAAAGATTTGACAATCAAGGCTCTACACTACTTTATTGACACTTATATAATTGTATGCCAAAAACAATCATAAGAGGAATTTGCAGAGTTTTAATTACAAATAAACTTAAAATTAACTTTTAACTTACTGTTATGGACCTTTGAGAAGAAGATAAGTTATGCATCTTCTCTTGACTTTCTTTCAGCTCTTCTTTTAACGAAGTTATTTCTGAACGAGACTTCTCCAACTGAGTTTGGAGTTCCACAACTTGACGCTGTCTTTCCTCAGTTATTTCAGGATTTTCACTAGGAATTTGACTTTCTATAGAAGAATCCATAGAGCCCTTTACAAAATAAATAAAAAAAAACTTATATGTGCTGAATCATAGTCTAATGTAAAAAGATGCTGGTCTAATTCAACCAAAACTTGGATTTGAAGTCAGCAGTAAACCAATCAGAATTAAGGCAGGTGGCACCCTCCACTGAAAAATTAAAAGAGGTCTTTAACCTCTATCAACACAGATGGTGCCATACTCTGGAAAAGTGGCAATTTCAGTTTCTAACAGTTTTGCAAACTTTTGCAATTCTTTCAAACTGGATAGGTATCTTATTGTATAGAAGGCTATAGTTGAATATAAATACAGTCGAATCTTGTTTGCATACTATAGAAAACCTTTTATTTAATCAATACTCAATAGTAAATTTGTGCTATCAAAAAAGTCTAAGATATCCAATATTGTCGTTCAAATAATGGTTATGAGTACTTAAGTCTAAAAATTTTTTTTTAAAAAATGCAAATATAAATACAATGTCTTATATATTTAGTAAATTATATAAAAAAAATAAAATAGCTGAAAAATAACAATGTTAGAAAGTTTAAGAAATGTCTTACTTTTTGGGCAATTTCTTCATTTTTGGCATTTATTTCAAGCTGCTTTTGGCTAAGTTGAACTTTAAGAGACTCAATTTCTTGTTGTAATTGTATTACATCCCCACTAGATTCCGACTGCTCAAGATTTTTATTTACTAAAAAGCAATAAAATTTATTGAGAACTACCAAATTTTGAGAACACTTAAAAATATTAAAAATTTAGTGCATGGTTAATGAAACAGAAAACTGTTAAGTAACACTTGGCACACAAGAGATATAATTAAGCTAAAATTACTCTTTGTTGACATGAAGGGTGCAGTTGCAAAACTCACATTCTCCGAAGATATATGGTCTCACAGTTTCATTGTCATTTTTGTTAAATTAAGGTTAGGTTTGAATTATCATTGCACTAGGGCTACACAAGGGCTATTGGCGACGGACATTGCTTTTTAGAACCACAGTCAAGTGATGAGCCGACACCTGAATAGGCAACCGTTAAGGGCAACATTGTACGCAGCGTCAGGACTTTGAAGGATATTTAACGCTCACTCCCTTACACAGGGTATTATTCGTCGGACATTTTTGGCTGCATGGGACGTTAAAAGGTCAGCAGCTATTTTGGCGATGTCCGGACCCAAACCAGGGACCTTTCGCATGCTAGGCAAGTGCCTTACAGACTGGGCTCCCCAGCCCTTTTGTCTAATGAAATTTACCATTATCAAAAGTCACCGATCAACAGGTCGGATCCTGTATTTTTGGCGTACTTTGGAGAAAGTGAGTTTTGCAATTCGACTCTTTATATAATACACATAGATTATCAACAAAAGTATTCACAGCACTAAATGATTCACACTATTGAGTCAGGAATTTTATGTCTAAAACTATTTCCTAAATAGTACTATAATTATATATGGTCAAGAAAGATTACCATAAAATATGCATACAATTTTAAATAAGTATTTTATGATAGGGCTTTACATAAAAATAGTAAACATACGTCTCTGGGCTTTAAACAGAGCATTTTGGTCTTTAAGTTGCTGGATTGTGCTGGACATATCATCTACTTGGGACTTTGATAATTCATATTGCGATTTTAAATCAGTCAATTCTGTCTTAAGTTCATGCAATTGTTGATCCTAAATAATAAAATTTAAAGATTGAATGCAAAGAATGTAAATAAATAAGACATTATTATGTATATTTTTTTTTCAGTCAACCCAAATAAAAATTTAAAAAAAAAATATGCAAGAACCAAAGGCAAAATTACATTCTGCCAATTGCAATGGAATCATATATAGATAAAACTTTCATTAAAAGTATGTAAAATAAATATTTAGAACACATCTTGTTGAATTTTGATGTAGAATCTTCCTGTTTTTACTTAGCAATCTACAAGCTCTCTCATTTTACAACACTGGTCCTGTAATGCTTCAATATCCAGCAAGTGTCAGGTTGTCAGTAATAACACACACTTAAGGGAAGAACATAGTTAGCGAGAGCAAAAATGAGCAATTCAAAAATGGCATTGATTTCGAAAGGCTCTAAATAATTTAAAAATTATGTTACAAAAAAACAAATTGTACCAAGTTATAAATTGTACTTCTATTATTATATTTGGACCTAAAAATCTTATTTAAAAAATTTATTTTTTTTAGAAAAAATACATCTTTCGAAACATACAATTACGAATTTTCAAAAATACAAGTATTTTTTCGGTACCATTTGTACAAAAAATATACAATGAATGTACGTAAAACTTGTTTCAAATGCAAGTAAACAGTTAGATTTATATTGGTCACCTATTTTTTTTTTTGCCTAAAGTAATTTTTAAATTTGATTTAAAAAACATTATATTCTAAATTCATAAATATTCTGATTTTCAACACAGAAAAGTGAAAAACTAAAACCTATTTATAAATTTGTAAGACAAAATGAGGTGACCTAAATAGATCTAAAGTGGTTTTAAAACAAACAAAAAAAATATTAAACAAAAAATTTCGTGTTAACCGAATTTCATGTTAACCATCAGCAATTGTTTCTTAAATTGCATCAGTGAATAGTTTTAAAAAATCTACTTAAAAAAATTCTTATTTTATAATATAAAACACCAAAAATACAAGCATACAATTACTAATTCAAAGGAGGCGTAGCACATTTGTTTATTTTTATAATTTAAATTTTTTATAAGAAATAATTAACCGATCTATGCAAAATTGGTCTCATTCACTAGATCGGGCTTCCATCTATCAGAAAATGCTGGTTTCAAAAAGTCGATTTTTTGGTTTTTGTTAACTATGTTCTCCCCTTAAATGAACTAAAAGAAATAATTAGAAATATTCTTAGAAAAATTAGAGAATATTAGAGAAAATTTTAACTGATATGAAATTTTACTATTTCATTAATCAAATTTTTATGAATGTCTTCTTGTTTTGCAACTTTTGTTTTATTCAAGCTCTTCTTAGGTTTACCATATTATTTTGGAAAAATAAATTTTAAATGAATTTAAGTATTTACCTGTCTATAAAAATATAAACAGACCATTTGGCAAATTAAGCCAAATGCGTAAATTCTACGTCAGAGGTAATTGATTGAAGAAAAAACTCATTTATAATTACACTTTTTACACAAAAGATAATTCTCGGAATGTTTTTTTTTAATAAGAAGCAAAACTATGTGACAGCATTTGGACTCAATGATGTCCAAGTTTGGAATAAAATCAAATATCTTGAGCCAACAACTGCAATATATTTTCTCAAGAGTTTTCTAGCAATAAAAAAAAAAGCCAAATTCTAATAGTTTTCTTAAGAGCCATAGATACAATGCCATTCTGACATGATCTATACTATATAAAAAATTGTATTTAAAATAAACATAACTTCATATCGATTCATAAAACATCTATGCCTACATAAGTTAAGAAATTAGCCAGTAAATTCCACATTTTTACAGTCAGAAAATAAGTTGTCACATTTAATATGGTCCTAATTGTATAGGGGGAGGAACTAGGAACTAATAAAGTACATATAAAGCTACCAAACCTGTTCTCTAATTAAATCTTTGTACTGTCTTAGCAGTTCTTGTTGTTCAGGTGTCATTGAAGATTCTGGCCCATTTAGTAGCTTTGGTTTAGGCTGAACTGCTTTGATGACTGTACCTAAAACGCACATACAGTTATGCAAGATTTCATACACATTTCACTTCAGGAAAATTAATGACTTCTTAAAGACCAAATCTAAAGAAAACGGAAGTAGCCAAATATTTAAAAAATGAACTTAATTTTTTTTTTCAAGCTTGTTTCTCTTAAATAGATCAGGTATACAATAAATTATAAATAAAATTTTATTTGGCTTGCTTTAACTTGTAAATATGGGGACATACATAAATTACGTCACGATTAGAGGGGGGAGGGAGGGGTATGCACCAACGTGACAGATCGTGACATAGAGGGGGTAGAGGTAATCGCTTGCGTGACGTAACGATTCGAAAATTACCAATTTTGCAAGGAAAATCTGTTTTACATAAAATAAAGTTTTTGAGAGAAAAAATTTGAAATCTTTTTATAGGAAGCACTTTATTTCCGAAAGAGGATGGGGAGATTATTTTATGCAACAACGTCAGCATTATTTGTCTCCTATATTTTTACTGACCTTTCGTAATGGTACTTCATAACACGCAAAATTGCGACACCATCTTGGCCAATTTTAGAGTACTGGCAGCTACCTGGACGAACACCAAAGGACACAGAACTAGACAGTTCCGAGTACTCTCAGACTCCCTTTTTAAGAAGACGTTAGGGAATAGCTATAGTTAGACCTTGGACAACGTGGTAAATACAATGTTGGATGTTCCCACGAATAAATTATTTAAGCAAGATAAATTTTACTTTTCTTTCTTTCCAAATTAATTTTTTTAAATATAAAATTATGCATTTTTTAAAAATTCCAGAAACAAAAGGAAATATTAAAATTCGTTTTTTTTTTTCAACAACGTGACGTAATTTAAGGGGGAGGGATTCGATCAAACGTGGCGCAGCGCGACATAGGGGGAGGGAGGGGTAAAAAAAGTCAAAACTTTGCGTGACGTAATTGTCAGATATGCATTATTATAGTTCACACACTGAATTCAAAATAAATATTTTCAATGAATTAAATTGGACATGACATTTACAAAAGGCTCTTAAATAGCCCTCCCTTCCTGAACTTTAAATTTAATAAATTAAAACAAAATATAATCATCAAACTTTATATCAAAAAGATTAATATTTAAAATGTAAAAAATATGCAAAAAACTTGCCTTCTAATGATTTAAATAAACGGCAGAACTCATAATCAAATAATACTTCTGGTGCTTGTTTAAACCGTAAGTGAGGGTTTTGAGCAGCCCTGCTATAGTTTTCATTTTTGGACACTGCAACCAGCTTGTCTAAGAAGGTTTCAAGACCAATACGTTTCACAATAAGTTGGCATAGATCATCTCTACAATAAAATAATATTTCAAATATAGTTTGGTAATAAAAGAGAGGTTAACATGATTCAATTAAAAGTAATATGTAAATAAAAGTACCAAGAATTCTCTTATTTCTTTTTTTCTGTGTAACTTACCACAAAAAGTTCAAAAGTAAAAACAAATTAAAATCCCTAACAAAAATGTTTATGGAACAGCTTAATAAAACACTGTATGCAAATAAAATAATGGAACAGTTTTTGATTTTTTTTATTAAAAATTACAATTGACACTTTTTTAAAATTAAAAACTTAATTTATAAATGCAAAACCAGTTAAAAAAATATATTAAAATTTTATTCAATGAAATACGGAAGTGATAGTGAATTTTAATTAGATTTTAATGATTAATAAAATTTTATATAATATAACACTTTGTAGTCTCATGACATAAGGTAAATACTTGAATTTGACAAACAATAACATGAAATAAATTTCATACTTTGTAAAGCTAGGCTGAGAGTTGTCATTGAACTCAATGCAAATTCCCAGCAAAAATGCACAGATTCCTTGAACTAGGTCTTCATGTTCATCTCCTTCTGCTAGATTTACTTGTGATGTTAGCTGAATAAGGAGTCAAGGAAACAGCAAGTAGCAATTGCAGGGGTAGTAGTGGAACAATGAAAATTTTAGGACAAAAATTTAAGAAAAAATCAGGACATTTTCAGGACATCATTTATGTAAAAAATACAGTATAATTCGAACAACAATTTTATTGACACTGCTATATGGGGTTCACATTGGCCGGTTATTTCCTTTTCTAAAGGCCGATTGACAATGAGGGGAAAAATACCCATCATTCATTTTGTGGGACATCAAACAAACAAAAAACGATTTCAAAGGTAACATACCGAATTCGAAACCTTTCTTTATTAAATATGTCTTATTGTTAATTCTAGGCTTACGAGCACTTTGTGCTATTTTACATTAAACAGCAACCTTATTTTTTTTTTGTATGGCACACGTTAAAGAACTTGTCTTTAGTTTCATATAAAAACACAAAAGAATTCACACAGCAAAAAAAAATTCTAAGTAGCAGGCCTTGACATCACATGATATCGTGTTTTTGAAAGTGAACATCCTAAAATTTGGTTGACTTATCTGTCCTAAACTAAAACAAAGAAATAACTTCTGATCCTACGAAGATTATGTTGTCAACTACGAGGAGTTGTGGATTGGATGATCGATTTTTTCAGAAAACAAAACAGTTAAAAAACCAGAGACACTACTGATGATAACTAGCAAATATTTCTAGGCTCTGAGGCTGGTTCACAAATCTCATCATAAGTAGAGCTACAAAAGGAACACTAACCTACTGCGATTATGAGGCTACTTAGCAAATGTTTTAAGTCATTGTGTGTGTCTGTATGGATTAAGTTTAGTTGCCGCATGAATAAAAAACTTTGATCCACACTTGAGCCTGTTATTTCCAGAAACCATTGTTTGGAGTTTAAAAAAAATCCTATTAAAACCATCGAAATTGTTCTTCAAAGCCTAAAAATCTTTTTTTTTTTCATTAAATTCTAAAAAGTCACCAATATCAAGACAAAACAAATCTCAAAAATAATTTTTTTTGAAAATATAAAAGCCATTGAAAAAATATAAGTAGTAGTTGACAGGTATGAAATTGTTTGTTAGTATTTTTTGAAAAAATTTCAGGAATTTCAGGACAATTTGTGAAAATTAAGGACAATTCAGGACACATAAAAAAATTTCAGGAAACTCAGGACAACTACTACCCCTGCAATTGCAAAATATGTAACTTCACTGCTGAAGTAATTAACATTTCAGAAAGTTTTTTTCCTTTTTTTTTTAAAAAAAAAAGTGGAAAGCACATAAAAAGTAAAGTCCCTTTGCCTTTAAATATTGCACTAACACAGATGTGCAGAAGTGAAAAGTAAAAAAAAAAAACGTTGTTTAGAAAACAGTCATAGGTTATAACTGATTACTTAAAACATTTGCAGCAAATAAAATGATTGATTCTCAATAAATTTTCATATTCTGAAAACAATACATTCTTCAACAAAGCTTAATGGACTTATTTAAATTCATATACTAATGTATAACAAGGGCACTTGCAACACGTTAATAAATATATTTCATGCAATAAAAGCATTGTAAATACATAAAGATTTAATTGGTATTTATTGCAAAACTAAAGTTAATTACTTTATAATTAGAAATATGATTTCCTAGTGTAAATTATACTGAAAAGGATACAAATGGAATATTGGTGGGTATGCTGAGAAACTGCATAACTGCTATAGTGCAGTTAGCAAGCCAAGTACTCATTAACATTAACAGACCCAATCGAGTTTGTAACTTTCCACCCTGAAATAAACAATGTTTAAAGAAATAGCACTTCATTAAGAATAAATAATAAATTTGAAAAAAACTTTAATTGTTAAATATTGGAGTTGGGAAACGAGTACAGAGTTGATAATGAAGAAGACAAAAAGGAAAAAGTTCAAGGCAAGAGTTCTATGGATGCAGTTTGAATTGATATTTGCATTTTAATTTGTTAACTTTATCAAGAGGGGTTGTGTTCAACCAAAATATGCTGAACCCGAGTGCTTTCTAGCTGTTGAAAATTGAAAAACATTCTGAAACTAAAAACTTAAGTATCAGAAATCAATAAAAGACCTTTTTTACTATATCCAAAATAGGTGAGAATGAGATCATAAAAGTAAAATAAAAATGGACAGTCTGATGCTCATTGGCAACTTTTGGCAAGCTTGAAAATTTACCATATTGTTCCTATACCAATTCAGTTGTATGAAACATGAAGTGAAATGCTTACCACATTTGGTCATTTGCCTTACTTAGCAACAAATTGCAAAATCTTTAAATTAAGACCTTCTCTTATAGCATAGCAGTTCCAAAATGTTTTGTTGACTAACTTTACTTGCATAAATTAAAGCTTTTTTTTCATTTTTTTTTTTTGTAAAACGAAATTCATTTTTATTTTGTCAAACAAATTTATTTTGTATTAGTAAATAATTTTTTTATTAATAGACAAACTTGTCTAAATTTAAAAACTTGTCTTTTTATGTCAAACTTGTCTTTAAATTTTGTCTAAAATTAATAATTTTTTGCTCTCTAACTAAATGACCTTCTTGAACTTAAAACTACACAACAGAAAAATTAACTTGCCTGTTGCAACATAATGGCACACTGGTTGATAAGAGAAATGGCTGGATTGCCAACACTGGTTGCAAGTTGCACTCTCAGCAGCTGTTCTTTTTGGGTAGGGTTGTCCACAAGTGAATGCGATAGGGCTACAGCAGCAAACCAGTTAGAGACTGAGTCCATGCTGAAGAGGCCACCACAGAGGAGCTGTCCTACGGTCACTGTGTTGACTGTTAGAAAAGAATTTGTACAATGTAATTTTGATATAGATGTGCGATTGCAACAAATGATTCTTTTGGGCAGGGTTTTATTTAATGTATAACAATATGGAAATGACCAGAGGAATTTGTCTGGATAAAACCTATTAGTTTGTTTTGTTTCAGAACATTTTATTTAATAGATGGATATTTTAATTGTTGTTTAAGGTTAAATAGTAGTTTCATAATTGTGCATAAGAATAGAATTTAACATTAAACCCTGGATTTGACATACATTGGAAAATTTGATTTGGGTTTAATCAACTAACTAATAGAATTTTCAATTTCATGATAAAAATTCAACTAAAACAATTATTTAAATTACCATACATTATTAAAACAATAGACATAATTTATAACAAACCATCAGCAGTTGAAGGCAGGAGTGTTTGGACAATCTGTGCTTGTCCCAGCTCATTTCTGAACAGGAAACACTGGAAGCAGTAGAGAACTGAGCACCTAAGACTAAATGGCTGCTTGTCGTTCACCATGGACATCAATAGGACAACAATGGCTGGCCTGCAGAAAAATTAAACATATTAAGGGTTGAAATCACAGCTTTATAAAGCTTGCAGATTGTAGATATAATGACTACATATTTTGCCGCACAAATCTAACACTTAATTTTGATAAAATGATAAAAAGGCTACATGCAACATTTAAGGTTCCTGTCACACTCCTGGTTCTCAAAAGCCATGTGCCAGAACCTTTGGCTTCTATCCACAAAACTTTGAGCAAAAATTAGGGGTTTTTTTAGGGACACAAATAATTTTCTTTAAGGGCTACATAAGAGCATCATTCCTACAGTGCTGTTACAAGCACTTTACTGCATACATAGCACTAAAATGGATTTTAAACATTTTAAAGGAATGCCTCAACCTATCATGATTATAATAGAATTGACGAGACACTCACTTAGGTGGACTTGTGGGAGCACAAACAGTAGAGAAATATTCCTGATTGCTATGGTTACCACGAATTAATTCAGCCACTGTATTGATAGTCTGGAAATATCATATGAAAGAACATAAAAAGTAAACAATATAACGTTTTAATTTGGAAATATTTATTTAAACTTTCCATGTAATTTTCAATTTTGAATTTTAAATAGATATATGTAAAGTTAATATTTTATAATAAAAAAGTTAAACATTTAAAGTAAAATACAAAAAAGTGTTAGTAAAATGTTAGCTAGTTTAGGAGAGATAACATTCAAGTCAAATGTATTTGAATATTACCTCTGTTAACACATCTGCAGGAACTCCTGATGCCATTAGTATGGAGCAAAGCTGTTCCAATAAGCCTGTAAAAAATAAGATAAGTAATGCCTTTTCTTCCCATACACACAAACAGTCTAATCAATGAGAGCGATACTATAAAACTACAAATGTACATGATATTTGGTAGTAGTATTTAACTGATCTGATAAACAAAGCAATAAGTCAAAAGATTTTATAAGCAACAAACATTTAATTAAAAAAACAGAAAGCAAATTACAACAGAAAATTATAAACATGCTAAGGGAGATTTGATACTGTTGTAAGATGCAAGAGTAAAAAAATATAAGTTTCTTAATGTTGCGATAGTTTTACATTTGAATTAAAGAGTAGGTGTATTGCAAAGACATATTAAAATAATATCTTCATATCATTGCTAATGAATAAATCTTCATATTAAAAATATATAAAAATCATTTCATAACATCGTATTTCCCTTATGATAATTTTAAATCAAAAAATTTAATAAATCAAAAGCTTAAGCTACAATTTGTTTTCTGAATATTTAACACTTGGATACTATAAAAACAAGTTACAATTTTATATTTAGTATTCAATATTAAAAAGGGTGACAGTTTTAAAGAAACACTTACCACATTGGTACATAGCCTTTTGTGCTGACACTGTAACCTGTTGGGGATTATTGGGGGATACTAAAACTCTGACGATCTGCAAAAAAAAAATTTAATTAAGATAATTACCCTTATCTCTTAAATTTATAGCAGAAAGAACTATTTGATAGCATTTGTTTTAAAAATTACCTGCAACATTATTAGAGTGTTCACAGCTTTTTGTTGGGTCCAGCCCCTCTCAGATGAGTCTTGTAGGTCAAAAAATGGTGCCAAATGTTTAATGTATGAACCCTCTTTAAAAAATGTTTGATTAGATGTGTTATTCTTTAGCAATGTTAACATCACTCGCAAACAGTCACCAACAATTACGCCTGAAAGAAAAGGAAATTTTAAGAAAAAATTACTATTACTACAATAATTTATCTTTTTTTATATTTATAGAAGAATTTTAATAATTGTATATAAAATCTAGAAAAGATGTAGCTGACTTTTGAAAATTAAAAAAAGTAAGTACAAGCAATTGTATATTTTGACTTATACCGAAATATTTATATACATAGCACTGTTAGCTTATTTTATACAGGATAAATTTTAGACTAATATATTTCAATCACAAATAAGTAAACAAGTAAAACAAGTTAAAATAGTGGTTAATGATCAAAATATTATCTTGATAATAAATATTAATTTAAAATATTAATAAATTAATTCACAATTAGTCAATTATACATTTCTAAAATTAACTCTGTACAGAAAATTAAAAATGAATTAAAAATAATTAATGAGCTTGGTCAAAGTTATTGAAAATAGATTGACTTTTTAAAAGTGAAGTTAATATATTTAGCAGACTTAATAAAAATTCCATTATTTCTTTTTGTTACATAACTTTTTTTCTTAAATATTCAACAAAATAGAGCTTAAGTATTACTTTTATGCAATTAACAACTTTTGATAACTTTTTTGTTATAATTTACCTGTCTTTTTCCACCACTTTAAATTTGCTTTACTTAAGTATTTTAGTTGATATAATAAATGAATACAAAATCTTGAGATATATTCTTTGATTTAAAATTAATTTTATTAGGTTCTTACCATGATCAGATTTTTGAACAAATTTTTATGACAATTAGATTGAACAAAAATGAAACATACAAAAGTAAATAAAAAAAACTTATCCAACCTCCATCACTGTAACCTTCATCAGAAATGACATGAAGTAGCTTATCAAATCCATTTTCAAATGCAACTATTTTCTGAATGTTAGCATTGCTTTTGGTTAAGTGTTCAAGCAACAGCAGGGTCTATAAACACAAAGTTAAACATTATATTATAAAAATATTTTTTTTTACCATTTGAAAGTACCAGTTTGAAAGCATCTAAATACAAACTAAAACTTTAAAGCTCATTTTCACTTTATCCTCTTGCGACCATTTGGGGACATTTTTTAAAACTTTCCCATTAACAATTAAATTAGTTCCGAAATTGACCTGGTCTGATAGGAGAAGGTCAGTTTTCAGCCTTTGATTACAGGTATCAGTCATTTTATTTCTCAAAACAAAAATGAAGCTGGATGAGGGTCAATACGATATTAGAGTTCTTAAAAAATTAATATAATTTTTTTCCAACTTTTCAAAAAGTTCTTTTAGTAGTTAATTTTAAAGGCATTTTGCATTTGTGATATGGCCTTTTGTGTTGCATTTATAGCACAATTTTTTTTTTATTTTTTGAGTTTATGACGTGTCCCTAAGTAACTATTAAACATAATTTGTTTAAAAAAAAATTCTTTGAAAAACATACTTTTTAGCATATATTTGTATGAAAAGTATGTTTAGATTAAGAATATGCGTGTAGGATTTAGCTTGGGTCTTAAGAGGTTAATGTCACAAAGCAAGTTCTTCCACTAAGCTCTTCAATTTTGAGAGACCTTTCAAAGACCATAGTATACCTTTTTACCCATCAATTAACAAGGTAACTAAACCTTTCATTAAACCTATTAATTAACAAAGTACTGTACTATACATTTTCACATTTTCAACTAATACTAAAAGTAAAAGAAAATAACTTGCATCATTTCGAATAATTTCCCTTGTGTCAGATAGCAGGTCCATGAGTCTTGATACTCCCATGGGACTGACTAAAATGCACTCTTGAAGGTCCTTTGGTTTGTGGCTCAAGAGACCACTCAGTAGTCTCACTATTGGCCATCGCACTTTGAATTCAAATTCCTGTAATTGAAAGCAAAATCAATCAATAACAATATATTTTCTTTTTTTAATTTACCTTTTTAGAAAAGTTAAAGAAAACGTACTGCCCTTTAAAAGTAGGTAACGTAAAAAAAAAAGAAAAATATATAAATCAAAAGTATAAGTAACATAGTTTATTTTAATTTCTGAAAAGTATACAAAAAAATTTGTTAGACAGTTAGTACACCTTATATGTTAATCAAAATTAAAGATTAACACCTTCACATTTATATAAAAAAATAAGGAACTTATTATCGATGTAATGCTAATAAAATGAAACGTTTACGGAAGTGTGGATATCCTTGTACTAGTGGGAACCCAAGTATATGCATATAAATGCAAGTCTAGCTTAAAAATTTTAATTTAAATTTTAATAGAAAGTATTAAAAAAATGTAACATTACATAATTTTTTTTACCTCTATAAGTTCTAACAGCAATGCCACATTTTCAGTTCGTTTAATGAAAATTTCTGTGAACTGAAGTCCATTATCATCCCCACTTCCATATACATAGTCAGGACCTGAGAGAAAAATAATGAAAAATGTTACCCATGGAAAACAGTGACTAAGATAACACTTCAGATGGAAATAGTACAAGAAAAAAGATGTTTAAAAAATAACTTACTTTCATCGTCTCGAGGACCATTTATGACATTGCAAATAGATTCAAGGGCATAACTTAGTATCTCATTATCAGTTTTGTCACATTCTAAAACTCTTATTAGGGCATCCATAGCATGGCTACCGATTTCGAGTCGGAATTTCTGTAAAAAAAATTCAAATTCAATGGAAAATATAAAACTTTTAGAATATATATATATATATATATATATATATATATATATATATATATATATATATATATATATATATATATATATATATATATATATATATATATAGTTATTGATAATTGTGTAAAACTAGAGACTCAATGAGCAAGTACATAATGAAGTTGAAATAAGCTATTTAAAATGGAACAAATATAAAAACATTATAGATAAAAGCAATTCTAAATGAAATTCTGTAAAAAAACTGCCACTAGGAAAATATTAAAAAACAATACTTGCTTATTCAGGATATTCAGGACAAATCAAGTAACGCAACAGGAGTCAAGATTTCGTTTTCTATACTAAGCTTTAATGACAGAAAATATGTACAACTATTTACAATTTGAATTGCGCCGTCTAGCGGCAGGAACATAACTAATCACGTGACTGACCATCCTCCCCCCATGAACCCAGAAGGGTTCTTAATCTTAAACTTACAAAGAACATTTTCAAACATTAATAAAGGGAAGAACTAGCAATTCACTGATACTAAAATTCACCTACATAAAATATTTAAAACAACAATCATTAAAATTACTAAGTAAAACATCATTAAATTATTATGAAACATTATCCTAGAAATAGAACACATTTTAACGAAACTATCAAATGAATTAAAATTATTTCAGAAATATAAAAAGATTCACTCATAAATTGGTAATTTAGAAATCTTAACAATTGGACGAATAAGTTCACTAGTAGCAGTTTTAAGTTTCACAACTCTATCTAATCCTGTTGTCTCTTCCTGGAAGTAGCGCAGTCACTCTACCCATCTTCCAACTGAGTGGTGGAATATTATCCTCTTTCACGAGTACCAACTGGCCAACCTCGATATTAGGGCTGGCGTTGGTCCACTTCTACGCTGCTGAAGACCACTTAAGTACTCACTAGACCACCGCTTCCAAAATCGTTGTACCAGCTGCTGAGTGAGCTTCCAACGCTGCAAAATGGGAATTTTTTCATCGATCAGTTTATCTTCAGGTAAAGCAACTAGTGGAGCACCGATCAGAAAGTGCCCCGGAGTTAGGGGCTGCAGATCTTCCGGGTCTGTTGACATAGGAGTGAGAGGACGTGAGTTGAGGCAAGCCTCCACTTGAGCGATCAGGGTCAGGAATTCTTCCATGGTCAGCACTTGACCCCCCACTGTCTTTCTTAGGTGCAACTTCATGGACTTGACAGCAGTTTCCCAAAGTCCTCCTTGGTGAGGTCCTCCCGGAGGGTTGAAACGCCACACTATGCCTTCTCTGGAGAGATGGTTTTGGATCTCCTCGCTGGATGAGAAGGAGGAAACAAACCTTCTCAATTCCTTTTCTGCACCCACTTAGTTGGTACCGCAGTCGCTCCAAATCTGTGCTGGTCTGCCTCGGCGAGCTGTAAACCTCCTTAAGCACGCCAAGAATGCCTCAGACGAAAGATCACTCACAACTTCTAGGTGCACAGCCTTCGTAACAAAACAGACGAAGACACACACATAGTTCTTGCTAGACTTAACACCTCGTCCTTTTCTTGGTGTCAAGAGAAAAGGTCCAGCGAAGTCGGTCCCCACAATCGAAAAAACTCTTGATGGTGTGATTCTTGTAGATGGTAAATCGGACATAAATTGCGTCTCAGTTTTAGCCCTTTGGTTGTAACACTTCATACACTTGAAAATCACATTCTGCACTAGCTTCTTGATGTTGATGATCCAGAACGATTGCATGACAGCAGACGACGTTAGTTGAACTCCACCATGCAAGTTCATCTCATGGTAGTGTTTCACGATGATCGTGCTCACGTGATGATTCTTGGGCAGGAGAATGGGATGTTTTCTTGAATCAGACAAACCCGAGTGTCGAAGACGTCCTCCAACTCTAAGTACTCCTGATGAATCCAAAAACGGAGCTAGTTGTAAAATGTTGCTGCTAGGACTCGGTGGGATTCCCTTTTTCAGGCGATCCATATCTTCTTTGAACGCTCCCAACTGAATCCTTGTTACAATCACCTTAGTGGCCAATTGTAGTTCTTCGGTGAGGAGAAAGGTTTTCCTCTTCTGGGCACCCCTGCAATTTTCTATGAAGCGAAGACACCACGCAACAACTCTACGTAACTTGTTCCAGGAAGAAAACCTGCAGAGGATTTCATCAATGCAATTTGCCTGCTGATGTTCACCAGAGATTAGATTCACCTTTACCACCTTAGATCTTGCTTCTACGATCACTTCAGATTCCCTGGAACTGTTGCTCATCTCAATCGAACACCCCTTGATCCACTGCGATTCAGACAGACCCAACCAGGAATTAGCCTTCCACCAATTAGTAGTACCACCTAGAAGATCATCTGCTGAACAGCCTCTTGTAAGCAAATCTGCTGGGTTATCTTTTCCTCTGCAATGTTTCCAATGGCTTGGCTCTGTTAGTTCTTGGATTTCATTCACTCGATTACTCACGTAGGGTTTCCAATCTTTGGCATTACCCTTTATCCAGTATAAGGCAACGGTAGAGTCACTCCACAAAGTGTAGTTGCTTCCAATCTGGAATATTTTCTTCAACGAGTTAAGGACTCTTGCTCCAATGGCCGCTGCTAAAAGCTCAAGTCGCGGCAACGTTATCTTCTTAACCGGTGCAACTCTGGACTTGGCAGTGATGAAAGTTACTGTGTAATTGCCCGCATCAGGATAGCGGACGTATGCAACGCAACCATAAGCTGCTTCACTTGCGTCACAAAACACGTGTATTTCATATTCTGTGGTGAGGCACGGGGATTTGGAAAAGTAGGATCGTGGTATGGATAAACTTGCAAGTTTTCCTATTTCCAAATTCCATTTCTTCCATCTTTCTTTCAAGTCATTTGGTAATTCCTCATCCCAGGTTATACCCCTTCGCCATGTCTCTTGAAGTAGGATCTTTGCTGTGATGGTGAACGCAGCTATAAAGCCCATTGGGTCGAACAACTTGCAAGACATTTGTAAAATGCTTCTTTTAGTGTATTTGTCCACCTCTAAAGCACAAAGAATCGAAGTCAGGTCGTATTTTAATTCATCGGTAACCGTGTTCCATACAATACCGAGCACCTTAATTGAAATTAAATTCTCCTCGGGTTTCTTCTCAAAGTTACTGGTCTGCCAAATTGCAGCAAGTTCATGGGAATTAGTTCTCCATTCGCGTAAGTTCATATTAGCAGAAGCTAGAATGTTTTTAGCATCTTTACAAGTTTCAACGGCCTCATTTAAGTCATTGAAGCTGGTTATCAAATCATCTACGTAAAGGCATTCATTTAAAGCTTTGTAGGCTGATGGGTTGGAATTTTGAAATGTCTTTATATGATGCTTGATAGTAGCTGCCAAATGAAATGGAGAGGATTTGACTCCAAACGAAACTGTAGCGTTTCGATAAACCTTAATTTCGGTAGGCGGCAATTTATCAATCCAAAGAAAACGCTGGCAGTCTCGATCAACTTCGTTAAGACCTATACTCAGGAAGGCCCGCTCCATATCCGCCATTATGCCTATCCGATTCATCCTAAACTTCAGCAAAAGTGTTAGTAAATTAGGATTTAAATTTGGCCCAGAATGGAGATTATCATTTAATGAAAGATACCCTTTTTCCTTCGAAGACATATCAAATACAATCCTTAATCGTGTACGATTGCTTTCCTTCTGTTCTCGTATAACTGGATGATGGGGTGCGTAATAAATACGATCCACTAAATCATCTTTGGTTATATCGACCTCTTCAATTACTCCAGACTTCAATTGCTCTTCAAATACTGACTTGTAATTTTCATACAAAACTGGATCCCTTCTAAAACGTGATGTCAAGCTATTTAATCTCCTTTGTGAAACTTCAAGATTGTCGGGTAAATTAACTTCTTCATTAAAAGGTAAACTCACTCCATAACGCCCATTTTCATATTTCAATTTATTTTCAAAATCACTTAAAACCTCAGCCTTACTATTCAAGAGACTACTCTCACCTTCATTAGAAATAAACAAGTTATCCAATTCCCACAATTTTTTGAGCTCAAGATTTAAATTATCATCCTCGTCCCTTTTAATCAAGCCTTTTGTGTTGCGATCTTCCTTGATCTCACTTTTGTTCAAGAAGCAAAGATTAACCAGTGATTTCAAATTATTACTCGATCTTGTTGTTCCACTTACAAAGAATCCAAATAAAGTTTCGATGCAATACAGCCCTCTTTCTACTTCAATCCTATTTCCAGTTTGAAATCTCCACATTACGTCACAACCCAACAAAATATCAATTTTTCTTTTCCCTTCCACTAGAGCTACCTCCCTAGCTGGGATTGAAACGTTAGCCAACATCTGCTTAACATTTTTCGGGATTCCAATTTCAGCATGAGAAATTTTATCTGTAATGAAGACCTCCACCTTTGCCCAACGACTAGGATCATTAACGTGGCATATTGAAACAGTAGTTACGTCAAAAGAAGTTTTTGTAGGAGCATTTCCAAAGGTGCATATATCTAGAATTTCTTTACGAGTGACCAACAAATTTAACTCGCTTGCAATTTCTCTAGTCACAAAACTGCACGAGCTAGCAGAATCAAATAAAACAGAAGCAATTTTGGACTTAGAACCATGAACTTGATTTCGAACCCGCACTGCACAAGTGGGCAAAATTGAGTCACTTCCCTCTTTTTCAGAATGCGCTACACTTGAAACAACTGATTCAGAACCTTGAGAAGTTTCGACCACAGGAGCCATATTTTTCTTTTCAAAGCAAAACAATTCATTGTGAGCCGGACTTTTACACGTTTGGCAGGGAGGAATTTGTTCCTTGCAACTGGAACTTAAATGAGAACACTTTTCGAAACATCGATAACATCTACCCTCTCTCTTTAATTTTAATCTTTTTTCCCTAGCAGATAAAGTTCTACAATTCAAGGAAGGGTGGAATTTGTCGCAGAACAAACAGGCATTTCTTTTAGCGCATGTGGCAAAGGAAACTTCACTTTTCACACATTTTTTATTATCTCTATTACTATACCCTCTACTCCCTGCAAAACCATCGTTTCGTACATGAGCTTGATCCAATAAATTTTGACATTCCCTCGCCTCCAATTCTAATTTTAAAAATTTCATTAGTTCCAAAATGTTAAATTCAGATTTAGATTCTCTTTTTCTATTATACTCTAAACTCAAATCATTAGGCAATAATTTCATGACAATTGGGCACAAAAGTTGACCATAACTTCCCGCAACAACACTTAAACTTTCCAAAGATCTAATATTTACCTCTAACTGATCATACAACATTCGAAGTGCTTTTATATTTGACGAATTTCGAACCGGTTCCAAATTCAAAAGTTTAGTCATGTGACTATTAATCACAATATCATCTCGCCCAAATCTCGATTTTAACAATTCGATACACTTTTCATAATTTTGATCAGTTAACGCAAGACCCCTTATAGTATTCAATGCCGAACCTCCCAACGAACCCTTAAGATAATGAAACCTTTCTATGTTCGTTAGAGACTTATTTTTATGAATCGAGTCTTCAAATTGTCCCCAATATTCCAACCATTGACTCGTGTCACCGAAAAATCTAGGCAATATTAACTTAGGCAGAGCCATTCGCATGGGTAAATTACCAGAATTTTCATTGTAATTTGAAGTATTGGATCTATCGTTTTGTATAGAAACATTTCCATTAGCATTCAAAATTGAACTATTCAGGGCTCTGGCTTCATCTTCAAGTTTAAGAAATCGTTTTATCTTACCTTCCCATCTAACTATTTTTTCAAGATATTCTTCTACGGAAATAATTTCTTTTTCCAACTCGTCACATGACACCAAGCCTTTAATTTTGACGTCCAACTCTTTAAGGGCTGACCTTTTTTCAAGTAATTGGTCCAGCAAACAGTTTAATTCTTCGCATTTCTCATCTTTATCAACAGCTTCATCATTGAACAACTTTTCAATTTTGCTAATCAACTTTGTTGTAAGTTGCCTTGCAACACTACGCTCTTTTTTTACCTTTTCAAAATCGTCCGCCATACTGTGAACACGTAAATGTGTATATTTCAAAGCACACTATATGACTATTGCAATAAACACGATACACCACAAGGCAATAATCTTGCACACTCTTTCCACTGTTTCAAAATAGTACCAGGTAGTTCAAGCGCACAAACCAGGATTTAATTCAAGTTTCAAGATTTAATTCAAGCACGATATTAATTCAAGTCGAAATTCTTGTTCGGGATACGCCCCACGTTGGTTCGCCACGATGCTTATTCAGGATATTCAGGACAAATCAAGTAACGCAACAGGAGTCAAGATTTCGTTTTCTATACTAAGCTTTAATGACAGAAAATATGTACAACTATTTACAATTTGAATTGCGCCGTCTAGCGGCAGGAACATAACTAATCACGTGACTGACCAATACTAAAATCATGCTCAAAATGGGATGTAATGTGAAATTCCTCAGTTCCATTCTTATAATTAAAAATAGTAATTAAATAGCAAGTTTTGGAATGACCATGTATGAATGTATGATTGGTACTTCATGAGTAGATTAAAAAAAAACTAATAACCTTTTATAAGATACGTCATATAATTTAGACCATGGGTTAAACCGAAACTGAAGTTGATGTAACCCTAAATTACTTATAGTTAAATTTCATTCTACTTACAGTGGAAAGTGCTTTAAGTGCCCGGCAGGCATCTCTTCTGTCCTCAAGAAGTGTGGATGTTTGAACTCGATCAACAAGTTTTTCAATCTAAAAATATGTCAGAAGTTAAATATATACATAGATAAAGGTTAAACTAAAGAATCATGGTCACACATTTTACTCCAGATCTGGGAACCCCGTCTTATTGATATTATGGCAACGTTTGGCGAAGTTAGCAAATGGGAAAGTTTCTTATCATGTCACGTTCCCCATTCTGTGGTCATTCATTGACGAGGTTTGTTGACATTTGACCTGACGAAATATTTAAAAAGATGCCAAATCCCACCATGATTCCTTAGTTTAACCCAGATAAACAAAGATATAACAATTTCATTTCGTTGTCTTAAAAAGTTAACTAAAATTGCCCATTAACCTAGGTGTGGCGATATCTTGCTTATTAGGATTAGGATACCTTTTACAAACACACAGTTAAAAAAAAATTTGCAATATTAAAACTTGGGATTTTTTTCTTTTGACTTGACATAAATGCAACTTATCACTATTCTTGTTCCAACAGCGTTGCTAGTTACAGGGTCGGGATTAATCCCAGTACTATGGAGGACTACTTTTTGAGATTGCCCTCCCTTGTGATTGCCCCCCCATCGCAAATATATTGTTTTCTGAATATACCCTAACTAAGTGTCTGGATGCTTGAAACAGTAATTGAAAACCCCATTCTTAGGTTAAGTTTACATAATTACCAGTTAACAGAAATATTTAAACTAAAATCCCTTGCACAACAGCCTGTTATGGTTAGGTTAGGTTTGAATTATCGTCGCACTAGAGCTACACGAGGGCTATTGGCGACGGGCGTCGTATTTTAGAACCACAGTCAGGTGACGAGCCAACACCTGAATAGGCACCCAGCGCAACCACAGCCTGTTATGGACTCAGGCCTGCCATGTCAATTTCAGCTTACTTGACCAGTATATGTCTTGGTTGGGTGGTCAGCCTTAGCGGAACCAACAATGCACATTATTTATTGTTTATAGTTTGCCTAAGAACAGAATATTGCAAGTAAAATTTCGCATAGAGCAGTGCAATTATTGCACAGAGCAGTACAATTATTGCAGGAGCAGTAAAACTAATATTACTCCAAATTCTTTAAACTGAACTATGTTTTTACGAAAATCATTTAGCTAATTTTATTTTCAAGTTTTAGTCGTAGAGCTGCTCTATTACACTTGTTTGTTATAGTACCCCATATTCCTGATGTGATTTTTAATGGCACCCTATACCAATATGTGTGTAAAAGGGTTATGAAAAATCAAATCGCAAGCAAAAACAGAGTTCGGGAAACGTGATTTTCGAGATATCACTAAGCTCGAAAAGTCGCCGGGCCAGCAACTAGGATTATCCCACTTTATGCTTAAAAATAGTGTTTTTATGCAAAGAAAATATTAATCTACCGCATGTTTGGTAAACTTCATTTGCATTTCATAACACACGAATCACACGTCACTCTTCGGAATAGGTTAGTTGACCGGCTAACGAATATACCACAGATTATAAATACATTTTGAAAGAATAAAAATCCTCGAAACCTAAATGTTCTTACATAGAATAACAAGAAATCATGTGGTTTTAAAATTTATTATTAGAATTTGTCAAGTATAGTGATTCCTAAGTTGTGTTTACCCGCATCGAAAATAGCCGCAAATAAATAACTACTTGTTTTAATGACTTATTTGGTTTAGATAGATTTATTTTTCTTACTGTTTCGGCAGCTGTGGGCTGTTGAGCATCTTGAGGAGCTCCCAAGACAGATTTTAATCCGCTCTTGAAATACTCCATTTTCTAAATAAACAACAAAACCGAAAGTGCTAATGGTCGTAGTGTTGATGCGTGGCCTAAAACAGTATTTCCGCTTTTTTGGCAGATAACTTCCGGTTTTAAACTTACCGAAATTCGAAATATGAAACTATTACATTTAAATTTGTTCAATAATGAATGCTTATAATAAAATATATTCTTTACGTAAGCGTAGCTAATTTTAATTTATTTAAAGGATAATTTTTTTAAATTTTTTATTTCTATCATCAGGTGGCATTCCTTCATGATGTTTGTTTACTTTTGAAAAAAAAGTGCGGTTTCGGAATTTTTAAATTTATTTTCCTCCAAGTAATCCACTTGAAATAAAATTTACCTATAAAATGACCAGCAAAAGAAAAGCTCCTGGTTCTGAAGGACCAAACAGCGAATATTGTGAATTTTTATTGGGTAATACAATCTCAATTTTTACCAAAATAATTATGAACGAACAAATTGTTCTAAATTCTAAAGCTTTGTTTTGCTTTCATTTATTTGTTTTTATTATTAAAATAAGTTTAGACCGTTACAAATAAAATCTAGGATAGGTTTTAAAAGTATTTATTGCTTAAACTTGGTAAATATCCTTAATATTTGCTTAATACATGGCATGGTGATATTCTTACAGTGTATTGATTCAGAAATATGTAGGTTGTGTGCCCTAAGATTATCTAAATGAAATGAAAATATAAAAAAAACTTTAATTGCGGATTGTTCATTCCACCCCCTAAACCATTCGCCAAAACTAGTCTATTTATTTAATTTACTTCTCTTTACTTCATTCAAATATTATCTACTAAAGCAAAAATGACACACTAATTGTTGTTTAATTCTTAATATTGTGAATTTCTAGAACTGGCAGATTATGAAAAGAATGTAAACCGGAATATCCATAAGTATAATGCTTATCGCACTGCTGCAAGTTCTTTGGCACAGCATCCAGTGAAAATTCAAAGCGGAAAGGATGCCCAATCTTTGGTTAGTATGTTTTAATATCCACTCGTATGTGGTGCGTCATAGTCTATTTAATTTCTTTCCAACTATACTCAACAGGGTGGCCAATAATTAATTAATCTGAACACATTCAGACCTTTCTGCACTGCGAACCAATGGGCAGAATTACTACTTTTTAGAGGGCTATAGAAGATACTTTTCAAACAAAATGCTTAAGAAAATATTCAAAATATGCTGGCCAAACAAAATAACAAACTATGAAATATATGATAAATCAAATAGTAAACCTACATCAACAATAATAAAGAAAAGATGGCAGTGGATAGGATATGTACTACAAATGCCCCCATCAGACCCAACTGGCATTGCCCTCACTTGGTCATCTGATGAGAAGAGGAAAAGGGGTCGACCCAAAATAACCTGGCGTCAGATGGCGATAAAGGAAAGGAACAGTTTTGGATGGCCAAGCTGGGGGATCACAAGGTGTGTAGCACTTGACTGAAAGGATGGAACGCTATGCTTGTGCACCATTTGTGCATTAAGAGGCGTAAGACAATAGAAGATAAAAGAGAGGGTATATTGTAAAAAAAATTTAGTAAATTTTGCAATACAGAATATATATGCCACTGTTCTTTTTCCATCAACAGTAATATAAAAATGAATTTTCAACCCTGAAGGCACTAATTTTTGACGTCTAAGTTTAAGATTGCAATTTTTATTTCCTCACCTCCTAATACCTCAAATTAAAATGAATAATTTTTAAAACTTAATTTTGTGATGATTTTTAGCTTAGAAGCCAAATTTCCCCAAAAGTTGATTTTCAAACTAATTTTTTTTGTGGCAAGATTCTCTTTCCCATGTCGCCTCTCTATTAAATGAATCGTCCTTCCAACAATTTGTTGCCCTGCAGAAAGTTCTGAATACCATCAGTTTTGTGATGGCCACCCTGTAATTATATCATAAAAATTAACAGGCTTTTACAATCACTTTATCCATTCACTATTCTGTTTTCCATTTTTACAGCACGAACAATGTACTAAAAACTTGTAGGATATGTTCTTAAAGCTGATACTATACAACAAGAATGATTAATACTACAATTTTTAATCATTCTTGTTTTTAGCCCAAAATTTATTATGTAATTATGTTAAAAATTCATGCATCTTTTTTTATAATGGGATATTTAGTATTTTGGGGTAATGCTATTATGAACAATTAATTCATTAGTTCCATTTTTTTCAAAGCTAGAAGCTTTGCTGTACATACATAAATCAATGTATCTCTTCTTTTTCTCCCAGTGTCTACAAAATTGCTTTTAGGAACCTTTCTAAAGGAAAAAGCAAGAATTTCATTTTTTTTTGAAAAAATTAACTTACTTGATATTTTCCCCCTAGAAAGGTGTTGGCAAGAAAATAGCTGACAAAATAGATGAATTCATAAGTACTGGTAAACTTCGAAAGCTAGAAAATGTAAATATTTGAAAACTTTTTTCCAATTTTATTGTTCTTTATTTTCAAATTTCATAAAGTTTATTTTCAAAAATCATAAAGTTCTAAACAATAGAATTGATTCCAACTACATTACTAGTACTGTACATATCTTTATTCCCAACACATAATCGTCATATATTTTCTCATAGCTCTTCCCATTACAACTATATTCAAAATTTCTGTTTGTTTAAGATTAATAAAATTTACAATAACTATTCTCATGACCTAGATATTTTTGCTATGTCTTTTAATGATTTTAAAGCTAACTGTTTCCAACTTTTATCTGTGTAATGTGTTTGTCTGTTTTTATACTCAATTATTTCGTGCTTGTTTTATTTCCTAATTGTTTAGTTCACTGTGCATTGTAATAAGATTTTTTTAATCTGTAATGTGCATTTAAAACTGAATAAATCAATTTGTGATGTAATTAGATATAATTTGATTATTTGTCTCTATAGATAAGAAATGATGATACAAGTCAAGCAATAACTTTACTAACTAAAGTGACCGGAATAGGGTAAGAATTGCCAGTCTATTCAAGTTTGCTGAATTCTTTCAAGTTTCTTCAAAGTTTTATGGAATGGTAAAACGAAAAATGTTTTTTTTAAACATGAAGTTGTTTCTGGTGAAAAATTAATATAAAAATTTCAAATATTGCCTTTGTCTTGTTTATCTTTTGTTGTTTCTTTTCACTTATCTGACTGACTTAACTTTTTATTAGCCCAGCAGCTGCACAAAAGCTTGTTAAAGATGGAATAATGACTATTGAAGGTAGAACTAAAATTATAATTTTTTCTGAGTAAACCATAAAAATAATTTTTTATTTAAGAAGTTTTGTAAAGTAGGTTTTTGAATATAAAAACTAAATAATTTATTTTGTTTGATATTATATGTATACATGTGTATATCATTGGTTTATTATATAAATGTAAGAAGTAGCTTTATAATTGCTTTAAAAATAAATTTTTTTTCTTCTTTTTAAATTGGCAGAAAAATTTAGGTACTGACAAATTAGTTTAACATTTTTGAAACACTGTAGTAAAATTATGAATATCTCAATATTAAATATTGTTTTATTATTTGTTATTATTCACTCTAAAATTTGGCAATTTTTTTTAAAAGTAAGTAATCAGTTTAATTTTTTTACTCTAGATCTTAGGAAAAATGAAGACAAATTAAATCACCATCAGAAAATAGGCTTAAAGTTAGTGTACTTTTTTTAAAAAAAATAAATATTTAATACTGCAATATAAAATTGTGTTTTTGTTGTGTTTAACTACACTTATTTTTAATTATGTAATTTTAGTTTAATGTTATTAGTTTTTATTATGAAAATTAAGTAAGAAATGCTGTTGGATATGTTAGTAAGTTGATAATAAATAGTTGTTTTTGATGTTTTTAAATGCAAATTTTGAAATTTTCTTTCTAAAATAATAATTTAGTTTAGTGATTTTTTTGTTCTTTGTTGTGTAAAATAAGTTTACTAATATCAAAGTTACAGATCAAGCTTTTTTTTTTTTTTTAATTTGTAGGCATTTTGAAGACTTTGAAATGAAAATCCCTCGAGAAGAAATGGTACAATTGGAAGTAAGCTAAAGTTTAAAAGAATTCAAAATGAATGATTTACATATTCAGTTTTAAGGTCTTTTGAAAATACTATTTTATATTTACCTTAGGAAAAGATTATCGATGCCTGTAAAGAAGTAGATGAAAAGTACTTAGTTACAATCTGTGGAAGCTACAGACGAGGTAACTATATTTCTGTAAAAAAAAATATACACTTGACAACTTTAAAAAAAAAAAAAAAAGATGTTTGAACAGTTATGTTAATTTTGTAAAATCTGTTTTGATCAAAAGATGAGAAACAAATAATTGTTAACAATTTAAAATTGTTTATGAACAATAAACATGTGTGTGTCAAACTTATTTTCTTAAGTAGTTTGGTTTGTGATTCATAATTTTTTGTGTTTGTTTAGAAATCATCAGCCCTTGGGTCAAGTATAAAAACTCTCATAAAGGCACTCAAAGCAAAATTAATGCTGTTATTGTTACTTTTAATGTAGCAATATCAATATCCTATTCATATATTTAATTATAATTTAATTAATAATGAAATATGTATTCAGTACTTTTTTTTAAAAGAAAAGTTGCTTATGTGCAAACAGTTTTGGGTAAGTTCAAACCAGATAGTATTTCATGACTTAAATTGTCAGATTTATTATTTATCTTTATAAAATGTCCAGTGTAAAAAAGTAAATGTTTGAATGCTTTGTAAACTAATTCAACTATAGGATATTTTATTGATGGCATTCCTTGAATATTTTCACACTTAATTTTAATTATTGTATTTGAATTTTAAATTTTTTAGGAGCTGCAGCTAGTGGTGATATTGATATCTTATTGACACATCCAAGCTATTCTTCAAAGGATAAAAAACAAGTTCGTTAAATCACATTTGCTCAAATAACTTATGCCTAAAAGTTATGTTTAAAAAAGACTTTTTTTATGTCCATACATTTTAACAACAAAGTGTTTATTACTACTCAGTTCAAACTAGCTTAAAAAATATATATATAAAAAAAAGCTTTGGGGGATTCTACGGGTAACTCTGCACTTAATTAAAAAATACATTAATCAAAATGAAATTTTCAGGAAAAATACCAATTTATATGCTTGTTATGGGGTTAAAATATGCACTATTAAAGTATATTCAAAAGTATTTTATGAATAGGTGTGTTTTAGTTTTATGCATGAAGCAATCCTATTCTTGATATATTTTCAGCCTCAATTGTTAAAGCAAGTTATCTCAAAGCTTGAAGATATTGGCCTAATTACAGACACATTGTCACATGGGGATGCAAAATATATGGTAGGTATTTTTTTTGTTTGTTTCTTAATTGTTATATGGTTTTAATTTTATTTACTTGAAGCACTCTAAAAATTTTTTTAATTACCAACTGAGTCTAAAAATGTATCACTTATTTTTATTAATGTGTCTTTAAGATTTAAAACATTGGTTCAAAAAATGACTTCAAATCAACAACAAATGTTCGTGATTCATAAAAGTGAATTTAAGGTTTATTGGTTACATTGAAATTACATAAGAAATACATTTAATTTTAACCACCTCTTTTTAATTATAGGGGGTCTGTCGTCTTGATAAAGATCATCCATTTCGAAGAATAGATATTAGGTAAATTTTAAGTGTTTAAGTGAAGACTGTACTTGTTGCATTATTAAAGTAATATAAAAAAATAGTTAATTGTTTTGTTATTGTTGACTCTCTGATGGATAAGCAAATTGGCAAAATAACACACTTCGAGCTGGCTGGATATTTTTTCACCTTTTTCAGGAGCTTTCAATTTGTAGGTAGTGCTGTACCTGTCATCCTTAAATAGCTTGTGCTTATTGCAGATCAGAGTTCTAGGGTCAATTGATTTAAAACCCCTTTTTTGGTTTAGAATTATATTTTGGATGAATTTATACCTAAGTCTATTGTTTTTTTCTTTTTCCATGATTCAAGTTATAATTGATATTTGACTTTTTATTTTAATGTGCTATTATATCAAAATCGTGGTTTGTAATAATTTACATTCATTTCTTACAGACTCTTCCCAAATGATCAGTACTACTGTGCAACTCTTTATTTCACTGGGAGTGATCTATTCAACCAGAAAATGCGTGCTAAAGCAGTTGAGGAAGGCTTTACAATAAATGAATATTGTATAAGGCCAATTGGTTCTAGAGGTTAGTTTTTATTTTTCTTGTTAATAGTTTTGGTTGCTTCGTTTCAATTAGTTTTCCTTCTGATTATGATGTTAATTTATTGAAATCTAAATAATTTTTTTGTATTTTTGCAAATTTTGATTATAAAATGCATTGATAAAACTAAAACTAGAAAATTAGTTCCAGTTATTTCAAATGCCCATCCTTATCTAATTTTACAAGGTTTGTACTTTTTCTCTTAAAATTCTTGTGATCATAAACTTTAACTGATTTTTAATCACTATTACAGTGATAGGTGTTTTGAAAGAAAGCATATTAAAAATTAGGTTACTTATTAAATTTGAACTCGTGGATATTCTTATAGACAGAACTGCTGTGTGTGTGTGTAGAACAATTTTGGAATCCAAGCTATCCTTGTTTTTTTTAACCATGGATTGTCTTAGCTTTTTTTTGTTGAAAGTTTGGTCCTTAGTCCTTATTTTTCATTCAAATAGTTCATTTTATAACCTTATTCTAATGGCCTTATAGAATAGCCTTTAAATTGTTCTAAAGCTTAGAATTGGAACACTTAACAGATATGTTCCATTTAGTATTAACAGTTTCACAGGAATGAAAATAAGGAATTGATTAATTGTTCAATGTGGTGGGAGGACCTTATCGTGTTATACCGAAACAACCAATGAAATCCTGAATTGATTTAAGTTTTGTGAAACAAGCCAATTAGAAATATTACAAGCAAGCACAAAACTTATCTTTATTTAATATTGTTCATATCATAGGTACTCCAGGTGAGCCTTTACCAGTCACTTCTGAAAAGGACGTATTTGAATATATTGACTTTCCTTACAAAGAACCGCATGAAAGAAATAACTGAGTTCTGGTTGTATGAGCCTTAAACGGATTACCTTTCTTTGTATAAAGCATTGAAAGGTTTTCAAGTGTTTTTATCGTGCATTTAAATTTGTTGTTTGTAAGTGAATCTCTACTAACTCAAGCATTCAACCAGGCGTTATGCATGAACTTTTATGGGGATTGTTAACTAGTCATTATAAGTGAATATCAACAAACTCAACCATCTGAACATTGGAGAAATATTTATTGGTGTACAGTTGTTTTTTTTCTTGAAGAAGTAAAAAACTTAAAAATAAATTTTGATCCTTTTTTTCTCTTCGGGTAAAAGTTAGTGCAATTCTAACTATAAGCAACAATAGTTTTGAATTTTGCTTAAAATGACCCAATTTTTGGCAATTTTAAATCCTTTGTATGGGAAAACTGAATATAAAACAATGCTATTTTAAGTTTATAATGGTCAGGTGAAAGGCGCTTAGCTACCTTATTTTGAAGCAGAATTGTTTAAGAAACTACAACAGATAAATACTTTTGGTGATTATTAAGTTTTAAAGTTTTTGAGGTTAAAGTTATTCTGTTTGTAAAGTAAAAGCTTAAATTTGTTGTTTAGGGGGATGTTTTTTGCAATTGTTTTTTTTTTTGAGTAAATGACTTGTCATATTGTAAATGAACAAATAAAAAAATGACCATGGATAGAGTAAGGTAAAAATTTATGTTTCTTTAAAAGAAACCACCAACATATTCAGTAAATGCATACAAATATTCATTGAAATTGTTGTGATTGGTGGATGTTAAATCTCTGTCATAGTTCTGTTCAGTTTGTGTTGGCTTGGCTGCCATCTTAGCTGATAAAAAGCATTTTTTAATAGATGTGTTTTTGTTAAAAAAAATAGAAGTTGATAAGCTGGAAGCGTTTCTAAGATGATTTTGTGTATGAATGCTTTATTCGATAAAATTCAGTGTTTTTTTTTTAAAAGAGAACTGATTTTATAGCTTTTTGAAAATATAATTTAGATTTTAATTATACTTTGTATTATGAAATGTCTCTTGTTAAAATTGTCTTTTTTTATGTTCTGCATTTATTTTCTATTTTTATTCATAAAAGTTTGACTTTCATTTCGTATGGCAGTTTAGTATTTATAGTACTAAAAATTAAAAATGTATGTGTTACCAAAGTAGGTACTATTTCATTCTGTTATTTTTTTTGTATAACTAGCAGATTTCTCTCTTAAATTTATTCAATACAGGTATTTGCTTTGTTTTTAGAAAAATGAGAAAGAAATGTATTAGCAATGTGTATACGCATTTTTTTTCTTAGTTCTTACTGAAATATATCTTAAACTGTAAAATTCATGTTAATAAAAATTAAAAAAAAAACTTATTTAACTTTGCTATTTCATTTAAAATATTATATTCATCAAAATAATGTACATATGCAAAGTAATACATGAAAATTATAAAATACTAGCAGTATGGTCCTGCCTAGCTGGGAACCCGTTAGCTTTATAGAATTTTTTTTGTGTGAAAATATTGGAATGGGGTTCTCTCTTCAATTGAATAAGATTGATTATTTATCTCTATCTTGATCTATCTTTTTCATATATGAACATATTTTTAAAATAACTAAATTTTTTAAAGCTAATGATACCATGATAAATAAAATATTTATCGCATATATTCGAATAGTCTACGAAACTACTTGTATTTCAAATTCAATACAAAAACGTTCGTTTTTGATGGAAAATCAATAAATAAATGCTATTCCATGGCTGCGTTCGTTAGTTACAGAATTTTTAAAGGAAGCATGAACAAATAAATTTACAAAATATATTAACAAAAACAACAGTCTTGAAAATTATGTATTTTTAGCGATTGGACGAAACCTTTATTTTAAATACGGTTCAAAAACAATATGAACAATATCGAACAACCATTTCTAGATGGGACTATAGATTATAGTTTGACTTTTTGCCAACTTCAAAATCCCATCGTTGATTTTATGGTTGTGCTTTGCAGACTTTACCAGCTTCTGATGCGCAATTCTAAAACAAAAAAAAATCTATTTACCTTTTAACAAACTGATATTATTTTTGCAAACTTTAACAAAAATATTTGAAAAAAATATAAAAAATATATTATAAATGCATGGTTAAATTTTTAATTTTGGAGCAATGACTTTTTGGTTAAATCAAAAAGTTATTTTTTAATACAATATCAAATTAATTTCATTTCAGCATCACATCATTTGTATATATAGTTATGACTATTTTGTGTATTTTAAACATAATTTTTCCTTTACTACATGCGTCGACATTGTGACTGTAAGAAGTTAGCATGCGCGATTATATAAAAGCAGCTATAATTTAAAGTTAATATTGCAAGAGTGGATGGATCAACTATTTATTCTATAGCGATTTTCTTCGAAATCGACTGTACATAAAATATGTATAAATATTTTACCTCAAATTCTACAATTTGCTTCTTTTCGTCTTCAGTGAGCTAAAAGGAATAAATTTCATTTAAGTACAACTTTGGATTTGGGTGCATTTTCATGGCGAGTTCTGTAGAGCAAAATTTATGAGGGAATTACACCAAATCTTGATCTAAAGTAAACTATGAGTGCTAATACGTTTAATAGACACGTTGCATAGATTCATACTCAGATTTGAGGGGTTAGACAAAAGGATTGAAAAAAATGGGGAATTTTTGAATATTTCAAACAAACCACCAAGAAATCTGTTAAATGCTTTTCACGATTAGTAACACGTATTACGGCACTTATATAGCATCTAATGTAATCATATGGTACACAGAATGGATACAAAGATATAAAAGAAAAACATTGGCATGAATTTTTTTTAAAGGTTCTAAAAGTATAGAGTTTTGGAGCACCTTATTTCAAAAATCAGTAACTATAATAGTTCTTTTAAAGAAATATTTATCGAAACAATAGCGAAAATTCTGAAAAATAATTAACGTTTCTATAGAATACTAGCCTTATAAAACCGGCGTTGCACGGGTGTACTACTTGATAGTTTTTTATTTTTTACCAATTGATTTAGGCTTTAATTTAATTTATTATTTTTAGCCACTCTAATAATTTGTAATTATACCTAGAATTATTATATTATAAATATGCACAAGCATCATGAAGTGCCATGCTTTTCGAAAACTGCCACAAATAGACTACATTAATATCGCATCTTATTAAAAAAATTAAAAATTACTTGCAAAATGTGTCGCACTTATATTTTCAATTTTTTTGTATTAATAAATATATCGATTTTTATTATTCTTAAGAAAAAGTGCTATAAACAAAATTTCAAGAATGCAATATTTTTTCATCAAGTTTAACACCCTATATAATTAATCAGTTGCTCATAATATTGTTTCTGCAAATAAAATTGAAAGTTTACAACAAAGAAGCAATTTTTTCGCATAACAAATCGGCACTTCTAAGTCATTGGTAAATATTTCAAGAAAAGAGTTCCATTAACTACGTTAAACTTTTATTTTCTGAATAATATTTTGGCTTCATGAATTATTTACTATAGGTGCAGTAATAAATACTTCTTATTTTTGACACTTCACTTTGATATAAATAAATATTTTAATGCACTTTGAATTATTTTACAAATAAAAATCATGTGTTTGTGGCTTTCGTTTTCGTTACTCACCGACTTTACTTTATCATCAATGCACTTGAAAATCTAAAATGAATTATAAATAAATATTAGCACAAAACATAAAATTCGGCACTGTAACACAAGGAAGTTTCATTAGAATTGATACAGTGGAAAAAGTATTGTATTTCACCATTGTTACAAAAATAACTATTTTTTTATACTTTTATATTAAAAAATGCCACTTATTAAAATCAATAATTGTGATACGCTAAGTATTACGATTTGGAAGCTAAAAACTTTCAAATTGTCTTTGAAAATCCTAATAAGAATTCATGCTCAAATATGTGACTTTAAATTAAAAATTATGTTGCCTTTTGTGGTTGCACAGATTTATCGATCTGCTTTACGAAAAAACTTTATGCACATGACTTATTTTTGAATTAAACATACTTTTTTTTCACGTAGTTATAAAATATGTAGTTATTTATGCAACTAGTGTGAAAAGTAATACTTTTTAAAACTAGTGGATTTTATTTCACGAACGAGGGACCGAGGGAGTAAAATAATAAAACGTGTTTTTAAAAGTTTACTTTTCACATGCATTGCTCACACTATTTTTTATAATTACGAGAAAAAATCAAAGATGATTATTTACTGAAAGTAGAACTATAAATCCTTGAAATTTTGGCATTTTATGAAGAGGGAAAAGTCACCTTTTATCACATCTTTTAAGTAATTTAATTTTTTTACTCTTTCTAAAAGTCTAACTTTTTGCACGCGTCTGAAATCAGAATAATTATGTAAACGTCGGAATTTTTAATGCAATGAAAAAACACATTGTATGCAACGCAACGCATCTGAAAAGTGAACTTTAAAAACACGTATCATTAGTTCACTCGCTTGTTCCTCGATTGTGAAATAAAATTAACTGGTTTTAAAAAGTATTACTTCTCACACTTGTTGCATAATAGTTATTTATGCAACAAGTGTGAAAAGTTTTAGTGTGAAAGTTCACTATTTTTTATAATTGTGTGAAAAAAAATATCATTGGTCCAAAAATATTTCACGCTCATTTATATTTTAAATAAAAGTAAATCTATACATATCTGAATTTTATTAATATTATGAAATAGAAATTTTAGTTTGAAATGTTGGCATCTTATGAAAAGAGTGAAAAAAAGTATTTTTTTCACTGCTTTTAGGTGAAAAAAAAGTACTTTTTTTTCACTGTTTCAAAAAGTTTAACTTTTTGCACGCGTTTGATATTGAAATTATAATGTAAAAGTCGGATTTTTTCACGCAGTTATAAAATAGTTATTTATGCAACAAGTGTGAAAAGTAACACTTTTTAAAACTAGTGGATTTTATTTCACGAGCGAATGAAAAAGTAACACTTTTTAAAACCAGTGGATTTTATTTCACGAGCGAGAGAAATAATGACACGTGTTTTTCTCTGGAACTACAAAAGGCAAACCTATTTTTAGCCTACTTTTCTTTTTTTTAATTCGAAGAATTAAAAAAAATGAAAAAGTAGGTATTGACATGCGGTCGATGTCCGTCCGTCTGTCTGTCTGTCCGTACCCCCCTTCCAAAATCAGTTCTATCAATCCGATCTTAAAAATTCTTTTTTATTAGAATGGTATAACCTCAGACACACCACTTTCATACTTTTTGTCCGTCTGTCTGTACGATAGGACGGACATAAATCTACTATTTGACGACGAATTTCCCAATGAATTAGCATTGAAATTCAATTTCGAGTTATTTAAATCGCTGAATTTAACTACAAATTCTACGGACAAGTGAGATACGTCAAAAAATTCAGCGCATCGAAATTAGAATACATTGAAAATTTCAGAAAAGAATTCGAATTCGAAGTACTTCAATTATTTAAAAAACTTCAAAATTTAATGCTCATTTAAAAAGCACTTGACCGAGCTCTGCTCGGAGAAAACAGGTATCGAAGCTAAGTCGAAGATTTAAATTTTCAATTGTGATTTATCAAAACAATACATGCCATAAGAAAATTTGTGAAACCATTGGTGAAAAGATAACCAGTTAAAGTTAATGTGACCATATATTCAAAATCAAAAAGTGCGACACTCCATCACCCCCCCCCCACCCCCGGTGTATATTTTAAGTATTTTTTTTATGCACATAATAGTCCCTTCACACAATTACACACTTGGTATAAGAAAGATAAGGAAGACGCGTTCAACAGCAGCAGTGGTTCCAGGCAAAAAGAAACCATACTCCACCAATTTGTTGATGACTTTAACTTCATTTAACAATTTCTAAAGACGTCATAGCGTTTTACAACGATTATTCATAAAAAAAAGTCTATTTTATTTACAATTTCCTCGTTTTTCGGCACATTACGGGACTTTTACAAAAAAAGCGGGACGTTTTGGCGGGACAGTAACACAAAAAGCGGGACGTCTGGTCACATTAGTTAAAGTGCACCATTGTAAACAAAGTCAGAGTTTGGAAGGAACTATTCTATACAAAGGTAAAGTTTTAAAAGTCATAGAAAATGAAATGTAATTGGTAATTGGCGTTTTGTTGAAAAGCAACGAAAATGTTGAAATGTGGTAAACATTCCATTTCATACTTCATTCAACTCGATAGGTATAGCAACCACATGTTAAATTTTCAAGATCGCCCAAAATCGCCAATGAACAGAATAGAACTAAAATCGTCTGCTGATTGGAACTAAAACAAGAAGTTCTTAAGGGGACTCGGTACCCCCAAAACTTTTTTCTTCATTTCTAGTAAAACATCCACTTTTTTGTGATGAATGTGTATAAAATGGTCTAAATAAGACATTCCAGTGGCAAGAATTTAGTAAAAAAATTTCAAAAAATTTTTATTAATTTTTTTTCAAAAAATTAACACTTTTTAAAAAATGCTTCTTCTACTTCAGATTTCAATTTTTTTTAAAGATTTTTTTTCACAAGCACCATCTATCTATTTTTAATAACTTTAGGTATGGAATTCATCATATGAGATATAGTTCAGGAGAAAAAAATAATTGAGTGAAAATACATCTGAATTTCTTTAAAAAATGCTAATTTTCAACTTATTTATTTTATTAAAAAAAAACTAGTTAATATTTTCACTATTCCATACCTATTTTTATTTGTTATACATTTTTGTGCCTCTAAAAAAAATTTGGGACTCTTTTATGAGTATTTACTCTAGTTTTAGTATTTTAAGTAAGGGCATGATTCAAAAATTTTAAAACCGAGAAAAACCAATTTAAAGTTTTTATTGCTAAAAATTACTCATAAAACATATTGTTATTTGATTGATATTATTTTTCCTTAATTCCTTATATATATATAAAGCATATTTAAGAGGTTTTATTAGAAATAAACAATATTTAAATAATATGTGAATATAAGTAGTTTAGCAAGTTTTGCTTCTTAAAAACGTCGAAAACTGAAATTTTGAATATCATTAAAATGTATACAAAAGTAGCTTGTTAAAAACTATAAAATATACTTTAATGCTTACTTTTGATATAGATTCAGTCGAAGAAATTTATATTTTATGAAATCAAAGTTTAAAAATGTGTCATTTTTTATCAAAATATGTTGTTTGTTTTATTAGTACTCACACAATTAGTTTAGTATAATCAATTTCCATGGGTAACGCCTTCTTTCTTTTTATACTCTTTTTCTATCTTAGATATGGCCATTTTGATAAATATACGGGCACGATGTAATTTTAAGTTTTGACTTATTTTCTAAATTGATTTTTGCGCAGTCGAGCATAGTCGATAGCTGTCGTGTTATACATCCTATTGGCAAACCCAAGTTTTCTTGTTGGCTTATAATGTTAGCAGAAATACCCTTATTGAATTCGCACACTGAATTTGTGACTGTTGTCTGTGACAAATGTTTCCTTTGAACACCTAGACCAAATGATACTGTGCAAACTTTCGTTTGCGTTTTGCGTGGAGCACCTCACACATCTTTCTAGAAGTTCAACTGCAGCAAGCCTTTGATATATGGGTAAAATTTTGGCTAAATGGCTCTTCATTGATAGAAGTTTTTTAAAGTTTTTCATGAGGTCTTATCATGCGCCACAGCAGAATTAAAAAAACACCAAGACTTTTCCCCAGTTGGACACTTTGAGTGTTGTGGTTTACTGTCTGTGCTTATGCTCTGATGTGATACTGGGTGGCATAAATTGCAATTTTCAAAGCTTGCACATTACCCTTGTTTTTCAAAATTGCATCCTGGTAATAACATGTGAGCCTATTTATTGTTTTGTCATGCAAACTACCCAACGCAACCGTTAAGGGCGATATCGTACGCAGCGTTAGGACTTTGAAGGATATTTAAAGTGCACTCCCTTACACGGACTTATTCGTCGGACATTTTTGGCTGCACGGGCCGTTTATAGGTCGGCAGTTATTTTAGCAATGCCAGGACCCGAACCTGGGCACTTTCGCATGCTAGGCGAGTGCCTAACCGACTAGGCTCCCCAGCCCCCACCATTGCAGAGGGAGAGCCAGTGTAAGAAATGGCTTTTAATGTAAAAAATATTTTTCCAATTGTCTTGATACTTTGTGACGTCATTAATAGAGGATGTAATAGTATTTTAAGCCAATAAAATTTTTTTTGAATTTTTCACCGATTTTGGGGTACTGAGTCCCCTTAAAGAACTAAAATAGCCTACTTTCCTGTTACTTAAATACTTACTAAAATTCTTATCTTGAAAAAACTAAGTTCGTAACAGTAAGTGACATCAACAACCGTTTTTCCACCTTAAATTCTAAAATAAATTTCACTAAACACAGCATCTAACTAAACACAGCATCGTTCACTAAACACAGCTTTATTTGCAGTTATAAATAAATATTTAATTTTTCGTAGAACAAAAACCAAAAAACTACTCTTCAATAAACATTTACTTGCTAAATTCGGCTAGTTTCATTTATTTTATTTCGAAAATTAAATAATTATTATTAAATCGTTTGCAAAAATTTATATTTCAAAGAATAAATATATAATATTCCTCGCTCTTAAATAGAATGAAAACAATTTATATCAACATACAAAGATCTCGTAGAGAAATATATATTTGACGTCATCTTAAATTGTTTGATGTCTCAAAAATAAATTTATTTTAATTTATTGTCTAAAAGAATTAAAGTTTCTCAAGCAATTGTTGCTATGGCAATGGTGAATTAATTCTAATAAAAAATGGCATTAAATCAAATGAGCATTAAATTTTGATGTTTTTTAAATAATTGAAGTACTTCGAATTCGAATTCTTTTCTGAAATTTTCAATGTATTCTAAATTTGATGCGCTGAATTTTTTCACGTATCTCTCTTGTCCGTAGCATTTGTAGTTAAATTCAGCGATTTAAATGACTCGAAATTGAATTTCAATGCTAATTCAATGGGAAATTCGTCGTCAAATAGTAGATTTATGTCCGTCCTATCGTACAGGCAGACGGACAAAAAGTATGAAAGTTGGGTGTCTGGAGTTATACCTTTCTAATAAAAAAAGAATTTTTAAGATCGGATTGCTAGAACTGATTTTGGAAGGGGGGTACGGACGGACGGACAGACGGACAGAGAGACGGACGGACGGACATCGACCGCATGTCAATACCTACTTTTTCATTTTTTTTTAATTCTTCGAATTAAAAAAAAAGAAAAGTAGGCTAAAAAATATTCATGTTACCATTTCTGTAAAACTCAATAAAGTTTAAAGCAAGGTTGAATTTATTTAAATTTGAAAAATTAAAATCTTAACTAAACATTTATAGCTTAAGCAGAGGCTTATAGCTTTAGAAGATGGCATCAGGAAAGTAGCCATTATGGCGAACTAATGAAGTTTGAAAATATCCTATCTGTAACTCCGAACTGCTTGACCGTAGCGCTTCAAAACCTGTGCCAATCGATTCGTCGTGGCCAAAAACCCCAGACCCCCAAGTTTGCCGGAGTTTATTAATTCTGGGGCGATTTTCGAGTTCACAAGAATTCATCGTATTATAGTATAAGATAGGAAGCCATTTTTAGCCTACTTTTCTTTTTTTTTTAATTCGAAGAATTAAAAAAAATGAAAAAGTAGGTATTGACATGCGGTCGATGTCCGTCCGTCCGTCTGTCCGTCCGTACCCCCCTTCCAAAATCAGTTCTAGCAATCCGATCTTAAAAATTCTTTTTTTATTTGAAAGGTATAACCTCAGACACCCAACTTTCATACTTTTTGTCCGTCTGTCTGTACGATAGGACGGACATAAATCTACTATTTGACGACGAATTTCCCATTGAATTAGCATTGAAATTCAATTTCGAGTCATTTAAATCGCTGAATTTAACTACAAATGCTACGGACAAGTGAGATACGTCAAAAAATTCAGCGCATCGAAATTAGTATACATTGAAAATTTCAGAAAAGAATTCGAATTCGAAGTACTTCAATTATTTAAAAAACATAAAAATTTAATGCTCATTTAAAAAGCAGAAAAAGCATTAGGAAGCCATTTTCAGCCTACTTTTCTTTTTTTTTAACTCGAAGAATTAAAAAAAAATGAAAAAGTAGGTATTGACATGCGGTCGATGTCCGTCCGTCCGTCCGTCCATCCGTCCGTCTGTTCGTCCGTCCGTACCCCCCTTCCAAAATCAGTTCTAGCAATCCGATCTTAAAAATTCTTTTTTTATTAGAAAGGTATAACCTCAGACACCCAACTTTCATACTTTTTGTCCGTCTGCCTGTACGATAGGACGGACATAAATCTACTATTTGTCGACGAATTTCCCATTGAATTAGCATTGAAATTAGATTTCGAGTCATTTAAATCGCTGAATTTAACTACAAATGATACGGACAAGTGATATACGTCAAAAAATTCAGCGTATCCAAATGAGAATATATTGAAAATTTCAGAAAAGAATTCGAATTCTAAGTACTTCAATTATTAAAAAAAAAACCTTCAAAATTTAATGTTCATTTAAAAAGCATAGGAAGCCATTTTATTAGAAATAAATTACCATTGCCATGGCAACAATCGCTTGAGAAACTTTAACTCTTTTAGACAATGAATTAAAATAAATTTATTTTTGCGACATCGATCAGTTTGAAATGACGTCAAATATATATTTCACTTCGAGATGTTGGTACGAAATATTTTCATTCTATTTAGAAGCGAGAACTATTACATATTTATTCTTTGAATTATAAATTTTTGCAAACGATTTAAGTAATAATTATTTAATTCTCGAAATAAAATAAATGAAACTAGCTGAATTTAGCTGGTAAATGTTTAATATAGAATTAATGCTGTGTTTGGCGCCTTGTTACCTGTTAAACACAACTGTTGTCTGGAAGCAGGTTAAGTGACAGATTCTGTTACAAACCTACTTGTTTATTTACATTTATTATTTAAAGTGCATTTTGGAATAATTTTATGGGTTTTTTTTACGAAAAATTAAATATTTATTTATAACTGCAAATAAATCATGCGGACGATACGTAACATTTATTTTATTGGCGATAGAAAATAAATGAAAATAATGACTTTACGCAAGTTGAAATTATAGCTGGATGCTGTGGTTAGTGAAATTTATTCTTTTGTATATAAATTTAATGTAGAAACGGTTGTTGATGTCACTTACTGTAAAGATCCTAGTTTTTTCAAGATAAGAATTTTAGTAAGTATTTAAGTAACAGGAAAGTAGGCTATTTTAGTTCTTTTAGAACTTCTTGTTATTAGAATTAAATCACCATTGCCATCCAACAATTGCTTGAGAAACTTTAATTCTTTTAGACAATAAATTAAAATAAATTTATTTTTGAGACATCGACCAATTTAAGATGACGTCAAATATATATTTCACTACGAGATCTTTGTATGTTGATATAAATTGTTTTCATTCTATTTTAAAAGCGAGGAAGATTACATATTTATTCTTTGAAATACAAATTTTTGCAAACGATTTAAGTTATAATTATTTAATTTTCGAAATAAAATAAATGAAACTATCCGAATTTAGCAAGTAAATGTTTATTGAGGAGTAGTTTTTTGGTTTTTGTTCTACGAAAAATTAAATATTTATTTATAACTTCAAATAAAGCTGTGTTTAATGAAAGATGCTGTGTTTAGTTAGATGCTGCGTTTAGTGAAATTTATTTTAGATAATTTTAGATGCTGCGTTTAGTGAAATTTATTTAGATTTTGAGTAATATATATATTTTTATTTTGTTGTTTTCCACAGTTAGATGATTTTGGCATTGTTTCAAAAACCATATAAAAAATTTTAATGAATTTTTTTTCTTATGGAACTCGTATATTTGACCTGAAATAATCTTATTTTGTGAATATCAGAATCATCATGCCATAGCAACAATTGCTTGAGAAACTTTAATTCTTTTAGACAATAAATTAAAATAAATTTATTTTTAACCCTTTAACCTCACAAGGTAGGAGAATTTCTCATCCCCGAAATACGAGTTTTTCTAGGCAGGAAAAAGCGAAATGGAATCGTCCTGTATCAAAAAATACCCAAGTGATTATTTCGGCCGTTAGTCATCCTATGGAATCGGACCTTTTTGACTTTGTGAATAAATAACATTCTAAGTTGATTGCATGAAACCAAATTTACATAAGGGGAGGTCTTCATATTAAAAATGTTAACAACTTTGAAATTTCCAATAGTAACACCCATATTTGATTATTTAGAAATGTTAAGCATACTCAAAAACCCCTAAATCGCAGTTTTTGTTACATTTGGATGAACATTTAACGCGTTATTCCATCGAATCACTTGATGTCCTATGGGGGACCATCTCAAGGTTGTTGGTTTAATGATGTTTATCTTCCTCTCCAAAGTCGTATTTGTTTATCAAGTTCATATATAATCCTATACACAGTCCCCTGAAGCGCATTTAAAAAGTATTTTGTGATTTACTCAGCAAATTATGAATAAAATAAATTAAAAATTGGGATTTCGCTTAAACTTCCTGTCTTAAATATATTTCTGTAAAAATATTAAGGGGTTTCTGTTCATAATTTTTTCAAAAAATAAAATAATAATTATTTTAAAATTTGTTTGTTTTTTTTTTCAAAAAATAAAATAATAATTATTTTAAAATTTGTTTGTTATTTAAAAATTGTTTTAAATACCCCAAAATTGAGAGCATTTTGTTTGGGTTATTATAATTTCTTTTCAGTAAAAAATTCGTTTCATTATCTTAATTATTTATAGATTGGGATAGTTTTTTATGTGCAACTCATTTAACATTATGGATCCTAAACTTTGCACGTCTCTAACTTCCCTAATAATGCTTAAAAACTAACAAAATTTGGCATTTCGTATTACATTACGTCATAGATTAGAAATATGGACTCAAAAAGGGGTGTTGCTATTGGAAATTTTAAAGTTAGTAACATTTTTAATATGAAGAGGCCCCTTATGCAAATTTTGTGTCATGCAATTAACTCAGAATGTTATTTTTGTACAAAGTCACAAAGGTTCGATTACATAGGATGACTAACAACCGAAATGATCGCTAGCGGATACTTTTTTTCCCCCACAGCACGCTTAATTTTTAACATACCCAACACCCCTATTTGTGAAACGAAACGGCCGAAACCGGCCTTCCCGATGTTTGCTGGTAGAGCAGTCCTGGGCCGGTTTCGAGGTTAAAGGGTTAAGACATAGATCAATTTAAGATGACGTCAAATATATATTTCACTACGAGATCTTTGTATGTTGATATAAATTGTTTTCATTCTATTTAAGAGCGAGGAATATTATATATTTATTCTTTGAAATATAAATTTTTGCAAACGATTTAATAATAATTATTTAATTTTCGAAATAAAATAAATGAAACTAGCCGAATTTAGCAAGTAAATGTTTATTGAAGAGTAGTTTTTTGGTTTTTGTTCTACGAAAAATTAAATATTTATTTATAACTGCAAATAAAGCTGTGTTTAGTGAACGATGCTGTGTTTAGTTAGATGCTGTGTTTAGTGAAATTTATTTTAGAATTTAAGGTGGAAAAACGGTTGTTGATGTCACTTACTGTTACGAACTTAGTTTTTTCAAGATAAGAATTTTAGTAAGTATTTAAGTAACAGGAAAGTAGGCTATTTTAGTTCTTTAAGAACTTCTTGTTTAGTTTTAAAGTCAAACATTGGAACATGGATACTGATAAGACATTTGAGCTTCCAGTAGAGATAGAAATAGCAGCTAATGGTGGTATTCAAATATGCTTCGGTAAAAAAAAAACTACGAATAGGCGTATGAAAAGTTTTTTTATTGGTGCGTATGTAAAAAAAGTAATGTCTACGCTTTGGTCGGAATTCTCCATGCTCTGTGCAAACATTTTAGTAAAGCGAAACATAGACATTATATATGATTACATAGATATTAGGAAAATATACGATTTATTCAAAAATAATTCACGCATATAATATTTTTAAATAAAGCATATAGATAAATTTTTGGATTTTATGAATATTAGCGTTTTCCTTTTCGTTTAGTGATTGGCCTGAAATATGCTAACGATGTTTATGATTCACATTTCTTTGTCTGTTTAATCCAAAAGTTCTAAACAGAATTAATTTAATTCAAAACAGAAAGAATCCCATATATTTTCATTGTTTAATTAATATTTTTTTTTTCATGGTAAATGTGAAAACATATGATATTTTCTTTAAACTTATTAAAACACGGTTACCTACCTTGGAAAAGATGTCATCTGAAGGGTAGAGATTAGTCTCAGCATCGCATTTCGTATTCTGGCCAGGATTTAGCTCCTTGGCACACGCTTGGTGTGCGTCTAATACCTACAGATCACAAAGATAAAGCAATTTCTGAATGTTTGATAGAAAATCTTTTTTTGCCGGCCCGCTGGCGCAATGGTTAACGTATTAGCCCTTGGAGCTGGTGGGCTCGGGTTCGAGCCCCAGTCAAGGCATGGATGTTTGTGTCCGTCAGTAACTGTTGTTATTTGTCTAAGTGTTTGTGTCGTCTCTTTCTTTGTGTGTCTCTTGTGATTGTGCCATTTCTGGGGTTGAATACAATAGACCTAAGGTCGCAGTGCTCGGCGAACTTGCCCCCCAGCAATAAAGTCATAAGTCAAATCTTTGCCCCCCCCCCCCTCATGGTTGATTCCACGAAAATGCGCCAAGGACATCATTTTTTAAATTTCAACTTTTTTATTTTAAACAAAATCTGATCGGCAAAAATTCTTTTGACACTTTATTTTCTCTTTTTATACCTCAAAATAAACAGTTCGTAAAAAATCCGAAAATTAAATTAAAAAATTGAGTGAAATATAGAACATCAAACTTTGTCATGTCCGTCACGCTAATAAATATTTTATAATATTTTACTATTTATAAATTTCTTAATTTTTTTCTTTCTGGTTGGCACATCATAATCTTATATTGATTCCAAAAAAATTCTGGACTTGAAATGCATATCAGTTAAGAGCAAATGGTAATAACATAAGGTCACTCAAAATCTGTGTCTCAATTTTGTCATATCCGTCACGGCATGTTTTTAACCCAATTAATTTTAAGTATTTTCTCTTGAATGAAAATTTCAGTGTTTTTTATGATCAAGACATTTATTTGCATCACCATGGCAATTTTTTAACAGTCAATTAACATTTAGTACTTTTTAAGAGCCAAGAAAGTTGTCTTATGTCATGTCTGTCACGAATGGAATTAGCCTTATACGTTTAAATGCGCTAAAACATAAGAAGGGATTCAAATTAATGGCGTTTGTAATTTTTTTTGATAGTGTAGTTAATTAATATAATGTTTTTCCATTAGTAGAAATGATAGTTGAAATCCACCTATTCATTTTTTAGTTAATTTTTCATTACTTTTTATCCTCATTTCTAATAAATAGGCTTTATTCCAACCACATACAATCAAGTTTGTTTTTCTATTATTACTGTGTATCTATGTTAAATTATATCAGTATTGTATAATATGTTTTTTAAAAATTTATTCTTAGTTCATTCTTGATATTTTATATTATCCACTATAATTCGCCTTTGTTATTCCATAAACACGTTGGAAGCTGACTAAAAATGTTGCACAAATTGTATTTTCTATGGCGAAGCAATTTATTTTATATTAATCCACACATTTTATCAAAATGTATCAAAGTGGCGTGTATTAGCTACTTCAAAAAGAGCACACCTTGTTCCAATGCCTTTTTTTTTAATTTTAAATGTCAATGTTTAATTTAAACATATATTCTGAGTGCAAATAATAAATAATAACATTAATTTTCTTGACAACTTTTTTTTAAATTAAAAATTTTGAGAAGATACGTATGATTAATGATGCGTGTGTACGATTTAAATCCATACATTATGCATACATACAAACATTTCTTAGGATATGGTTAAGGTAAATAGATTGGTTTAGCACAGCTGAGGGGAAAAATCGATCCACCCCTCGTTTCTCGGCTGCTATTGGTCAAGGACTTTTTTTTGTGAAAGGCGTCATTTTTCAGGAAATAGCTTAAAGAATTGAGAACTGGCAACAAAAATTGTATAAAGGGTCGTCTGCATATTAAAATGGGTAATAACTAAAATTCCAATAGCAACACCCAAATTTTTTTTGTATAAAAATGTTTTTCATCTTAAACATACCCCAGATCCAAAAGAAAATTAATTCATTTTATATTATTTGTTGAGATATAAGTATTCAAAGTTGAACGCCAATAATATTAAAAAAGTACCACAAACTTTTATTCATACCTCCACGAATAAAATGAATTAAACAAAGATTTTTTTCATTATATACTTCTTAATCTTCCAAAAACAAATCACACAAGTTTTTCATCACTTTTTCATTTTTAATATATTTTATTTTAATTTAAATAAGAAAAATTAAAACATGAATGGCAACCTCAAATATTTTTTTTACATAAATCGATAAAGTCGGTCAAGTAGAACCAAAATCTCCAATTTTTTTTAAAATTCAACTACTATTATTTGCCGTGATATTGTAAAAAAAACTGAAAAAGACGAATTTTGGAGACCGTGTAAAAAATTATTTTTCAAATTTGATCCTAACTTGCATTATCGTTTGGGGGTTGAAAAGCGTTTGTCGGTAGGGGAGACCGGGGCACAATGGACCTAGGGGCACAATGGACCATCCCCTATTATTTATTTTGTATATTTTCCAAATTAGTTCATATTATAAGTAATAAATGACATAACAGTCTTGATCTAGTTATGATGAAAAACCATGTTGTTAGCTCACATATTTGCCATTTTTTATTCTTGATGTGTATTAACCAGGTGAAAGTAAAAAAACTCTCTCCTAGGAATTATCTTCTCATTATTAAAGTAACATTAGTTGGAAAAAGTGGCTTAGCATAGTTGAAAGGCAAGATATTTGTCTTTCTTTATAATATATAAATTAATTTCTGAAATCATAATACAGCATATTTTAATTTTGTTTTTTGTTCAAATACAATATGGGGCACTATGGACCACAAAATCTGGGGTACAGTGGACCATGGTCCATTGTACCCCATTCAACTATAGAAATACTTTTAGTTTCAAAATAAAATAAAAAAATATTGATGCAAGTCCTTCCGAATTATTAAAAGTTAAATTTGCTATAATAGTAAAATATTTTAATATATATTCTAATATTTACTTCTGAATGTAATAGATTTTTCTCTTCTTCTGATATTGCTTGTTTTTGTGTTTTTTAAACAAGAAGTAACAAATTATTAGTCAACTGATGTTTTAATTTATATATTATGGCTTCAATAAGAGAATGAAAACAATAAGTGTTTTGAATGAGAAAAGTTTTTAAAAAAAAAATTGTATGTGATACTAGAGTGTTAAATTAGTTTAAAACAGAAGTACAAGTATAATATCATAAATTTTTAAATTAATATTTGATTACTGTTGATTTTTTTACTAACAAAAATGTTGTAGTTATAAATAATTAAGTAACAAACAAATTATCTCAGAATTGGTACAATGCACAAAATTGAAATTTTGTTAGTAAAATTTTCAACCGCATTGATTAAGGCAAGACTTAAAAGGTTAAAAAATTAATCTCGCATAAAAACGAAGATTCTTTGATCCACAGTTTTTCCCTACACTTTTGGTGTTGTTTTGTATAGTAATAAAAAAGTGATTTTACTTTAAAGTGATCTTATAATTGTGAAGATAAAATGTAATGCTTTTACTAATTTTTTTTCCGATATGCCACATAACAGAATAAGAAAGACTTGTGAGGGAACAGTGCCAAAAGAAGTGTTGGAACAGGCTGTAAAACATGTTATTGATGATATTCGTTCTATCTGTTTGGTCACCAAAGTAAAAGGCATTTCAAAAACAGCCCTTTTGAGCTGCATAAATAAGTACAAAACCTCCCATACACCTGCTAGATTTGAGCCTAACTGATCCTTGCACATAAAGAAGATAAACAAAAAATTTCAAAGGGGAGGGAAAAAAGCAAACAGTAATATCTGATAAATCTCTCACTAAAAGAAGTTTTAATGCAATTGGATACTTAAAATTTAAATAAAATCCTTATTTTATATGTATGTTAATCTTAAAAAAGTGCAGATAATTTTTTTTCTGCAAAAAATACCATGGTCCATTGTACCCCGTGATGTGGTCCATTGTACCCCGAACCTGGGGTACAATGGACCACTTTCTCACTTGCAATAAAAAAGTGAATTCAGAAAAAAGTAATTGAAATTATATTTTTTGGTAATGTATTTTTAAGCCAGGATATGTATGTAATATATATACCTTTTTTTAAGCAGGCGGGATGAATATTTTTGTACTTATAGCGCAAAAAATGAAAAAGTGGTCCATTGTGCCCCGGTCTCCCCTAAATGTTCATTCAAATTATTGATGTCTGTCAAATGTCTTAAAATCTTTTCTGATTTCAAGAGCATACAATGTATTTTGTTTGCATAATTAACATTAAATTATATCGATTACTATAATTAAAATGTATGTTATTTCCAATACAATATCAAAAAGTGTGTTTAATATTTAAAATTAAATACCTTAAAATATTATTGGAATTCGGTTTTTAGTACATTTCATTGTTACCTCATTGATTATTTAAAATGATAAGTGTCTACTGCCTTGGTTGAAAATCATTGCCAAATCATTCTGCATAATTTTTATTTTGCTTTCCTCAAATATTGTGTAAAGGTCGTAGCCCTCGTTTTGCAATACGTGGTTAATATTACCGATAAAGTGCGACGAATTTTAAACAAACTTTTGCAGTAATATGAATGAAAAAAATTGCATAAGAATGCAAAACATTTATGTAATAATCGTGTTTGTCAATCTGTTGTAACTAACCGCATTTAAAAATCTGTTCGTTATAAATAACCGTTTATGCGACTTTATTTAAAATTAAAACTTTCATCTTCTAGTCTTTATTTTATTTCTGTATTTAAAATCCAAAATTAAAAAAAAAATCATAAACAAAATTCACAATATTAGTGAAGAAGGTTAAATTCTAGCAACCGTTGGGGAGATTATGTTAACACTTTTGTTAGCTTGTCGTTTTGAAACGACACAACCGATATATTATACCCTTTTAATTTTGGAGATTTCTCCCTGGACGAGTTCAAAATTAATGCTTTAATGTCCCCTCAAATAATGGAAAATAAATAATTCTTTTAAAAACATGGGGTATTTTGAAGGTGCTGAAAATTTTTATGTAAACAAAACTTGGGTGTTGCCATTGGAATTTTCAAAGTTGGTACTCATTTTAATATGTAGACGCTATTTCCTGAAAATGGACACCTAACACAAAATTCCCTGATCAATAGCAGCCGAGAAACGAAGGGTGGATCGTTTTTTTCTCCTTCGGGTACCTAAATAATTCAATATCTTACTTGTTTCGGAAGTTTGGATATACAGTTTGATTTAACCTCATCGCACAGAGCTTGATTTTTAGCTGGAAATATTTTTAATTATTGTTAAACAAAAACAATTTTGGTAGTAAATAAAAACATTAAACTAAAAACATACTTACAGTGCGATATGCATAAAAATATTTTTTCTAGTTCCTCATATTTCAGATTTACTAAAAGTTCTGCTTTCGTTTCATAATAACTAATCACAGCCAAAAGGCTTATAAAAACTACCGCATTCATTTCTCGCTTTTATCACTGGAAAGTGTTTGATCTAAAAATGAAGTAAAAATAACGTAAAATAACTTGATTTGCTTCAATAGCTAATGATATTATGCAATCATTTTTTTAAAAACTTTTCAAGATATCATTTTATTTATTTATGCAACAAGTGTTAAAACTAATACTTTTTAAAACGAGTGGATGTAATGACACGTGTTTCAAAAAGTTTACTTTTCACAAGTGATGCACACACTATTTTTTTATAATTGTGTAAAAAAAATCCGACTTTTACTTTATAATTTCAATATTAGACGCTCGCAAAAACTTAGACTTTTTGAAACAGTGAAAAAAAGTACTTTTTTCATACAAAAGCAGTAATAAAAAGACTTTCTTTCACTCTTTTCATAAGATGCCAACATTTCAAGCTAAAAGTTCTATTTCATAAAAATATAGATATTTATCGATCTGCTTTTAAAAAAAAAAAAAAAGATAGTAATGCGCGTGAAATATTTTTTGACCAATGATATTTTTTTTCACACAATTATAAAAAATGTTGTCTGAAACACGTGCGAAAAGTAAACTTTTTAAAACACGTGTCACTATTTCACTCGCTCGCGTACCTCGCACGTGAATTAAAATCCACTAGTTTTAAAAAGTGTTACTTTTCACACTTGTTGCATAAATAACTATTTTATAATGTGAATATTTCTTATGATGTCCCGCTCTTCATACTGCGATGACATTGGTAGTTTTGTTTTCTTTGACAAGTGTAGGAAACAACCTCATTGGTTCTTTATAACGTCACGCCATCCGAACAGCGATTTCATTGGCTGTTTCAGTGTTGAAACAAGTCCATTAGTGAAAAAAAAATTGATTTGATTCAAAAATAATTCACGCGCATGATATTTTAAAATTAAGCAGATCGATAAATCTCTGGATTTTATACACTGCTCAAAACAATTAGGGAAGCACTTTGCGTACTTTTGCTTACCCGTCCAGTTTAACTTCTTATTTTTTTATTATAAAAATCTAGAATGTATGAAATAGATTCCTTATGCATCCAGATTGAAATGGTAATAAACAGGGAAACAAATCTTAATTTTTTAAACCGAAATTTAAGGGGAAAAAAATGGAATCATAACTTTTGAATAATTTATAACAATATTTAAAAAAAATTTTTAATTGTAAAAAAAGATAATATCAAATTTTAGACTTCTAAGAATGTAAGCGTGAAGAATTTAGGATCAATTTATTCATAAAAGTTTTTGGGAGTGAATTTTATTTAACCATTTTCATATTTTCATTCAATTTAAACAAACATTATTTATTTCTTCGAAAGACATGATTCTTTCATCCAACGATAAATAAGTAAGTGTTTAACTTAGTGGAGAAAAAAAATCGGAAGCTGATGATACCAAATGGAATCATTGGGGGCGAAATGGTGTAAACCATGCATTCCCCTAATTGTTTTGAGCAGTGTAAATATTATGAAAAAGAAATTTTACTTGAAGTGTTGGCATCTTATGAAAAGAGTGTTGTTGTTTCTTATCTCCCGCTAAGTCAGACAATATCAGTAAATCCATCGACATGAATAAAGTCTGACACTAGAAATGGACTTGTAAATGAAGAGCAAAAAAAAAAAAAAAAAACAACATTTTACACTGCTTTTGGGTGAAAAGAAGTTATTTATGCAACAAGTGTGAAGTGTAACACTTTTTTAAAACTAGTGGATTTTATTTCACGAGCGAAGTACGAGTGAGTGATAATAATGAGTTATGATAACTATGAGTTATAGTTATAATGGAGTGAACATCTACAGGGTGAGGCAAACAAAAGTGGCCCTAAAGTGGATATAAGAATACGACAGAAATGTTGCCAAGTCAAAAAACAATACAAAAACAGGTTTGCTAATTGAAGCTATTGATTGATTCAGTATTAAGCCCTAACAAACGCTTGGCGACTTATTTTGCCGGCAACTAAACTATGGTTTGAGAAGATAGTTGAAATGAAATATAAACAAGGTTTGTAGAGCTGACCAATAAAGAAAACATTCTAAATTGATTGGAAAACACAAAATTTGCATTATGGGATTTCTTTATACAATAAGAACTAAGATCTGAACTCGCCACTAGTCTATGAGTAGCTCTAAGGTGAAGCTAATCCGACCCAACCAATGCAAAAATAGGTTTCAGGCGGCTTCAAGAGTTTTTCTCGAAAAGCATTTCAACGTATTCCTATCTCTAGATCGGGGCCACTTTTCTTTGCCTCACCCTGTATTATAATTATCAAAAAAATTCCGTATAAGCAAATCAAAGTAAAAATTAGGTATAACTCCAAAAATAATTTTGCGATAATGAATAGAAAGTAAGGACATTGGTCCAAAATTCTGACAAAGTTTGTAAAATATTATAGTGTTGGAGAAAGCGTTCTCTATGGGAATATAAAAAATAAATAAATCCCAATATTCTTTAGCAACAGTGAGTGTTAAAAAAAACGCTGAAATATTAACATTCTCAGTAAAAGAGACAGTTAAAATTATATTAAGATCTTTAAATTCAAGAATACTTATATAAACATTTTGAGTGATTCTAGTAACTATGCCTTTAATCTTCACTGCTAGCAGCAAAAAATGACTCACAAGACTGTTGTGTTAATCAAGTAATGGACAGTTTAAATATGAACAAAATAAATAATTTGTATACTTACAATATTTTGGCAGCAAGAGGTTGAAGATAGGATATTTTCCAAAGACTACATCATGGCTCTCTTATATTAAATACTAAGAAAACTCGAGTCACCCTTTATAACAAACTAATGCTATCTAAATTGTTAATAATAATTTGAGTCACCTTCTACAATAATAAAAGATACAATCTGTCTGCGTGTGTGTTTATGCCTGTGGATCGTGAAAGACCTATTTATACTGCCCAGAAAATTCAAAATTTTTAGAATAGATTCCTTTTAGTACCTACGTGTGCAACTGAGACCTTAGTTTTTTCATATTTGTTCTAATTTTAGAGAAAATTCGAAATAACAGGAAAAAATACACCACTTTCACTCAAATCCGATAGCTTTTTTTTCTTTCGCGTTGCCATTGGCAAAAATCAAATCAAGCATAAATTAATAAAAATTGGAAATGTTTATTTTATTCTGTTGCCATTACCTTCATAAACTGCATTCTTTATTTAAAAAAACAATTGATTCAAGGCCATCGCACTAGAGCTGCTTATGAAGATTTTATGTCTTCATTTTTTCCCCAAATACGTTGCCAAACTTGCTAAAATATTGCCTAAAAACGTGCCAGATGGGTAAAATTTATTTGGTTTAAATAATTAGCTGGTTGGTTGCTCCAAGGTCATCGTGAAAATGACATCTAAAACAAGATCTAGTTGTATAGCATAATTGTTCCAATTTTATCAGATTTCGTGTTGCAAGTCATAATGCAAAAGTTTGATAATTTAAAAGCGTTACAAGTGAAAAATTAGCAGTTATATTATGTCATTAAATATTTGAGGAAATACACTGTTAAAAAAAATTCGTAATTTTTGGAATGTTATACGTTTACAAGTAAAATTAATTGTGCTAACATTATGATAAATGCTGTTTGGATATTATTTATTCATCATTTGATTACATTTGAGGTAAAATTCTTTTGATAGCAAACCACATTACGAACTCCTTTATTAGAAATATTGATGAAAGTGGGTGAAAACCCAGTTTCAAAGGTGTTGGCCAACAACTTTAGTTCGCCAATTCTGCCATTCTATAAAATAACGTTGGGTTAGAAACTTCAGTGAAGTGAGGGGATGCCAGTCCATATTAAATCTGTCGCTCTCCAATGTCTTGATGTAAGGACAACTTATTATATGGTTCTTGGGTGTCCACTCAGGTATATCATCAGCGAACCAGCAAATAAAAAGCGATCCTCTACTCTGTACCTGTTTTGTAAAAGAAATATTAAACAAATTAGAATTTCTTCACATGAAAAGTTGCCGTACTGGCATCAGAGACATAACATAGAATGGACTGCGCATTGGCAAACCTAAAGTGTCCTAATCATCTAACTTACACAGTCACATGACTGTGTCGCGTTTGGCTCGCTTCTATGGCGAGTTTACCATTTGGCGAGTTTTTCCACAACGACCTGAACACAGAGGCCGACAATCTAATGTTATGATAAAGAAGCTTGGAAAGGAGCAAGGATGAATAGCTAGTATTTTAAGATCCTCTTAATAGATATCAGATTATTTCTTTGATTTTGTGCGTCGATTTAAGATTACTTGAACAATTGAATGTGGACTCTTTATTAAAAATTAATTTAAAAGAACATTAGTAGGTTTATGTAGAGTGTTGCTGTAATATAAGTTGGTTATTGACATGATGAATATTTTCTGCCGTCTCTATAACTTTCGTTCTAACGGTCCGATTTAAAAAAAAAATCATTTTTTTTTTTTGAAATTGCTTCTTCCTTTATTTCACCTGGAATAAATCAACTTTCTAAAACACATCAATATATTCCAAATTCAACAAATGTTCTACATTTTAAATATAAATAACTCAAAAACTACGATTGCAAAAACATATTTCGTTTTGACCAAATTGTAAAAAAAATATTCTACTTCTAAGCTGTCCAATGTTCAGACCATTAATTTAATTGACTTGGCCCAAAATATTTTTTATAATTAGAGTTCTAACAACGTTGATTTAATCATGAATAAGATTCTACAGTATAAACGAGCTTTTAGAATAAATTTCCTCGATAAAAATTATAGTTTATGAAGAACACACAATTACTAAAAGTATGCAGAACAAAATAAATTTTACCCGTGAAAGTGTGACTAATCCTTTTTTTATACCCCTCTTTACAATTAGGAATTCAGAAGCATTTGGCATCTTGCACAAAACGTTACTGAATTAAGAGTACAACATTCACGATTGTTAACATGCTCAGAGATTAAAAGAATGTAATTAAATATTTATTACAAAAGCCAAAAGGAGAAAAATATTAACAATGCTCAAAAAATCGTCTGCAAAACATTAAAAAAAATTCAAGCTGCCGTGATTGGTAGAAACCCAAGTGACTTGGATATTGATGGTAGTCTCCACTTCGGTTTGCTAGCTGATATTCAGGTGTGGCGACAATTTGGAATAGTTCGTAACGAAACGGTAGCGTTAAGTTGCCATATGTAGCAACCTTTCCCCTCTTGGCGATTTATGATGTTTAGGACATAATGCTAATCTGCAAGGGATGGCGGTTTTTTTTAGAAAAAACTGGTTTTCCATTTTAAATCGGTTTTTCCCTAAAAAACCGGTTTTCGGTTCCGAAGGGCCTCATACAAAAAATCCGGTGTTCAGTCAAAACCGGGACCACCGTTTTTCTGAAAACCGGTTTTGGTTTTCCATCCCTAAGCTGCTTTACTATGAATGCGCAGTCCACTCTATGTTATGTCTCTGGGTCTACCTCGAGAGGTAGGAAGTGTGATGGTTTGTTCTCTAGTACGTAGTACACATGCACGAACTTTCTCGTCTCGGCCAAGGATCAACTTCGTCACGCGTGCCTTTTTCCAGATGTGTAGGGCTGTGAGATCTTCCTGTAATCACAACGACTTGAACATATGAGGCTGACACTCTAGTGGCATAAAAAGGAAGTTGAGAAAGAAACAAAGATGAATCGCTATTTCAATTTTCATTCACTTTTCAATTTAACAAACGTTCGACATTTTAAACACCAATAACTCACAAACTACGATTGTAAAAACAAGTTACTTTTTTTGTCAAGGTACTAAAAATAATCTACTTCTAAGCTGTCAATGTTCAGACCATTAATTTATTTAACTTGGCCCAAAAGATAAATTAGAATTTTTACAACTTTCACTTATTCAACAAGATGATTCTTCACATAAAAGAGCTTTTATAATAAATTCCCTAGATAAAAATTATATAACCCAATTACTTAAAGTATGCAGAATTACACTCTTAAAACAAACGAGCGATTTTAACTCAGTCTGAGTAAATTTTCACACCTCCAATCTTGAAAATGCACTTAACCGAAAAGAGTGGATCCTTTGTGTGTTAAACCTCCGACAGGATCACTCCAAACGAGTGATTTTAACTCAGTCTGAGTTAATATTCACTGTCGAAAATGCACTTCTCCTACTGGAGTGGATTTACTCTTTTGTTTTAAGAGTGTAAATAAATGATACATGTAAAGTGAGACAAATACTTTTTTCGCCACTCTTCGCCCTTAACGGTTGCGTTGGGTGCTTACTCAGGTGTTGGCTCGTCACCTGACTGTGGTTCTAAAATACGACGCCCGTCGCCAAAAGTCCTCGTGTAGCTCTAGTGCGACGATAATTCAAACCTAACCTAACCAACCTGCTATTACCTAATTTTCAAGTCTGGTGGCAATTGGCATAGTTAAAACGAAACGAAAACGATAAGTTGCCATATAATGCAACCTTTCTCCTCGTGGCGTTTTTTATGTTTGGTACGTATTTAGAAGTTGCTTGATCCTATTGAATAAGCAGTTCATTTTATTTATGTCGCTGATACACTCTTGAGACAATAATTGTAAGTGGTTTGTATTTTTGTACATTTATTGTCAACTATGTATGTGTATGTATGAAACAAACCTAAGTATTAATATAATTTTTGTAATTTGCCTTTTACTAAGTTGTTAATGTTTTTCCCATAAAATTTAATTATGCTAATTAACTAAATGTTTTACTTAAAAAATCACAAGTTCCTGTTTAAATGAAACGAAATATAATTTATTTTGTTTAATTTTATCTTACTAAAGTACACAAAACATTCTACAGGATTGCTGAATTAAAAAAATCTTTTAAAATCTTTTTGAACAATAAAAAAGTTCAATCATTTTCTAACATTCCATATGAAAATTGCTGTTCCAGAGCTTGAAACCAGACATTTAGTGTTAAGAAATCGTACAACATTCACTGGCTGGGGGCTTTGTTTCATTTCATAGTAGTCTACCTAAAAAATATAAATACTGTTAATAACTATGTTAATGTTTTTAAAATTTAGAAATCTAATTAGGAATAATTACTGGATTTAATTTTATAATAGGAATATGTAACACGTAACACTATAACCGTTTCAATTACCACTCAATAAATCAATACATTGAGAGGTAATTGCATACCTATATGCTATGTCCACACTACGACAATAAAAACGGACAAGAAATGCGCGCGCATGGAAATGCATATACAATTTGTACAGGCATGCTCGCGCACCTACCTCGAATGGTACAAATTGTACATGCGTTTCCATGCGGGGGCCGCCCCGGTGGCGCAATCGTTAGTACTCTAGCCTTTGGAGCTGCTGGGGTCGGGTTCGAATCCCGGTCAGGCATGGATGTTTGTGAATGTTGTTTTGTTATTTTGTCTATGTATTATTCATTTCTTTGTGACTGTAAAAATTCTTTCTGTGTCTGCCCACTTGTAGAAAGCTTATAAGCGGTTCTCTGAACAAGCACACAAGTTGGAATATATAAGAACCATACCATACCATACCATACCATGCGGAAGTTTTTATTGTCGTAGTGTGGACATAGCATTAAGATATTTTCAATAACTTAAAAACCTGTGAAGTTCTATGGCAGCTGCCCTTTTTGTACAATTTTCTAGAAAACCTAATTTTGACGTTCAACCAGGTACTAACTAGGAACTTATGTGCTACTTTGAAGTCTCTTTTCGATTGAGATGTAGTGTAGAGATGATTTCAGACAAATAGACGGACCAAAGTTCAAAAACTACATTTTTAGAATCAGCACCCTCCAAAGCGCGCAGAAAACATAAAAGCTCCTTGTCGGATTTTTGACCCCATTGCAATACTATCATTACCTTAAATTTTATTTAAAGTGATTGAAAGTAAAAATGACATTGTTATGGTAGAATATGTGTGTAATTACTATTAATTAAGATGTGTGTATTCTGTATTGAACCAATATAATACAACTAAAGGTTCACAAAGTTTTATTCTTTTGCCAAAATGGCTTCGGTTGACTATGTTACATACCTGATCTGTTTGCTTAAAAGGATATGGGAATATCCTAATATATCCGTCTTGGGAACCAGTTGCAAGCTTTGATTTTATTCGGTGGCAGCTTAGGTAGAAAACTCCTTTGATTCTTTTCCAGATTCCTAATAAACAATTAATACTTAAATGATAGGAAATACTGTTGCCGTTTGGCAACAAGTAACATAATCCACTTCATTCTATTAAATTACAGCTCCCTCTCAACAAATTTGTGTTTTTTCATCTATTACATTACATTTTGAAGTTTTAGTCCTCATGGACGACAGTAGTAAAAGTGTGTTCAAAATTAAAGAGTGAGGTTATTAACTGTTGTGAAATTACGTTTTTGGCAGTAATCAAAGTATAATAATATCCACCAAAAAAACTTCGTAAAAGTAAACAAACGCCAATCTAAAAAAAAAAACTATTTATTTTATAAAAAAATTCATTATGAGAATTGTGGCTAAAAAAGCTGTGATATAAAATGAATGCCAATCTCTTGTGTAAAACTTCCTGGTCGTAATAAATAGTATAATTTAAGTTTTGCTGCTATAAAAAAAATTATTGCACTGTTTGAGGCTGGTGCCCATCTTAATCCACGTAAAAAAAATTAAATCACGCAAGTGAACTTGAATTACTAAATCAAAATAACGAAGGATACTTTTACAAAAAACTTTAAAACAAATGTATGATCTCAATACATTTATATAGAGGTATAGAGGGTGGTTAAGATGGGCACCAACCTCAAACAGTGCAATTTTTTTTATAGCAGCAAAACTTAAATTATACTATTTATTACAACCAGGAAGTTTTACACAAGAGATTGGCATTCATTTTATATCACAGCTTTTTTAGCCACAATTCTCATAAAGAATTTTTTTATAAAATAAATAGTTTTTTTTTTAGATTGGCGTTTGTTTACTTTTGCGAAGTTTTTTTGGTGGATATCAATAGGTTTTTTTAAAATTTATTTAATGAGATTCTTTTTAAGGCAGGGAGGATTACCAACATGTTTTATGAATTAGTTCAAAGGATACAAAGGCAATATGACTACAAAATAGAATACATAATTATGTCTATGGAAAGTTGTATGACCACCGGGAACAATGCCGAAGGGAAGCTAAAATGGTTCAGCATCAATATTGTAAATGGTGAAAGTGAGCTGCACATCGATGAAATTAAATTAAAACGTCATCGTCATCTAGAAATAAATTTCTAGATTACTTTTTTTTCGCTAATGGTGCTTAAATGCTGGCGTACAAGCCTTTGCAGACTCGGCATATTCCCCAGAACTGAAAGCCATTTTTTATGGCACCATCTAGGCGACTCTCGCTACCAATGACGCCCAGATTACAAGGAATCTGTGCTCTCTGTGGATGCAGAGATTTAGTTTTTCCGAGAGAACCCAGGCTAACTGGACCCTCCAGGTTCTTTTACATGCCACATAAGCATTTGACATGCGCGCCCAGAATTTTCCCATCCAGAAAATCCGGCGACTCAGCCGGGTCTCGAACGCGCGATCACGAGGCGGACGCGTTTAACTTCTCAGTCACTGAACCGCTTGGATGACGTTTTTTTTTTCCCGATCATTGTTTTCAACACATTTCGAGCTTACATCGCAGTTTTTATTTTTTGTTTACCGCAACCGTCTGTTATGCCTTGTTTCATACACTTTTGAAAGCATATTTATTTCAATTTTCTTTTATTAAAACTAAAAAAATATGAAGCCTATTCAACGAAAAACAATAATCAAGTACAATTCTTAAAAAAAAAACTAATTTTTTAAAATTTATAAAACCTTAAACCTTTATATAACAAAAGATTAATTTCTTGAATGGTGTTGGTAACTGAATATGGCAACCAAATAGGCAAATATGATAGTTTACATTCATAAATCAATTAGTCAATCCATTCATTAACTCGCGTTAATCATAAGTTTTCTAATAAAAATGCCAAAAAGTTTAAATGATGCATTTCGTTTATTAATTAGACATTTTTTTCAATCTGTTTATTTAGATATTTGGTTAATCATATATTTTACAAGCTGTTATAATCCCTCCAATAGTTAACGGCGCTACTAACTGCTCTTCGACGAAAATATAGCAAATCTTTGCGCGTTTTAGGAGATACATGGCCACTAGGATGGCTTGTTTATCGTGCAACCATACCGCCAAAGGTAATATAGATTTTAATTAATTAAAAATAGAAAGAAGTATTTTGGAAACTTCAAACTTACGCAGAATGTGAATTGGGGCATTCTTAATCGTTTAGTAAAAACCGCTTCGAGATTCATGGTCTAGTAATAGCTGTAGGTCTCAGCAAAAATTAGGTCAAAATTTGACTAAAACTGCTCGAAAGATTTCATTTTCGAAAATTTCCATAATTTTTTTCTCCGCTGTTTTTTATTCTAGAATAACCAAATATTTTTTATTTAAAGTAATCCACGAAGCCTTTCTACTGTATATTTTTTAAGTTGTTCTAGGAAGTTTAGTTTTGCTGATAAAAAATAAAATCGATTTCGCTGTTAACATAGCGAAATATTTCCAGTATATATACATAACTGCCGTTTGCCCTTGGCGTCATTTTGAGATTGGCGGGCGGAACGACCGTTCCGTCTGATTACTATTAAATAAAAATAAATTGTTTTGAAATATTAATTATAGTTAAAGAGGGTTATTTTGAAATATATTTAGTAGTTTTCTAGTCATTATTATCAAAATTGGAATTTTTTAGTTGGTTTTTGTCATATGGAATTTTTAAAAAATTTAAATTGTTTCAATTCTAATGCAGTTAATTTTTGTTCAGCATTTTCCCCATAATATATGAGTATTATAGATACATATATATATTCGGGATGAAAAAAAATCATGCATTAGAGGGTAAATAAACTTCATCAAAAATTAATTACTTAATTTTAACTAAAAAAACTAATATTATTTCGGTCAAATATTTTCTATAAGTTATAAAGGTCCTCACCAATAATATTGTGCGAAAGTGTGCATGTATGTTGAGGCCAATCCATGTTTTCCGAAAGAGCGGAACTAACTCTCTTAGAGTCTGCCACTTTCCCTAGAAACAGTGAAAGATGGTGAATTTCATAAGATATGATATCAATCCGCTGTCGCCAATATCCCACTTACATACTCGTTTTAGCTCTATGAAATATCAAAATTATAGTAACACTGCTGCAAATAACGATAATACTTAAATTCTTACATAGTGCTACTTCACAAAAGTCCGACTTTCTGTAACAGGACTGTAAACATTCTCCATCTTTTGACCAGTCTACTTGCATGATAGGCCACTCATTCTGAAAAAATAGAAAAATTAAAAAAATTATCTTCTTCTTGACTTGTTTAAGAAAATTGCTGAATAAAGATATTTTACACCTTTTTTTTTTCAAATGACAGTTCAATGGGCCGATCTGGGCGGCGCAATGGTTAGGGTGCTAGCCTTTGGAGCTGCTTTTAGGGTTCGAATCCCGGTAGGGCATGGATGTTCGTATTTGTCAATAAGTGTTGTTATTTGTCTATGTGTTTGTGTCGTCCTTCTTTGTGTGTCTCTTGTGACCGTCTCTTTTGGCGAGCGGGGTAACGGGCTATAAAGTCTATGCTCTTCCCTTCTGGAGGGTGGTACTCACTGTCATTTGTCATAATGTCATATGAATTTTTTTAAAAAAGACATTTTTCCAAGGGAAGATGTTTCTGATTGAAACTTGAATTTTTATTTAAATAGCATTGATACGATGGTTAATCATAAAAAAATTGAAAAAAAAAGCAAGTATTTGCTTTATTACTATTAATCTAATTTGCCAAAGTTCATTTACTTTTTTAAGGACATTTAGGGCAAAACTACATTTAAAATATAAGTTACTTTTTCAAAAGCTACATACCTTCAAAACTGTGTGCATTTTGTAGAGGTATCCATGGTTTTTGGAACTGCAAATGTAAACGTTCCCATCCTCACACCCAATGGCTAAAACAGATCCATCTAAACAAGTATATTGTGTAAATTTTTATTATTGTAATACACTTTATAAGATGTTTTCTAGGTATACAATTGTTATTTTCAGAATTTATAATGTTACGTTTTATTTGAAATGTTGCCTATTATAGGATTTTATTCCTTTAATATCCTTTATAGTTTTATTTAAGTAAGAACAGGATAAATAACGTCGGAAGCATTCGAAAATGGAAAAATATACTAAATTAAATAGTTTGATGGTTAGTGCATAAATAAGCTAAGCAACGATTACTTTGAAAATAAAATAAACTTCATAGGAAATAAACAGATACCACTTTTTTTAAGCAACGAGTGCACTTACAACATCTGAACACTACACAATCGATTTGATATACTATTTGCAAACCCTTTCATCATTGCTTCAGATGTGCCTTGTATTTAAACTTCGTACAACATTTTTGAATTTTTTTTCGTGTAACTTTCTCAACGTGCGTATTTTGGCTGAACCAACCGCTATTGACATATTCCCAACAGTCACTTTTTGTGGCACCATCTAGACGACTTTCGCTGCCAAGTTTGATGCTCAGAATATCTTAACTCTGGGGACGTTAAAGTACGCCGAGATTTAACTTTACCAAGATAACCCAAGCCAAATAAGTACTCAAATGATCTTTTCCTTGACACATAATCATATGATTTGCAAGCCGACGATTTTTCCAACCTGAATATCTAACGACTTAGCTGAGCCTCGAACCCGCAATCTTGGACATATGAGGCTGGTACCTCATAGCCGCTGAGCCGACTTTCAGTGTAAATCTGAAACAGTTGTGTCCACAGAATTTTTTTCAGGGAAAAAAGTTCCGATTTTAGCAATTCAATCGAACTAAACGTGGATAATACCAAATACTGTCAGCCTAGTTGACAGTAAATTCTCATTATTTACCTGCGTTGTAGGCCAATGCTCTTAGAGCTGCATCTGCCACAAAAATAGTGGCGACCAGCGTCCCTCCTTCTGCATGTAGAACCAGTAACTTCCCGTTGTCTCCACCAACTGTGACGGCTCGTCCATCGGTATGAAAACCAATGCAACTGCAGTCCATCTAGAAATAGTATTTATAAATATGGTACCGTATTGTTCTGGCTGAGAACGGGTTTTATTTATTTGTCTCTCTATGAAACAATTAGAGTCACGGTCGGTCAGATAAGCGGATAAGTATCGTACTTCCCCTTCGAAAAATCCAAAAATCCGAACCGGACGGTTAGCGCGTGACGTCACGAAGAGCTTCTGTTGCCTTACCGTTAAGTAGGCCTTGGTAGATCATAAGCAAAAATAAGTGGAAAGTCTTCCAAAGCTATTCAATCGGCAATCACTCAGTACCATTTTCATTCCATTTTCGTTTTGTGATTGAATGTATATTTTAGTTACCTATCATGTCAATATCAAGGCTGCATACAATATTGTGAATTACTAAACTGAAACGTAACTAAACTGAATTGGAATCATCACTTAACAGTTGAATTCAAAACGTTTTGTATAGGTGGCAGAACCTATGAGTTTAAAAGACACTCTGAGGAGTGTTTTTTGGCTAAAGTGCAAACTTGTTTTCCCTCTATATACGTTTTAAATTTTAATGTTTAACACATTAACTAAAAATTTAATATAGATAATTAAATTATTTGTATTTGTCATAAAGTAACACATGCTGAAATATTAAGAACATGTAATCAAAAACAAATAGAATCTGAAATTAGAAAACGAAAATGGCGGTGGATCGGGCATGTGCTATGCAAGCCTGAAAAGTTCAAGGTAAAAGAGGCCTTAGAATGGAATCCGCAAGGCAAAAGAAAAAGAGGGAAGCCAAAAACAACTTGGGGTCGAACAATTAACAACGAAGTGAAAGAACTTAACAAGTCATGAGAGATTAAGACCATTGCAGCCAACAGGGTGAGGTGGCGGACCATGACAGAAGCCGCTATGCTCCATGTTGGAGTGAAAGAGGTATAAGTAAGTAAATAGTGTGGTAAATAGAAACCTCCACAGTATTATTTTTTAATTTATGAAATTAAAACACTGTAATTGTTTTGAAAATTTATATGTGTTGCTGGAAAAACTGTCTGTCAGGTGACGGGTTTGTAGTCTGAATCCCTCAGACGGTTAAAAAAAAAGACTGACATCGTTATGTTGCATTTTAAACTTACTACTAAAATGAAAGTGAACAGAGTGGGGCATCATTCAACCTCTGGAAGAGTTTCTTTGTATGATAAAGCAGGAATTATATAAAGTTTTCAGTATTTAGCGATTAATTTGTACTCAGAAATATAAAACCCTAGAATTTACCTGAGTCTTATTTCTCCACACTAAACGGTGTGCTGACCATCTGGATATGTTTCGGAGTCTGTCAACTGTCACAAAACTTTGTCCTTCAAAGTCGATAGCTATGTCGCTAATGTAGGCTTCTATAGCCTGAAAATAGAAGCAATAAACATTTCGAACTTCCGTTACTTATGCTCGATTTTTGTTAATATGTAGTACATTGAAAACACATTTTACCGGGATAAGAATTTCAAAAGAACTTTGCATTGATCCTTCCAAAATGGCGTCAGTTGTTCCGACGTACAAAGCTGCATCTCCAGGGCCTTGTATGCTTAAGGACTTTATTTCGCCTCCTTCATCCAGCTATATTATAGGAATGTTTCCAATATGAGGTAAATAATTACAAGCGTTGTAATATATATTTTTTTTATTTTAAGCCCTTTCAGTCCCAATGACAATTTGGCATCATCATTTTAGAAGCTTTTTCTGATCGTCTATAGCCATTTATGATATCAAAATGCACATCCTTAGATTTTTCAAACTTTTTTCTATTAGAAAAATATTTGTTAATTAATCCCAAAAGATGTAAGCCCTATTATTATTTTTTAATTATGTTTGGAAACATGATGATGCCCAATGGCATCACAGAACTGGAAGGTTTAAGAAATGCAAGTATTAAACATAATGTAAAAACACATTTAAAAGTATGAATTGAAATAATGGGGCAGTTGAGTCTCATTTTATCAAGAATTTCATTACCATAAACGCAAGTTAGATATTACAGGTAACTTGCTTAAGAATTTTTGTTTTGCCTTTTAACTGAGTTAAAAAGACGCCGAAGACACTTCAAAGTTACATGTTTACAAAATTTTATTGTAAGATTTGAAGATCTTAGTGGAAGAACGTGCTAAATGACAAAAAAGCGAAAACAAAAAAATGAGCTTTAAAGTTTTTAGTTTGCACTTCGATGCGTTAAAAAACCGGAACTAGCAAACCCTTAAAAATGTACTTAACTTAAAGTTTATGAAAAATTGGAAACTTGTTACCGAAAGAAGTTAGTAATGTGGTCATCGACAAAAAATCTCATTTTTTTCTTCAAAAATATATCCACTTCCAAAATGTTCTTAAACTAAGCTCTTCATTTGTCAGTTATACTGCTTCGTTAAGGATGTATGTGTATCCTTTTATAATACTAAACTCAAATTAAGGCACAAAATCGCTTTACAATTGAAACGTAATTGCGTTGATTGCGTGAAACATGGCTTACTCCAAATCTTTTCGAAACATATTTTTATTTTATTGGAAAATTGACCAAACCAAGTTCCATATATATACCAGTGTACCACCTTAGTATATTTAGATTGTTTTAAAGAAAAAAGTTGCGCATGAGGTTTATCATGGATAATAAAAATCGTCATACTATTTTAATATTGCACATAAAACCTTTATAGATAAGCAAAAAATAGTTCTTTTCCGTAGCATGTATGACTTTGAAATACAATAAATCTAATCCCTAACCCCACAACTCTACTACAAAGAAGTGCTGCCTTAACAGCTCTTATATAAAATATACTTACGACTGTTGTTTCTAAATGTTGTAATTTCTGTTGCGTGTCCCACGCTTTAAGTTGGTCTCCCCCTCCAGAAATCAATGTCCCTCCTCGCATCGACAGCAAAGATCGCACCTCTCCCTAAAATTCACAGTAAAAATACGAAATCGTATTTTATGACTTACTGAAAATATCAGTAGCGTATATTTTGATTAATGTTTGTATTAATTTAAATTTAATTATTACCGTTTACTCTATTTTAATCAATTGTCTCATATTTAAATGTAACACTGATTTGTCATAAAAACAATTAAGCAGAAAATGAAATATGCACAAGCAGAATTAAAATATGAATACAGAAGTTTATATTATTCTCAGAAAAACATTTTAGTAGGGGTGCATTTAAATGAACCATTTTACAAAAAAAAAAGTGTTTTGGAATTTGTTAAATTTTTATTTTATAAATGCGTTTCTACACATCAATTCAAAAAGGTTTAATGCATGAGGACCGACATTTTCCAAAGTATAACTAAGATATAGTTTAGCCTTAATTACTAGTTTCGTTCAATTGAACTTACCATTGTCTAAAGTCGCCAGTGAACGGACAGCGTAGCGGACTGTATATCTTAATTGGGCTTTGAAAAATGATAGTTTTGCAGCAAGACCCTTCGTATTGTTCAGTTTAATTTATTATTTTAATTATATCGTTAAATTTAATTTGGTTTAATGGCGGTTTTTCTTGACGATTACTTAAGTAACTTATTTATGAAAAAGTTATCTACAGAGAATTAAAATTCCTTGAATGAGAGAATTGGAAAATCCTTCTGTTAACTTTACGAGATATTGAGACCTGAGATGCAGACTTAAATAAAAAAGAACTGTTTTAAATATGTAAAGATTTATACTTTCAGATTATAAGAAAAAAATATTGAAAAAATGAACAAATTTATTGTGCAACTTAAACATTACTACAATTGAAGAGCTTAGGAGAAGAAAGTGCTAAGTGACATTGTTAAAAAAAAATTAGAGTTCCTTGTCTTTATACATATTATCCCCTCTTTTTTTTAAATAACAAATTTCACCTTTTTCATAAACCGTTTCTGTTTTTAACGGATCTAAATCCAAACGAAAAACTTTAAAGCTCACTTCCTACTTTTCACCTTTTTGTCCCTTAGCACGTTTGTACGCTCTTCAATTATGAAAAGCCCATTTACAGCACATTAAAAATGTACCTGGTGCGCACGGACTTCTTTTGTTATCCGAAATGCATCTCCAGGGAGAATAGTCCACAGCGTCACATAACCACTTGAGTCTCCCATCGCTAATCCGGTTTCACCAACAAACGCCCAGGACAAGATGGTTCGTCCAGAATGACCCTAGGGAAATCGGAATTAAAGGGAAAGTATTAATATTTGTTCGTATCTCTAAGACACCCTGAGATTTATAAAAACTTCAGATAACTAAGCTTGCTTTCCTTGCATGACCGTCTAATGGGGAAGAAATAACACGAATAGGTGAAGAGTAAAAACAAAATTTTAAAATTTTAATTTTTTACTAATAAATATTGTTTTATTTTCCTTTTAAACAGGCATAAGTCTTTATTTGTACATACTTGAACAATATAAAGTCATTTTCTAGGTCAATTCTTCAATTTTGACCTCAGAATGTGGCGCGCAAGACGAATCCAAATGTTTTCAATTTTGTAAATGGTTTTATGCTTGTTATCATTTATTTTATTTTTGGCTTAAGTTTCCTAAATTTCAAAATTTGTTTTATAATAATTAAATTTCATAGAATGACAAAAAATAATACTTATATATTGAGCAGTAAAAAAAAATACATGAAATTGCAAACTATAAACGTTCGAAAATTTTGAAGTTTAAGACTCCTAAGGCCCTTAAGAGCTTATACATACAAAAGTTTATTATTTAATAAAAGTAAGCCACCTCTCTATGACTGAAATCTTTGAGTTATTCTTGCCAATAATCTACGCTTTACCGTCCACCAAGTTAGACCATTCTACAATTCTTCAATGACTACATTAACTCCTCAAGGAACATATTAATCATTTTCTTACCGGCGCGAGTGCGTCCGTCCTGGTCAGGAATCCGTCCTTCTTCCGCCTCCAGAAGGCCATGTGGTGCACTCCGAACGTCACCGCCAGATCTGCCTCCTGGGGGTGGAACGCGCCACCCGTCAACCGCTCACTGCGGAGCTACACGAAAAACTGCGTTACTATCAGTGTATACTGGGAAAATATCCATTAACCATTTCAGTCCCAATGAGCGATTTGGCATCTCCATTTAAGAATTTTTTCTGATCGTCTATAAGCCATTTATAATATCAAAAAGCACATCATTCGATTTTTCTAACTTTCTTCCTATTAGAAAACATTTTTTTATTATTCCCAATAGATATCGGCCAGATTATTTTTTAAAAAAAATTATGATAAGAAAAATGATGATGCCAAATGGCATCACTGGGACTGACGGTTTTACCGTCAGAAAAGTCTCTCAAACCAAATTCATTTATTCAAACTCATCAAGCATTCACGATTTAGGTTTTAAGTTAAATGGTCAAGCCATTAAGGACATCTCCAGAAATTAAAAAAAATCCAGCTTAAAAAACGAGATAAGAAACGTTGTTTTTAGTAGTAATAGAGTTGTCAATGAGCGCAATGTTTTACCAGATTAGGTTGTGTATTCAAAGAGAGTACAATAATTCAAAAAGGGAATCTCGATAGTCATTGGAGACTCATAAATAATTTGTAAATTTTTAAGTCAACTTTGCTGAGCCTCTGGCCCTTTAATGGTCCACAATTTTTGTATTTGTAAATACCCATAAATCCTAAAGTGCTACAATGTAATTTTAATGGCTTACTGCCGTTGCCTATAAAATTACATTGTAGCACTTAAACTATTTGAACGTTTTATTACTGCCATCATCGGTAATGTAACACTGTACCTCATGAGTATAGTTCTTCTTGCATATTATGAGCACAGTGATGTGTCATGTGGAAAAATCTTTAAAAATTGAAATCATTTAAATTCTATTGCAGTTAATTTTGTTTCAATATTTCACCCATAATATATGAGTGTTAAAGATAAATATATATTTTTCGCGATGAAAAAAATCGTGCATTAGAGGGTTAACTGTGCTACAAATGTGCTGCTTTAAATGTTTTATAAAAATCAATTAATTTACCTGAACGCGACCGAGAAGTGTGTCACTCTCCCAGTCCCAAAAGGAAATACAGTCCTCCTTTGCACCAACTTCCACACTTAACAAGACGAAATCCTGTAATTGGAAGTAACCGTTAAAACATTCGATAAAAAAGAAAATGAGGAAATTTTTCATCTAGATAAGTGGGAGATCTCTTTCTTAGGAATTTGAAAGTCTTGTTACTTACATGGGCTGAAAAAGCTACGGAGACTGGATTTCCAGACAGTCTATCCACTATTACAACTGTTTGTAAAGATTCTACAAGCCAAATGTGTACAGATGCTTCCTTTTAAAAGACAACAATTTCACATTAACCTAATCCACTCACGATAATGAATAAATGTATTAAGACAATTATAAAAATAAACAATTTTGTATTATTTTAAACATATACACCGTAAAAATCTGAAAAAATACAGAACATTTGCTATTTTCTATATGCCCTTCATACTGCATTTGATTGCAGCTGCTGCTGTAAGCCCAATTCACAGCACTGTTACTGTATTTTCTCAGCTTGCGCACGCGCACACGCCGTGACTTGCCATGTCCAGTGCTTTTACCCTCTACCAATCGGTAATTAAACTAAATCGTGGCTGAGGTACGTGTTCTTGAAAATTACAGCCCACCCTGTTATCGACAGAATATAGCTCCGTGCTGGTAAACGTGTCTGAATTTTTTACAGTGTAAACAAGCCCTACTAAACATTAAAGTTGTGTTTACCTGTTGTTCTGAAGATACTTGACCAGATGCGACCATTTTCCCAGATGGATGGGCAGCAATGCTATATTAATTAACGTTAAATAATGATACCTTTAATAACATACAATTATTATTAATTTAATTCAAAATATATGTTACTAATGTTATCTATGTAAAAATACCTAGATTGATAAATGTTGTAGAAACAAGTTTTCAACATTTAAATTTCAATTACGTGTCTAATGATGAAAACATTTAAATTCTGAATTTTCAAAAAAATTTAGAATGTTTCATTGGAGGGTAAAAAATGCATAAAATAGTAAATCTTATTATTCTAAATGTTAAAGGAAACCATAAAAATATCTAATGTAGTTTTATCTAAGCTGATGCTATGTATTAAAATTTTAAAAACTGTATCAAATGTCTATTGAAATAAGCCTTTTGAAAAAAAAGTTGAAAGGATTTAAAAAATGTTCAAAAAGGGTAAAACGTGTGTAAAGATGAAAGTAGTACATATTGCACTCCAAATACTTTTTAACAAAAAAAATATAGCTTTATTTTACTAATTGAAATAATTATTAGATTTTATAGTTTAATAATCATTTCAATTAGTAAAACAATAATCATTATTTCAATTAGTAAAACAGTAATCATTATTTCAATTAGTAAAAGTCATCATTATTTCAATTAGTAAAGCAGTAATAATTATTTCAATTAGCAACAATATTATCAAGTAATCACAATTGAACGATAAGATTTTCTAAAATAGCATATCTCTTATTTTAGCAACACTTCTTATTTAATCTCTTATTTTAGCAACACTTTGAATAGTACATAAACAGATTACATTACCAACAAATATCCTCTGTGTGGTTCAGATAATGCCTCTGCGTGTCCCCTGCTTTTTTGTAAATGATAATCGCAGCTCCAACAGCGTATAACAGCTCCCCGCTATCAAGAACTAAGAGATTGCCACCATCATAACCATGGCTATAAAAAGTTAAGACATTCTTTTTTCATAAGGGAAGAGACTACGGTAACTAGAAGTGTTAATGCAGTATAGTCACGACAAAAATTCTCCCCCCCCCCCCCTCGCCTTCATACATTTAAATGTGACTTTCAACCACTCGTGTGAGAAGTGTATAATGACAAGAATAAAAGTTTTCTTTTGAAAAAAGGTACATTTGATTTCATATCTTGTTTAAAATGTATGAATAGAAGATATTTGGGCTATAACTGTCAATTATGTTGTACTTCATATTTATCTGTGCTCTAAAGGAGTAAATTTTTCAGGAAAGACGCAATAAGAAGAATATTTTACTTATTTTAGATCTTATTGAAACTGCAGTATCATCTCATCATCATTGGCGCTACAGCCTGTGAAGGCCCTTGGCTTCCTTTAAGGTTTTTCTCCACTCAACTCTGTTCGACGACTTTAGCTTCCAGTTGGTAATTTCCAAAGTCTTAAGACCTTCTTAAATTGGTCCATAAATCTGATTCTTGGTCTTCCTCTAGGTCTTGATCCGCTAGGGTTGTTTTCTTTCATGAGTCTTCGGGTTGTTCTGTTAGACTCCATCCTTTCAACATGTCCTAGCCACTGAGCTTTCTTTTTTTTTGTAATCCTGTAACAACATCCCATTCTTTGTATATTTCATATATTTCCCAATTTTTCTTATTCTCTATTCTCCATTATCACATACTGCTCCAAAAAAAACCTCTTCACAGTACATTTTCCCCCATGTTCTCAACAATTCTTCATCACTCTTTCTTAAAGTCCAATGTTTCTGAGCCATATAAAACAATTGATCTAATGATGACTCTATAAATTAAGAAACGGCATGATATGACATAATAAAAAGTGGCACAGTACTTCAAAAGGCAGTACATTTGATAAGGATACTTTTTTAAGTATTATTCCTTTGCAGACTCGTTAAATTCCTCGAAACTAGGAGCCACTTCTTTTTGACGCCATCTAGACGGCTCTCGTCGCCCATTTTGACACTAATATCACAATAGATGTGATGTGACTAAAGGGATTTTTACATGCCATATAATAAGATGCGTACCTGCAGCTTTTCAATCCTGAAAATAAGTCTTTGGCCGGTGCCCGAGCCAGCGATCTTGTGGAGATGAGGCGGGAACGATATTAGCCTTTACGTCACTATCCAGATAGAAAAGTGTCGAAATCTTGGAATCATTTTAATCTAGGATACACGATTGTGTGTATTAAATTATGTTTTTTACGGCCTGGTCGACATAATTTTATTAATTAAACCTCAAAAAATTTTTAGAACATGTTCTTATAGCCCTACTGAGGGATAAGTAAATTGGCTAAAGGCTAAAGTGTAAACTTGTTTTGACTGCCGGACTTTTAAATTAAAATGTTAAACTATTTCTTACATTTTTTACAATCCATATTTCTGTATAGTAGATGGTTAAATGACTCATCCATGCTTTAAGTTTTAAAATTAAATAAAATTATAAAAATTATAAATTTTTAAAAATGGTGTGCATTGCTGGAAAATCTGACACTAAGGAGACCCTCAGAGAGATATGAGAAGAATAACCTTGTTTTGAAATTTTATTTTTTTAAGCTAAAACAACGTGAATTTTCTGGTTTGAAACTTCATTGTAATACATTATTTGAGGAATGTTTAAAGGCTGGCTATGGTTTAAAAAAGTTTTTAAGAAATTTAGATTATTTAGATACATAATTCGACAAGTTTTTTTTCGTAGAAATGTAAAATATAAAGGATACATCCATTGAACACTTAAAGGAGCCGCTCTGTAGGGACTATCATTTCGCCTGGAAACTGCAGATTTCGTTTCTTGAGATTTCTTCATAGAATAGGCAGATTTACTTTTAGCTGCAACATAAGTTTGCAAGAAAAAAATTAGCATTTTATGATAAAATAAGTTGATTTTAATAAATGATTTTATTTTTCAGCAACTTTCTGTATTGATCTCACTATTTTATCTACGAGCATTTAACTTTTAACAAACATATATAAAGAGAATATCTAATATTTTGTATTTTAAATATTTGAAAAAAAAATTCGATGATTTTTTATACATTAAAATGCACTGAAATTTAATCCCATATAAAGAGATATAACTAGTTACTGGCAAATATTGTTTTTAAGTTTGTCATGACAAATCGGCGAAATGACCTAACTCTAGCATGTTAATAAATTTTTTGAAAGATGTTTGCTAAAAAAAAGTATCATTTTTCAAAATAAAAAATATATATATGTAGCAATATTAGGAAAAGTAATAAATATTTCTGCTAACCAACTGGAAGGGTTTTCTTGGGTGGTTCATCGAGAAAAAAAGTGTCAACATCTTTAAACTCGTTTTTCAATTGGGATATGCTGCGCACCTGCAGGAAATAAATCAAAACTTTGAATGAATTTTTTTTAAAAATATATCTTGTGACAGAATATTGAAAAAATAGATAAGATAAATAGAAATATATCCCGATAAAACTTTTATTATCATAAATATAACTAATGTAATAATTATGATAAAATATAATTATTGTAATAATTATTATAAATATAGTTATCCTAGTTATTATTATTATTATTGGTGTTGTTATTATTATTGTTATCATCATTTTTACTATCATTATTACTGTCCTCATCATCGCCATTATTATTATTAGAAAATATTATTATTACTATTATGATCAAAATCCTTATCATTATCATCATTATTGTCGTCACCATTATCAAAGCAATTAGTTATTATTATTTGGACATATATTCATTATAACTTGCAAATCCTTTTTATAATGATGTTACTCAAAAACCTCTTTTAATTTAAACGATTGTGAGTAATATTAAAAAAAAATATTACAATAGTTTGAACCAAGCATACAAAAACTGGTAACATTGATTAATGAAACCGAACTGGCACACATTGCTCCAAGACATCGCAAACGTACTCCACGTTTTAGTATTCTACAAAAAACAATGTATTGCAGTTTCCCCAGTGTAACCCTTTTGCTCCTGTAGAAGTTGCTTCATCACGTAAGTATATTTGTAAAAGACAAAACTGCCATTAAATGTTATTGTAGCTTCCCCAGTGTAACACTTTTACTCATGTAGAAGTTGTTTCATCACGTAAGTATATTTGTAAAAGACAAAACCGCCATTCAATGCAATCGTAGTTTCCCCAGTATAACCCTTTTGCTCCTGCAGAAGTTGTTTCACTACGGGAGCATATTTGTAAAGGAGAAAGCCGCCGTTCAATGTTTGGGGGAATTTTGCCTCACACAAAGAAAGAGAATTTATCTTTCGATTTTTTTTTAAACTATAATATTTAATTTTATTATTTTTATAAATATTATTGTTATTATTAATTATTTTAAATATTTACTTTATTCTCATTAATAATTGACTACTCTTAGTATTTGTTAATTCTCTTATTATTTTATATTGATTTTCTGCCTATTTACTAACTAGGTTATTATGTGTCTATTCATTGTCTTTTTTCATTTTTATTTGATCCTCCTCCCACCCCCGCTTACTCTCTCTATTTTTATCTTCAGTTTTATTATTGAGTTGTTGTATTATATTATTTAGCAAATTTTAAATTTATTAAATTTTAAGTATGCAAAATATTACTAAAACGGCAATGTTGTTGAAAAACTTTACTTAGATGATATTCTGTCTCATGCAAAGAAATTAAACGAAATTGTGAGACAACAATTTAACAAGATTCACGAACATAGAACAGCTTTAAATCTACTCAACGAAAAGTTAGTACACCAGATTCATTTCAGTAAGGTACGACAATATTGTTTTGTCTGACTGTAATTCCAGAAGGACCAAGAATGAAAACAATATTGCTGTAACCGTTGCCACTCAAGACGATACCCATTGCGAATAGGAATATTTCTTATGATGCCATGCTCTCATGCTGCGATTTCATTGGTAGTTTTGCTTTCTTTCCCTACTACTTGAAACAAGATCATATTTTTTTATAATGTCACGCACTCCAAACTGCGATTTCATTGTTTGTTTTGTTTTCTTACCCTACTACAGGAAACAAACATATTAAACCTTTATACCAATGAAAATAACAATATTTCTTACTGATCTTCCTGAAGGCGTGGACATGTGATGGGCGGTCTCTAAGCCAAGGACATGGCCGAAATCCCTGAGTACGTCTTCGAATGACGCAGGACTTTTGTCATTGAAAAGAAGTGTCGCTCTTGCACCGCCCTCTCTGGCCGCAACTGTGAGGAGTCTGCCTTCGCGGCGTGCCATGGATGGTTCTGTCTAGAAAACCACATTCAATGAAAGTATTATAAAAAGGAATTGTAAAACATCACGCATCACTAAATAATCAATGTAAAAACCTACTGTATAACTAAAAACTGTGTGTAACATTAACAGTATTTCTGGTACTAATTTTTGAGAAATCGTATTTAGTTCCAAATATGTGAGTAAAAAATATTTACCGAATGACTGTTTTCAAAACAGAGATTGTTTCTCACTAGATTTTTAAAATATTCTTTTAACCAAACATTTTATTTCTACAATTTCTTTATTGTTATAAGTTGTTA